>JAFMOD010000998.1:757804-813456 GCA_019802435.1 Corydoras maculifer
GCCCATCCAGGGGAGAACGTCTCGGGCGCTGGGCAGATAGACCCAGGACAGGGCGCCAATCCATCGCTGGGCACACACTCACTCACACATACACTCTAAATTGGGCAATTTTAAGAATTCAATTAACTTGATCCATGTTTTTGGACTGTGGGAAGAAACCGGAGAACCCGGAGGAAACCCACGCAGACACGGGGAGAACATGGAAACTCCACCCAGATGGAGATTCGAACCGGGAATCCCTAGCGCTGAGAGGCGAACGTGCTAACCACTAAGCCACCGTGCCGCCTTATATATATATATATATATATATATATATATATATATATATATATATATATATATATATATATTAATAGTATTATCATTATTGTTATTTACTCTACATAAATAATAGTTCATTTACAAATACATAGTCAATAGTCATTGAATTTGCCTATCATCATGTCTTTGGAATGTGGAAGAAAACCAGAGTACCCACAGAAAACCCACTTAGGCACAGGGAGGACATGCATACTTCACACAATTAGAACCCTAGTTTATCCTAACCATGGATCAAACACTTCTTGCTATAAGGTGTTCTTAACTGCTCACATCAACTGACATTTTTTCCAAAACCAAACCAATATGCTACATGTCTGCTTTTTTCTGCAGTGCTTCAGCTTTTTAGCATGAACTTTAACAGTCGGTGTTACAAGTTTATTCAAAAGTTATAGATTTGTTGTTTGTTTAAATCTGTAAAATTTCATTAAACGAGCTGTAAGTCAAATTGTTGTTTCAGATGTTTGAGTTTAATTGTGTGGTTTGTGTAAATCCACTGTGCAAGCGCGTGAAAGGGAAGTGCGCAGTTATTTCCCCTTAAACGTAGTGTTTCATTAGGGAATCGAACAAAATTTAAAAAAGAAATAAGAAATAAAGACTATTTCTCTTGGTTTTAGTGTGTGAATAACTTACGTAAACATATGTATAAACTGCATATAACGTTTATAATTTTGTTAAAGTTGTAAAGTATCTGTTATCTATCATTATTTAAGAGCCACATAACCTACTGAGAGTCATTTGCTGAACCGAACTTAAAGATTCTGTTCGAACGTTCAGAGTCGCACTGAGTCGGATCCTAAAGACGCTTTTATAAAACGCACTGAACACACAGTTCGGTTGATTACATGAACCGATTCATAGGACGCAAAACTTGTGTCATAGAGTCGAGTATTTTAGAGAGCCGATCTCGTGGAGCCGATTGTGTCGGTGCAGCGGACCGTAGAACGTTTCGAAGGAATCGTTTAAAAATGAATCGAGTTCCTCATCTCTATTAGAAGGCGCGCTGTCGGTTCACGCGCACACCCACACGCGCAGGCGCAGTGAGGAGAGACGCGACGCCGCAGCGTGCCCGCTCTGAGGGCTTCACATACAACGCAAGAGGAAGAAAGATGGGCCACAATTCCTTAAAGACTCGGATTTAGATCCGTTCGAACTTTCGATTTATTCAGCATGGAGAACCCACGAGCGACGGACGAATCCAACCGGACACGGGGAAGTGGAGGAGGAGGAAACGCAGGGGGCAGGATTCAGCTTGAGGGAGTGCTGAGTAAATACACCAACCTGATCCAGGGCTGGCAGAATAGGTATGTGTGTGTGGGTGTGTGTGTGTGTGTGTGTGTGTGTGTGTGTGTATATATATAGTGGTTAGCACGTTCGCCTCTCAGCACTAGGGATTCCTGGTTCGAATCCCCATCTGGGTGGAGTTTCCATGTTCTCCCCTTGTCCGCGTGGGTTTCCTCCGGGTTCTCCGGTTTCCTCCCACAGTCCAAAAACATGGAGTTCTCCAGATTGCCCCATATAGAGTGTGTATGTGTGTGTGTGCGCCCAGCGATAGATTGGCGCCCTGTCCTGGGTGTATCTGCCCAGCGCTTGAAACGTTCTCCCCTGGATGGGCATGGGGAACCCACCCGCAACCTTAATATAGGATAAAGCAGAAGATAACGGATGTGTGTGTATGTATATATATATATATATATATATATATGCACCTATATGTCTTTTTCTGTAATAATTGTCTAATTATCGTCTAATAGGGTAATATGGAAACCCATGTGCTTATTAATGCCTACAGTCTTTGGCATCAACAAAGACGGTTTATATAGAGCTTTTCTGGAAAAAAAAATATGACACAACACTATTTTGGTACTATTATACTAGGCTTATTTGTTGTCTGTGTTTGTGGTTGTCCTACTTGTTGTATTGACCAGATTGATTTGTTTAATGTTTCTTCAGTTTTTACTAAAGTTTCAACTTTAAAATAAACCAACAAAACACATTTACACTATTTAACAGATTGTAGTATAAATGTCCCTCATGCAGGCAAAAATCAAAGCAGAAGTGCCAGTATGCGCAAAGTGACTACATTGTTAATGCGCAATCACAATAAGATTGATAATCATGTGACAGTATTTGTGTAATGCTCAAATAACTGTGTCATTTTTAATATGTATTTTAATCCGCTAGAGTTACTTATCACTGGTGTGATTCATTTTGGGCTGGTTCATCACATCATGTACTCACATGTACATGGACATCACAGCATGTGCTCACAACTGAGCATAGGGACATTAGAGAAAAAGTGCAGGAGGCAAAATTTTTTTTAAAGCAAAATGCAAACTTGACAAATTGGGTCCAAAGATTCAATATTGCATTTGGTTTGTCGAGATTTATTCACTTTTGTGTTATTTGCATTACTCTGTAAGTCCTATCTTGTTTTTTTAGATACTTTGTTTTGGATGAAGACCTGAACCAGCTGCAGTACTTTGTCAGTGAGATTGGGAGGAGTCAAAAACCCAGAGGGATCCTTCCACTGACCGGTGCTTCGGTTACTGCAAGTAATGAGGCATCATATATGTTCATCATCAGCACTGCCAATGGGGAGCTCTTTAAACTTCGAGGTTATTTACCTAGCAACGTCTCCGCACTATTTTCATTAATGCTTTATATTAATCGTTGTATTAAACAGTAAAATGTAAATGATGCATCCTAAGTACTTCCCGCATTACTATTGGTTAACAGTAACATTGTAAACTACTTACATTTAATAATCCTCTGGTCCTTCACATTGTCATAAAGTCATGTCCATTCCTATCTGTTTGGGTCTTTCAGCAATGGATGTGAAAGAGCAACAGCTGTGGATTGAGCACATTCATGCCTGCACAGTCCAAAAATGTGGGAGACCAATAATAGACACAAATCTAGACAAGAAAGTCTTAAACTCAGACACACAGGTAACATACACACACTTTCTCTCTCAAGGGATCCCTGGGTTAAACAATAGTCAGATTCCCTAACACAGGTTTAAATAAAAAAGAAAGAACATTTCCTTATACACTACTTAGTCACCACAGTGTCCTGACCTTTAAATAATCTTTGCTATGTGCAGGAAGATGAGTGGTTTGACTCCACCCTTAATACAGGATTTTGGTAAAAAAATGAGTAAACATCAGTGAATGTGAGTCTTAAGACAAAATGCAGCCAGTAACATTAGTTTTAATTGGTCCTACAATGTAAATTATCTTCATAATTCATAATGGAGTTTTTGTTAAGTCATTTTGAAAACAATGATGTGATGATTGGAATACCTAATTAATTTTTTTGTATTAATCAAGATGATATGTGTTCTTTAGGGCTCATTACGACAGAGCTTCTCTCTCCTCGCTTCCTCTTCTTCTTCATCCTCCTCTTCTCCAAAGCTGCAGAGGCCTCATCCTCATTTGCCGAACATTCATCCATATTATCCACATAAACCTGCCGTATCTTCCAATGATGCCAAACACACACATACAGACACACTTTTGGAGGTTCAAGAGGTCAGTGTCTCGCATGCCTCCTTGCCTTTCACTCAGTCCGATTTGTAATACAAGAATCATATTTTTTCTTTCTGTCGTCTGTTTTCTGCAGGTGATATGTAAAGTGGAGTGTGATCAGAAATCACTCGTTCACTCTATTGACTCACTTCCTCGTCAAGGCTGCATGTCCTGTTTAGATCCGGATCTTTTGCTAATTAAGGCTACATCAGCTGCAACACTGTGCTGTCTTTCTCAATGCCTCAGCATGTTACAATTTCAGAACCACGCATGTAATGGACCAGATGTTATCCACTCACAGGCACCTCCTGCTTTTGAGCCAAATCCAAACACTGTAAAGACTGCTAGCTCCCAGGTGCCCTTGCTCAAAGATGTGTGAGGATGGGCATAAAATGACACTAAAAGTGACATGTAACAGTTTTTTTTTTATTTTGTGTGTGTGTGTGTGTGTGTCTGTCTGTCTGTCTGTCTGTGTATGTGTATAGTGCACCTACAAACCAGTAATCAAAACATTCCACATTGTGCCTGCTCTCACTTATGTTTTCCACTTAAACACAATTAATAAAATATTTTTCAAGCAGCACATTGTAAGTGCGTTCTCTGGTTATAGAGTGTGACAGTTCTTACTTAATGATGACATAGCCACAGTACAGCAGTCTGTTGATCTCCCTTTGTTAGCCACTCTCCTTTTCTCCCCTATAACTGCAAAGAGAATTAACAAATAGTTATACAGATGACACACATATTCACAGTTTTACCTAATTTCCTGGTTTTACAGATGGCATATATACAATATGAATTAACTAATATTAATTTAAATACATTTTCTTCTGCCAGTGGTTGCAACAAAATCTGAAAGTGTTATTAATCCACTACCTTTTTAGTTTAAATTTTCTTTATTATATTTTTTTTCTACAGGACTTATTTTAACCTACCTACCTATAATTATTTTTAGATTTAAATTTCTGTGGTCAGGATGCATGAAAGGTTTTAAATCTTTTATGATTTTTTTAAACCTAATTCAGTGTTTAATTTATTTTTTGCTTAAATTCTGATTCTATTTGCCATCTTGAAGACTTCTTTTTTTAATTTAACCATAAAATCATTAAAAAACGGAAAATCACATAACTGCTACTATGTGTGTTTTCAAATATTTGATTATATTTGGGGTTGTAAAATATCCATAAGGGTGCATATGAAGGGTTTACATGTTTTGGGCATAGGATTACACTTAGAGAGTATAATATACCCTGTTATTTTATAAACTATACACAATGGTAAGAAATATCACAACAAATTTAATATAGTTTACATAATATGGTCATTTGATGAAGATTAAATGCAGCCTGATTTAAGAATTAAATTTCCTGAATATTTGCTAAATCTGATACTACTCTTCAAATCCACCAGAGTTCACTGTCACAACACAAAATTCAGTGATCAAACAGCTTACACTGCATACTATCGCTACAAACCTTAAAACAAGCTTAAAAAATAATGAATTGGCTATATTTGAATGCATAAATTGTACTTTAAACTTCATCAAATGTACTTTATGTTTAGAAGTGTATTAACACGTTCTATGCATTTGTATCAATAAAAAAAAATAGGGTTAAATGTTTTAAAAATCATAAAAATGTTTATTCACAATACAATTTTTATAAACAGACAAACATGTTTTACTCCTAAATGTATTCAAATTTTACATTAAACTAATTGATGACCATGAAAACATGCACATGATTTGTATGAATGTTTCAATCATCTGTGAAGACCTTAGTTGATCTTCAGCTCAGAGTCACAGAGGAATGAAGTATTGCTTATTTCACTAAACCTCTTGCTCGCACAGTGGGCAGTCAGCCGAGCTTCAGGGTCCTGATCCCAACATTCGACAATAGTGTCACACAAAATGGCCATGCCCTAAGGATGACAGACGCAATTAGAGTATTTAGAAACTTAATATACTCAATATATACTTAATATATATATATATATATGTGTGTGTGTGTGTGTGTGTGTGTGTGTGTGTGTGTGTGTGTATACCATTAATGACAGACGTAGTTAGAGTATTTAGAAACTTAATATACTTAATATATACTTTATATATATATATATATATATGTGTGTGTGTGTGTGTGTGTGTGTGTGTGTGTGTGTGTGTGTGTGTGTACCGGATGTAATCTCCAGGTCTTCTGTATTTCAGGTCGTTTATTGTCTCTGATTACTGTGTCCTTCATGCTTTCAATACAAGGCTGGTCCAGCTTTCCAAATGGAGGCTCATACTCTCTGACATCTGTGCACACACACACACACACACAAATGAGATAAACATGTATATAAAATAGTACTTTATATATGACACATTTTATTTGTTTAGACTAAAAAAATGGCAGAATATATAAACAATCTGTACTGTAGCCTGACATAGCATCCTGCTACATTTAATTGTATATAGCATGCAGAACATGAGGAATAGTATGCACTACACAGAAACTACCAGAATATCATGCTGTTGTGCTTTGCATGCTCAATAACATTTTAAATATTTTAGTTCTTTATGCTTTATATGAAAACACAACTAGAAATTCAGCCACTGGCTAGATACTTTTCTTACCACCTATAGCCGAGCATCTGGAGGTGATTTCCCACAGAACAAGAGCCATTGAGTAAACATCAGCCTGTTTAAAGGATTCGATGTTCTCCAGGTTTATTCTGGATTCCAGTACCTCGGGTGCCATGTATCTGGCTGTGCCCACCTAGATTATACACACAGATGTGCACACAGGTAAAAGCAAAAATATATATATTTCTAAAGTGTTTCAACTTATGGACAGCTTAATAACAATATACAGATTTACCACTGCATCGCTATTTTAATTCAAAGAAACACTGTTTTCGGTTTTATTATTGTGTGTTGTCTCACCTGTCCTTGGTTGGCTAGTTCTTCTGTGTTCATATCATTTTCTAGTCGAATGCTGAGACCGAAGTCACAGATGCAGCAGCTCATGTCATCCTTTACCAACACATTGTCACTTTTTAGGTCTCTGTGAGCGACTTGTGTTTTGAGTTCACCTGTTTTAGTTCTGTCACTATGCATGTAAGCAACACCTCTGGCAATGTCCCCAACCATGCTGCATACCTCCACCCATTTTACACTGCAACTGCGTAGGTAATTACAAAGGTTTCCTTGTGAATGATAAGCCATAATCAGCCAACACTGCCTTTTCTCCAAATGTTTCTCTGCTGCCAAGAAGAGCAGGATGTTCTTATGACATAAGTCGGCATTCAGTAAGATCTCACACTCACGCTTCCAAGAAAGAAACTCTTCAAATGGGAAAATTTTCACTGCCACAATATGATTTGACCCATTTTCACATTTTTGGTATGCACGGTAAACTTCAGCAAAGCGCCCTTTACCAACAATTCTGTCCAACTGGATGGGACATAGCTCTGTGTTGTCTTTTATAGAGATACTGTCAAAACATCCATCTTTATCCAAGAGGGTCGAGCATTTATCGTTGATTTTTGGCTGTAGTTTGGGAATTATAGATGTGATGACGCTCCAGAAATACAAACTAGCGAAGAAAAGGATAAGCAATACCACTACCATAACCAGTATTGGGATCATCTCTCGCCTTGTTTCAATGGCTAAAATCAATGCAGTGGACAGAATCATAAAATTGATCAGGATTTTTTCTTTGATAAAATAAACATCATAACAACAAACACATCATGTGAAATAATAGCAGACAATAATAAACACTGATTGCCAGTGCATTCAAATTTGAGATAATGAAGACATAAAACTTTCCCTGAAGTAGTACTCACATTGGGTAAAGATAAGTTTGTCATTACACTCTTGATTACTGCAGGAGCAGATGTAGAAGTCTGGACCAAGAACTTTGTGGTGCTTCATCACACAATCTGAATTGTTGTAGTCATCCAGCATCACACCATGAAATGGCTGTGATTTGGGATGGCACACGGTTTCCACCGTCACATTCTTGTTATACCTGCGCCTAAAAAAAACACAGATTTCCCCCACGGTCCAAAAACATGGATCTAAGGTAGACTGGCTGCTAAAAATTGCCCCCACATGGTGTATGTGTGTGTGTGTGTGTGTGTTTGTGTGTTTGAGTAATAGATAGATAAATATTAATGTATCATTACTTTATGTTACTTTACAACTGCAATATTTTTGTATTTTATGGTATAAATCTTTGGTGGGGTTTTACAACATAAGCTTAACTTTGTGTTTTATATGTTAAAATACCAGGCGCTGGCGCAGATGTCATCATCTCGTTCACAGATAGAAGTGATATTGCAGAGTGAAGTGCAGGTTCCAGAAGAATTACACTCACTTGACCTGACGTCACAAAATCTACACAAATTACGTGGGACAATTGGACGTGCAGAGACTAGACATGTTAATGGGGAAAAAAACAAGTTAAGTTAAAAGTTAGAAGGGGTGTCCTGACATATTTGCTGTGATATAATTTGTAATGATGACCTGGTTGCTACATGACAGCGTGTGTGAGGTTATGGTAGAAATGTATGACTGGTGTAAAAGAAGCAAGGAGCAATGTATCAAGGTAGAGTAGTCCAGCATTTATAGGTGAACTTTGATTGTTTGTGATGGTGATACCATAATGGAAAAGTAAATTGTAAGTCTATGTGTTTGCAATTAAGGTAGTTCGTTGTGTATGTACAGCAATATTATGGTAGAAAGAGTTACAAATTATGGGAAAGTGAAAGTCTGAAATGAAAAAATGTCAATAGAAATGTATTTTTTTTTTGTACAATAAGGTTTAAGGCAATAGAAAAACAGTACATAGGTCAATTAATGTGTTGGATTGTGTTATTAGATTAAGAAAGAACAGTACTCACCATTGTAAATATAAAAACAGGAAGTACAAAAGAACATGAAAATGCAGTGTAACACACGAACACCGAGTCGCCTCGTTGCCATCGCCATTACTGTTTAGTAATAAACTACTTGTGAAATATTAGTGTTTTTCAGTAACAAAACATGTAACTTAACATGTTTTTATATCCCCACTGAAGACTTTCTCAATATGCTGCCTCTACTTCTGTAAATTAACAACATCGTTGAATCTCTTACACTTTCTCAGACAAGGAAGAATCTTACATTGAAAGTCACAGTCTAAAGAGCTGACAGGAAATCTAAAAAAAGAGTCTTTGTCTCTCACTCTCTCTTGTTTTGGTAGGTGTCTGTTGTGCAACCTGCAATTTCAAGTACACAAGTGTAGTTAATGTGACAAAGAATAGTGCACATAAAAACACATACACACATCACTTATATACATACATATATACTGTACATAATATACACTAAGTGGACAAAATTGGGACACATATACCACTCACATGAGCTTTTGATGCCTTATTTGGGAAGCCTTTCTTCAAGATATTTGACTTCGTCTGTGGGGTTTCTTTTGCCTATTAATCCAGAAAAAAAAACATTTGTAAGGACACATATGTTGGAAGAGAGAGAGATAATGTGTATTGTAATCTCCATTTTATTTTATCCCCAAAGCATCTGGCATTACAAAAACATCACATTTATATTTATTGTGGATTTTATTGTTGTAATATTGTTTTAATTGTAGTGCAAATAGATTTAATCATGAGAATAATGCAAAATGTCCACTTCCCCCAAAAGGTCCCATTAAACTGCCACTCTGTATTTAATTTAGTTTGATACAAAATGGCAGGAACTGTACAGCGTGACACACACACACACACACACACACACACACACACACACACACACACACACACAGTGAAACTGGGAGAGACTGTATGAACACAGATTCAGGCAGATGAGTAGACAGCAGATGAGAACCAAGCTGAAATAAAAAACATCAGCACATTTTTTGTCTGACAGCCACTGATCCCTTGCTGATTTAACCTGTACAGACAAAAAGGAACATGTCTAGTTTGGCATCTGTATTAAATGCAACTAGCAAATAAATTCATAGTGCTGAAATAAAGCAATAGCAAATACTTTATCATTAACAGACAGGACCATTAAAATGTAAAGGACTAACTAAACATTAACCATATTAACTTCCTGACCTTAAAGCGAGTTTAAATCTCCAATCTAATGATTTACATTAGGAGGAGCCAGGTTGTTTTGATAATAGAAGTAGACAAGTATTTATCACAATGTTTGTGTGTAAACAGGCCTTTACCTTTACACAATCATAAATACATTACATTACATTTACATTTACTCATTTAGCTGATGCTTTTATACAAAGAGAGTTACAAATGAGTGAACAACATAAGGCAGTATAGGAAAAACCACCAACATCTGTATTACTGTAGTATACTGTAGATACAAAAAAATTCAGACACACACATTAAAAATGTGTTTTGGTATTTCATGTAAGATTTAAAAAAAAAGCAAGATTTTATGTAACTTGTTGATAAGGCTTAATGATTAAATTGATAAATGCTACTGATGAGCAAACTGATGTGGGCCACTTCTGGCTGTGATACTGTGATAGATTTGGCCGAGGTGTGTCCTAAATCTGTGTCATATGTGGTATATATTTTGCAACTGGAAGTCACCCAAGTGTTGGCAATCCATGTGACAATTTGGCTACGTGAAAAGTATCCAGATCTGGGCTAACATAATTTTGAAATTTTTTAAAATACTGTTAATTTCATTTAATTAAATTGCTTACACAAGATCACCATTTAAAATTTTTAAGACTTTTTAATACAAATTCTTTAAAAGTACAAAGAGATAACAATGAACAATTTCAATGCAGTTAAAAATGTAGAATATGAAAAATATCAAATATAAAATCCCATAACAAGATTAATACTTAATTCTTGAGAAACCCTTTTCAAGGATTGATTAGGCTGAAGCCAAAGACAAAAACACACTATTTTTAATTAATTAAATATAAAATAAATCATGAATCAAACATACTTTGATAAAAGAATAAAATGGCAAACCATGCCAAAGTCTGAAAAGCAATGAAGTAGGCTGGATATTGGAAACTTTATACACATATTTAATGTTAATTATATATAATTAACTGTATAATTTATCAAATGTTATTGATCCAGTCAGGTTCCAGGATTGGAGACATTTTTTCAGAGGCAACAGGTATTCAGGTCAATTTTGTAAAAGTAAACTGCATAAAAATATAGCTTATGTAAAGCCTTTATAATAACAACAACAATAATAATAACCGTAATTAACTTTTTCAAAAAATATTTTTTATGATAAAACAATAAATTTCAGAATACAAAGGTATAAATCAATCAGAATGTATATAAACAAATGTACATCTTTAAAAACTATGATTCAGCTGGCTCCAGTTTCTTTGTTGGCTTCTATCATTTCATCATCTATGTGATACTGATGTGCGACTGAATCTCCTGGAGTTTTTTGTCTCCACTGCAGCTCTCAACTACAACACAAAACACTATCTCAAACAAAACTAAAACACAAACTGAAATAATAATAGTAACTGAAAACACATTGACAGCATATTGCACAAAACTTCATAACAAACTTAAACTTACTCTTTTTTGTCTCAGAGATTTCTTTCACAGAAGCATTTTCCATAATTCCTTTTTGAGGCTTTTCTGGTTGAGTCAAGTAATTTTTCCTCTTTAATGCCTCATTATGAGTCTTATTAGTTACTAAACAGCAACATTAACAGTTAACAGTGTTATTGGCTGCTACTGAAAACATCAACTTCCTTCTAATAAAGCAAATTAATTATTCATTTTACACAAAGAGCAAAACAGCTCAGACTATGCACTGATGCTGAAACCTCATAGAAATTTGGAACTTACACTCTGTAAAGATGAGTTGGTCATTACATTCGTCCTCACTGCAAGAGCAGATGTACAAATCTTGACCAAAGTGTTTGTGCTGCTTCATGATACACTTTGTGTTGTTGTAGTCGTCCAACATTATGCCATGAAATGGTTTAGATGGCAGATGACACACAGTCTCCACTGTCACATTTTCTCCATCTTTATGCCTTTAAAAGCAAAACAAACAGTAGTCCATCAATTACCTTACAGTCCTTTTTCCTTTTTAAACAAATAAAAAAAAGTTTAATAGGTTTAAAAGTACCAGGCACTGGCACAGATCTCATCATCTCTTTCACAGATGGAGGTGATTTCGCAGTCTGATGTGCAGATCTCACTGGAGTTACACTCACTCGACCTCACATTGCAAAACTTACACAAATTGTGCAGATATATTTGTGGAAAGATTGGATGTGCTGATCCAGAGGAAAAAAAAAACAATTTCTATGTAACATCCAACAGGATTTTGTACATCATGTTAAATCTACTCCATATTACCTACAGTAGAGCCAAACCACTCTGTAATATGTTCTCTAGCACATACCAAAGTCCTTTAGGTTAAAAATTCCTGAACCTCCTTTTTTCTAATTAAAATCTAATGATTCTTGAAAATGTCCTGAAATATGTACATGTCATTAGTGGTAAACAAAACTATTGATTGTATTATGTGATACCGTTTGGTACATTCAGGTTCATAGATGATGCTGAACATTTTGTGCAACGGGTGCAACCTCAGAGGCCAACACACAAACATCCATTTTGTAAATACACAAAAATAGGTATTACTTAAAATATATGTACTGCAGGGCGGCACGGTGGCTTAGTGTTTAGCACGTTCGCCTCTCAGCATTAGGGATTCCCGGTTCGAATCCCCATCTGGGTGGACTTTCCATGTTCTCCCAGTGTCCGTGAGGGTTTCCTCCGGGTTCTCCGGTTTCCTCCCACAGTCCAAAATCATGGATCAAGTCAATTGAGTTCTCTAAATTGCCCATATAAAGTGTGTCTGTGTGAGTGTGTGCCCAGCGATAGATTGGCGCCCTGTCCTGGGTGTATCTGCCCAGTGCCCGAAACGTTATCCCCTGGATGGGCATGGGGAACCCCATCATGACCCTAATATAGGATAAAGCACAAGATAATGGATGGATGGATGGATGGATGGATGGATGGATGGATGGATGGATAAATGGATATGTACTGCATATTATTACTCTTATTATTTTTAACTGATAATTGTTTTTTTAATAGATATATTAAATGATGTGAACTCACTCTGCTTCTCCTTCACTGGACTCATTTTTGCCATTGTAGCGCTTGCTTGAGTTTCAAACTCTGCCAAGAGATTTTTTCTTCTGTCTCTGACTGTCTCATTAGAAGTCATGTTGGATGCTGAAATCATGGTTTATTCAAAGAAAACATGATAAGAGTTTAAAAAAATGATGCATACAATAATTTTGCAATGGATTTCTTCACACATCAAAGAAAATCATTTCTATGGTTTCATTAATCGCACAGACCAAATTAAATAATACATGGTTCACCACGTTCATCATCATGTATAATCAAACTAAGTAAAATGTAGGACTCACGTAGTGTGAAGATGAGCTGGTCGTTACACACACTCCCACTGCAAGAGCAGATGTAGACTTCTGGACCAATGTGCTTGTGCTGCTTCATCACACATGCAGTGTTGTTGTAGTCATTCAGCATAACACCGTGGAATGGTTTCGAAGGGGAGTGGCACACAGTCTCCACAGACACATTCTCACCATCCCTCTTCCTTTAACATAAAATTATTTTTTTTATCTGTATACATTATTTTATTTCATTCTTTAGTGGTCAGGCTTGTCAAAGGACAATGAAGCAGCTGTTATTTGAGGAGTGGATCATCATCAGAACTGCAGTGACACTTATGTTATATGGCATGTTAGTGTGGAGGTCTTCTAGTGTAATTAGATCACATACAGCAGTGCGGCTGGAGGTTTAAACACTGCATAAACCCACTGTCAACATGATTAAATGCAGCTACCTTGTTGCACGTACCTTGTTGCCTACCAGGACAGGATGCCAATCCATCGCTGGACACACTCACTCACACAGACACACAAAAACACACTCTAGAGGGGGCAATTTAGTTAGAGCATGCCATCTACCTTCAATCCATATTTTTGGACTGTGGGAGGAGGAAACCCTCGCAGACACGGGGAGAATATGGAAACTCCATCCAGATTGGGATTTAAGCCTGAATGCCCAGCGATGAGGCAAGCATGCTAAACACTAAGCCACCGTGCTGCCCCTGTCTAATCATCTTTTGGTGTTTCATTGTAAGCCACAAAACAATGGATATTTCAATTGGTTGACAGTTTTTTCAAGTGGGAGTAAGATGATTTAACCAGACCAGCAGCACTGTTGTCTCTGATCTACCCATACCAGTGCAACACATACTAAAATACTAAGGATGAACCACCACTCAAATTATATAAGACATACAATAAATGAATTGTATTTTACTTTATGTATTACAATTATAACAATACTGTCAGTTGTTCAAATTAAACACAGTGAATGAAAGTACTTATAGTATACGTGTGTTTCAGATAGATGTTTGTAATGTTAAAGTACCAGGCACTGGCACAGATCTCATCTTTATGTTCACAGATGGATGTGATGTTGCAGTTTGATGTGCAGATCCCACTGGAGTTACACTGGCTCGACCTCACGTCACAAAACTTACATAACTTATGCAGTGGCAGTGGACGTATAAACATTTGACTTATCCAGTTAGCAAGAGAGAGACCTGTACAATGAACATTAATCATAACAAATTAAACAATAACAGTCATTTAATTTACATTTCTTCCTGAGAAAGTTGATGCTATCAATAATAAACTTACCCAGCTTTGAAGGTGCAGACTTTTTTGATGTTACTCTTTCTTTCTTTTGGTCCAGATGGGACAGCAAATTATTTGTCTTTAATGTCCCAAATGAAGTCTTTTTAGGCCCTATAAAAAGTCATTATATATGATAGAACACAAATTAATTTGAAAGGTTAGTGTAAAGAATTAAATAAAGTTGTGAGGTCCTATTGGGCTTGATATGAACCTAACTGAATATACAATGGCATAATATTATGTTTTTACATTCTTATATATGAATTCGGCGGCACAGTGGCTTAGTGATTAGCACGTTCGCCTCTCAGCACTAGGGATTCCCGGATCGAATCCCCATCTGGGTGGAGTTTCCATGTTCACCCCGTGTCTGCATGGGTTTCCTCCGGGTTCTCCGGTTTCCTCCCACAGTCCAAAAACATGGATCAAGTCAATTGAGTTCATATTGAATGTGTATGCGTGCGTGTTTGTGTGAGTGAGTGTGTGCCCAGCGATAGATTGGCGCCCTGTCCTAGATGTATCTGCCCAGCGCCCGAAACATTCTCCCCTGGATGGGCATGGGGAACCCCCCCGCGACCCTAATAGAGGATAAAGCGGAAGATAATGAATGAATGAATGAATATATGAATTTTGTTTTAAATGTTTTCATCAGCTACTGTCAAGCAATGCTCAAAATTCAATGAAAATATTTTCTAAACAGCTACTAATTTATCTGGACATGAACAGCAAGCAAACAAAAAACAAAGCAAAGGAACAAAGGAAAAAACAAAGGGGAAAAAAAAACTGATTTTTTGCAGAAAGCGCTATTTTATATTTATTTTTTAAAAATATATATTTTTAAAAGGTTTAAATGGAAAAACTTTATTATATTCATTCATTTATTCATTCATTATCTTCCGCTTATCCTCTATTAGGGTCGCGGTGGGGTTTCCCATGCCCATCAAGGGGAGAACGTCCCGGGCGCTGGGCAGATAGATCCAGGACAGGGCGCCAATCCATCGCTGGGCACACACTCACTCACACAGACACACTCTATAGGGGGCAATTTTTTTGAGAATTCAATTAACTTGATCCATGTTTTTGGACTGTGGAAGAAAACCGGAGAACCCGGAGGAAACCCACGCAGACACAGGGAGAACATGGAAACTCCACCCAGATGGGGATTCGAACCGGGAATCCCTAGCGCTGAGAGGCGAACGTGCTAACCACTAAGCCACCGTGCCGCACTTTATTATATTATGTAATATTATGTAATATTAATAATCACATATTTATACTTATTTGTAAGTCGCTTTGGATAAAAGCATCTGCTCAATATAATGTAATGTAATATAGATTTAATGCAGAAATCCAGGTCATTGCAAAGCTTCAAAAACAATTTTGTAATGAAAGTTGTAATCCTAAAATTTTATGGAATTGTGCAACTTACTTGGTGTGAAGATAAGCTGGTCATTACACTCAATTCCACTGCATGAGCAGATGAAGATGTCTGGACCAAGGTGGTGGTGCTGTTTCATTATGCACTCTGTGTTATTGTAGTCATCCAGCATTATGCCATGGAACGGTTTAGATATGGGGTGGCATACAGTTTCTACTGTCATGTTCTCACCATCCCTGTGCCTTAAAAACAATCAAATTATATGTATATATATGTATGTATGTGTGTGTGTTTATGTGTATGTGTGTAATAATTGTATATATTGTAGTTTTTGAAAAATAAATATAACTAGAATTTTAGCTGATTCTTCTTAACTAAATATTGAAAATTTGATTTTATTAAATATATTGGAGTTAAATTATTGTAAAAGTAAATATTTATATACTGATATATATCTACCACTGAAAATCATTTGTAATATTTTGTGGCACAGTGAGCAAAGCAGGGCCATTTATTCAATAATTATTAGGACAGACTTTAGGGACTCTAATCAGGATAAATGTTTAGGAAATACAAAGTGAAAGGACAAAAATTTTAAGTACCAGGAGCTGGCGCAGACCTCATCATCGTGTTCACAGATGGAAGTGATGTTGCATTGTGATATGCAGATTCCAGTGGCGGCACACTCACTTGTCCTCATATCACAAAACTTACACACGTTGTGCAGATGAAGTGAATACAGAGAGACCGGACTTGCAGATGCTTTGGAAATATAATAATAAATATCAATCATTAGTAATGTATTGTAAAGTGTGTTTGAAGGTCCTTAAGATCTTTACAAATAAAGTTGCAACTGTAGTGCAAATAAATTATACAAAAGTAACAAAAACAACTGTAAAATAAAGAGTTCACATTATGTATAAAGAGTCCATATTATGTTTACGCATATATTACACGTATATATATATATATATATATATATATATATATATATATATATATATATATATATATATATATATATGTGTGTGTGTGTGTGTGTGTGTGTGTGTGTGTGTGTGTGTGTGTGTGTGTGTGTGTGGTACTCACCATGGTGAAAGAAAGAAGTGATTACTAGCATCACAACAGCACAGAGTTGCTCCATTACTTCTTCTAACTCACTAGTATTACCTTACACTGAACTGATTATTAAAGTTAGCACTGCCCAAAATCCAAACCTGCTGCTTAACATGTTTATATACCCTCTGCTGAAAACTTACCCCCATTTCCCCTCCTTTAATACACATCTAACACACACACCCACACACACACACACACACACAGTCTAAAGATGTTTGATATTGTGAGTCAGAGTCTGACAGCAGACAAGACATCTTCAAGACATCTCTTTCCCTGTGTCTTCCTCTTTATTGTGTAACCTCCTATTTCCAGTCCCACGATGTGACACAAACCTTGCTGAACAAATAAAACAGACAGAGATGCCATATAACCTGCACACATACACACACACACACACACACACACACACACACACTAAAGTACAATGTATATTACCAAAGCTTGCACACCCATGCAGACAGACAGACAAATAAGGTGTTGCTTCTTGTTCTCTGCTCTGCTCCATGTCTCTGGAAATGCTTTTCATTAGATTTTGGAAAATGATTGCGTAAAATCACTTTTATTCAGACAGAAACATTTATGAGATCTGATGTTGGCTGAGAGCACCTGGCTCACAGTCACTGTTCCCGTTTATCCTAAAAATGTATTTTATGGAGTTTAGATCAGGACTCTCTGCCAGAGTTATTACATATTCAAGATTATGAGTTTTTTTTTTCTCAGAGCCTGACAAAGTTGGTTAGTTGCATGTGTTTGAAACCTTTCACATCAATGTGAATGCTTTATTGTATTCCCTTGGATATATCATTACTCCTTTTAATAGCCATGTAATAGTTATGATCTCTTTAGGTTTGTTAAGCTCTGTTTTAGCAGATGTTGAAACAGTTTTATTAGAGATACACTGTGATCAGCATTGATGTCCAAAATTAAGACGACTCACTAAATTTTTACATTGTAAATTTCATTCTCTAGCTTGCCATTATATGCTGTCCTGTTAAGTTTTTTTTTTTACATTTTTAATTGAACTGGTTTAAGTTTAGAGATTGAAAATATTAATATCAGAAATTAATCAGGATTTCAGTAGATTTAGTTAATAGATGAAGACCAATCAATCGTAACCAAAAATAGAATGCAGTTTTATTTAAAATATTTTAAATATATATATATTCCACCATATTCAGGCTTAGGCCACACAGTGTCATAAACACTGGGAACCAAATCATTTGATGACAGGCAGACATTTTCCCTGTCTACAGCATATGTGGTGTATGTGGAAATTTCTATGGAAGTGGGAGTGTGTGGTTTGGTCTGGGCGTCTAGCTGACTGCTGTCTACACAGATAGTTTTTTTATTTTATTTGTATTTTTTTTTAAATGACTTCTGTTATATGAACTACATACATGGAAACAGGACACGACTTTTTTTTAGTTTTTCATTTATCAGGATTTGAATTAATAAATGAATATTCAGGAATGACAAAATAAACTAAAAAACATCATTTTTAATATGTTTTGCTTTTTTCCCAAAACTAAAAACTTGAAAGATTCATTATCTTACTCTCAACCCTCTGCTATTTAAAGCAGCCAATTTACCTGAAATCCATAGTTTGGACCATGGGAGGAAAATACTTTGAAAGAAATATGACCAGTCAGTGAGAATAGTCACTTAAAAGTTAGGCAAGTGTCAGAAAGATAACCTCCTACAAAAAACATTTAGCTTAATATTTTGATACCAAACATAGTTTTAAATATAAGTGAATTACAGCGTTTCCTGCAGGTTAATTATCTTGGATTATTATCTAAAATAGGCGGCACGGTGGCTTAGTGGTTAGCACGTTTGCCTCTCAGCGCTAGGGATGCGTGAGTTTCCTCTGGGTTCTTCGGTTTCCTCCCACAGTCCAAAAACATGGATCAAGTCAATTGAATTCTCAAAATTGCCCCATATAGAGTGTGTCTGTGTGAGTGAGTGTGTGCCCAGCGATGGATTGGCGCCCTGTCCTGGGTGTATCTGCCCAGCGCCCGAGACGTTCTCCCCTAGATGGGCATGGGAAACCCCACTGCGACCCTAATAGAGGATAAAGCAGGAGATAATGAAATGAATATTATATGAAATAATAATGACACATCTGTATTTCTACAGTATAATTCAATTAAAAAACTCTAAGGTCTAACTGGTAAGCAATTAGTCTATTGGATACAGTACCATTTCAGAATCTTTACAACAGTGCCGTTTCAGAGTCTCTCAGTTGAACGAAGGCGGTTACAATAGCAAAATAGCCCCAAGTCCATATTTCATGTCCATGACTGGGTTCCTGGTGTCTGCAAAGTGCATGCTTTCCTCATGAATCAAATACACAAGCAGGTATAGCAATAGGTTAAGGTTTGAATATAAAGCAGGTGGTTGCAATTAGTTGAGGTTCTCCGCAGCCGTCTGAAATATTTACAGCGTTAATAAAATGTGTTGTGTGGTGGAGAAGTCTGACGAATGTCTTATACAGATGCGTTCAATCACTAAACCGCTATAGCATGTACACATCCCAAACAACATTCCACCATTTATTCATTCTGTCTCTTAACTGGTGTGATGTAACACAGCTGGCGATGATCAGCGCTGCAGCAGAAAACACAAATTAGTCACAGATGTGTATCATTTCCGTCTGAGACTGAAGACAGACACTCAACAGAGACTCAACAACTTTGGGTCAAGAACTTTAACCATTTTCCTCTCAGTTTCATTATGTGTATGGAGTTGAATACAGTTCAAAAATAATCTCACCATTTCCAATGAAGTCCAAACAGTCTCACATATGGACAGTGGGTTTTTATCATCATTTATTAATGAACTTCTACTTATTGTATCATAACCCCTGATAAGGGGTTATAAATATTGTTAGTGTTTAGAAGAGTGACAGGTATATAAGGCCTTCACAAGTTAAACTCTTTATACTTTCATTGGTTATACCTCAAAGTAAGCAAACTAAGGAAACAAGCATTTAATAACTAATAATATATAATAGAAAACATGCACAGGATCAGCAAGTACATGTTTACTGGGACATTTTTGAAATAAATTCCATTATTGTAGCTCATGGCAGGATTGAACAGACAGAAAGCAAAAAGAAATCCATAATCAAAATCAGATACAGAGACAGACTCAAACTATCCAGACACCAAACTGAAGCAAGTAACTAAAGACAAAAAATAGATAGGGCCTAGGCTAAACATGAATGCTAAGATTGCCTTTAGGAAACTGACTTTAGTTAATGGAACTCAATTGTATTTGATACCGAAATCCAAAAACTTGAACACATAGCTAACCCAAAAACAAACAGGACTAACAGAACTCGAGTATACATTTTAAGAACCAGCAAGAAATGCCAAATATTCCTCTAGTAAACTGATAAGCACTGTGCCAAATGAGACAATGTGTGGCAAATAATTCACATGTAAAGAATGCATGATAGATGGAAATTCATCATTTAAAAGTGTTCTGACAATGCTTGAGTGAAAATCATTTTGGTTATAGTAACATTAGGCATGCTAAACTTAAAGGAACTTGAAAAAAAACCTATAATCTCATTAAATGTAAATGTAGTTCTGTAGGCAAAATTTTAATGCAACTGCTGTTGCTAGCAAGCTTGTTACTGTTGACAATAAGGGCTTAACCCTGGCTTATTGTTTCTGTTCATGCCTTTCACAGATGTAGTGTAGACTTTAGCACAAGCTAGACAGTACTGTCACACCTTACAGTCTCTGAGGAATAAAACCAAATCATGTCAGAATAGTTTGTCAATGAAGCATTAATTTCCTCTTATTCTGTTCGCTGTAGAAGTAAAAACACTCTTGGGTATGAATCACACGTGATTCTGTGACTCGCTTTTGAGAGATGTGAACTCTTTTGCTGATAATTGCTAATTAGAACCTTGTTAGCTCAACACTAAAGGTTATACAGGAACATAAGAGTTCAGGCACTAACACTCTTACTCAGGACTGAGTCGGTAGCGGCATTTGTCTAAGTCTTCAAATAGTTTTTTTCTCAGTTGATATTATTAATATGAGAGAGAGAGAGAGAGAGAGAGAGAGAGAGAGAGAGAGAGAGCGCACACAGATGTGCTCTCTCTGGAGAAAAAAAAATATGTATATATCATTACACATCAAGCACAACATCATTTCACATATGGACAGTGAGTGTATGTCTGATAGAAAGCCTCAGATTAACTTAGGTTAAATGTGGATTCAGTGATGTAGTTTTGGTAAAATGTTATTTGTTAAAATGTTATATAAAACCTATAATTCTAAAGACCCTAACACTGACCAGTCATTTTGTAAAGGCTGCCTATCCTTTACTTATTTATTATGCTATGACAGGTTTAGCATACAGTCCAGATATTCATCCAGTCAAAAATCATGAATACAGTTCAGCATTACGGGGGTGAATTCTGATGTAAATCCATCAATCTGAACACAGCTTGCACTGTAATCACTAAATGCTGTGGAATAGGTGGTGATCACATCAGAAAATGAAACCATGTTTGAGAGTAAAGTTTGCACAGAGAAATGTATTGTGTGTATTGCCTAGCAGCATTTAATGGCACTCTGTTTGCTTAAATTATTTATTTAAATTACCCATAAGTGTCAATGTGTGAGATATGTTTATCTGCTTTGTAATGAACTGGCTCCCTGTGCAGAGTCCCCACTATTTGAGCTATTAATTGGCTCTAGCAGACCTATGTGAACCTTTTTGATATAAGTGGGTTGAAAATGAATGAATGAATATGGGTTTTAATTAAATTTAGCGTTGTTTAATTATTGATGCTGCTTGATAGCAAATGTTTCTAAGCAAACCGTAGAAAACTCTATAAAAGTGGATAAAATATGATTAAAATAGATGCTACTGTAACTGCTGGTGGTATATAATAAATGATGTGTTTCACAGATGTTTTTTTGTGTAAAGAACATGCATTTTACACTCAGTCCACTAGATGGGGACGTTTTATTACTTTATGCATTGTATGTCAAAATACTATAATAATAAAAATGAAAGTAAAATTTACAAATACAAATTTACAAATAAAATTGAAGGCGTGTTGAAAATTAATATTTCCTTATGAAAACAAATGAAAATGTTAGAAATTGATGTTTATTGGTGGTTTAATAATGAAAGTTGGTGGAGATAAATGTTGATATTTAATTTTAAACTTTAGCACATCTTTTAACCATGAAACCATTTGAGTTAACCAGCTGATACTAACACTATCAACAATACAAACTATAACAATTTAATCATTACATATTAGCACTTATACAGTAAACCTCACAGCAGGTGTACTTTTATTAGGGAATGTTAGTCTTTAATAGTGAATTTTGGTCCCTGATAGTTAACTAAGGTGTTAGTAAATATTGGTGTTTAAAATTTAACATTGGTGTCTGATGAAGAATTTTTCATGGTAATTGATAGTGTGTGATGTTGAATGCCGGTGTCTGATTTTAATTTTAATTTTAGTGATGTCAATGAAACTGTAGTTTCTTAATTTAAAGTATATCTTCATCGTTAAACCTAATTTCCCATCAGCATCTCCTAACACATCCTCAAACACATATTTCTCTGAGAGCCAATTAAAACAAGCTTGCAAGACTTCACACGATGTAGCAGCAGAAGGAATGAAGCATCTGGATCTTCGGCCCAGCGTGAAGCTCCTTCATCTGCGGCACTTCACACCATCACACCAACTAACTGCTCAGGAAGTCTTACTTCAGTGAGACATAGAGAGAGGCAGTATGTAAAGGAAAAGATAAACAGAAAAATAAACATCCCTCACTGTTTACACCTGAGGAAAGACGAGCTACAGAGAGACAAAATATGTGACTATAACTTGTGATAATTTCACATAGAATGACTTAAAATGTTTAAAAAATTGCAGCTCCATGCAGCTGTGTCCCCAAATGAACCATCTAAAATTATTTAAAAGCAGGTCACATAACTAAAAAACAAAACACCTGAGTGACCTGACCTGAGTAATCCAGGATTTTTTCACAGTTACATTGCAGCACTAGATCTAATGGTGAACTTAATTTAACACTAAATAAGTCTGTCAAAAATGGTCAAATTCCCATACAAGGATTTGAGTAATATCATTTCAAAAAATACAAGCTGAAGAATAGGTGGCAACAGCAGCTGGATGTGGGAGGCGAGAAGGACCATTACTTCTCGAATGTTATTGTAATGGAACAGGACCAGACATTCAAATCACCCAGCACCATCTAACTTTTCACATTTTTTTGTTTGTTTTTACACTTTAGTCCATTATTTAGGGGAAGAAATCAGATGATGTATTTCAGTGTAAAAATGTTTTAATTTGAAGTGAGTGTGTTGTATTAATAAAGCTGGGTACATCTGTAGATGAGTGCCCTCACTACTACATTGCACAATCCTTTTTCAATTATTTCAATTAAGTTACTTTAAAAGTTGTTTATAGGCACATTATATTGGCTTGTTCATTTAACTTTCTAAGCTGCTTATCCACAGGAATTAATAGAACCAATCCCAATACCCCAGAGGGGGACATACCATGAAACCTCCTGGATAAATCTATTGTATTGTAGACAGATGAACACATTCACACTTAGGGGAAATTTAGTATCTCAAATTCACCTGATATAATATTAAACCATCTATAATTTGCCCAGAAGAACCATCCTGACTTTAAAGCAGGTATGAAGGTGTTACAAATATGGTGGCTTAAATATATAATAATAGTTATACCATCATATAGTTTTAATATAACAAGCTTAAATGCTAATGTTTTTTAATGTTTGTCTGCATCATGAATACATTATCTCCATAAAGTGTGCTATTGTTTAAAATCAGACATTGATTATATATTTTTTTTAAATCTTGGCTAATCCAAAATAAAACTTACAAAATAAAGAAATAAAATATTACACGAAAAGAACATTGGGCAAAGGACAGCAAGTCCTTAGAAGACAAGATAAGAAAGGAAAAAAAGAAACAAAAGAATGAGGACATCTGTGTCCTTATTAAGAGATAATAAAAACCTGAGAGACGAAGACAGACTACAGTAAGACTGAAACACAGGGAGTGAGAGAAAGGCAGATTGAGGTGGGCCGTCTGTATTCTGCTGTTTAACACTCCTACAGTACCGACCTGCACCACTACCAGTCTGTATGTGTGTGTGTGTGTGTGTGTGTGTGTGTGTGTGTGTGTGTGTGTGTGTGTGTGTGTGTCTGCAGCCTGTTCCCCACAGACCCTCAGCGGAGGCGTCACATGTGCGCTAAACGGATCCAGAACGCAACAACTGCTGCCACATTTGTGCCCAGGATGGGCGAAGATGGCGTCCGGATCCAACTAAACACGGGCTGTGTTTGATTTCAACAGGAGCAAGGACACACGCTCATGTGGTGCCTCAGTAGACTGCCTACGCAGATGTTTCTGGGCCTTTGTTATCTTGGGGAGTGCAATTAATGGTATTGCTGCTGGACCGATTAACCAATGTGGGTGCCAGTGCATGTGTGTGTGGGGATTCATTATAATAATAACACAAGTATGCGGATATTATTTGCATTTATCCTAAATATGTCTTTTCTATATTTTAATTCAGGGTGTGAAATAATTAAGACTATGTATTGCACCTTCAGATCAAATTAGGTATCAACTCTACATAAAATTAAGGGAATTACAGTTTATTAAATAAAAAACTTGTAGTTTATTCAGTTTTTACTGATGTTCAATCAAAGCTCATCAGAACTTAATAGTATTAACAAGATTTGAAGTATCATTCATTTCTAAATAAATATAATTTCAAAATATGATAACACAGAATATAGTAAAGAGCAGAGATTGCATTAATGAAAATAAAACAAAGCAATGGATTTAAATAGACACACCTGATAATAAATAACGAGTAAAATAAAAACCCACATAGAAATGAACTTGCCTGCTGAGGCACCACAAAGAAGTAAAAACAGTTAGGTACAACCAAACTAAAATTAACATTAAGGGAAGGAAATGTGTATGGTTATTTCAGAAGGTCAGTAGCACATTCAGAGGAGCGTATGGAGCTTTAAAGGGTAGGGTTATTCATGGAAGTTTTATTTAAATTAAAATTAGTTGCTTTGTAATGAAAAGTGAAAGGAAAGCCATTTTAAAAATAAAGTGGGCAGGCAATAAGCTTCAATATAAAGGTGAATAAGGTAAAACAAGGTTAAAACATCATATGAGGAACATATTCAGCATTATCAGGCACTTTCTATCAGATCTTTGTAGTGATTTTTATACTTATATTACTTTTTTTAAATGCAGATAATAATGAATCTGTATCAAAGTAACCAACCCAATGAATACAAGAATTACAACACTATTCTTGAAATGTAACTGAATTGTATTGTTTTATTTTATTTTAATTTTCACAAAGCATTTCTATCTTGTGTATCCCACTAGGAAACTAGGACATGTTTTGAAATGATTGGATTCAGAACATATTTAATAAGTTAACCCAATTATAAAGAAAATCCGTGATTTTTTAGTCTGCTGTAATTCTTTGAAAAGCACTGGGAATCTACATTAGGTTCATGTGATAATCTTGTTTTTTTCAGGAATCACACAAGCACACGCACACACACACACACACACACACACACACAAACACACAAACACACACAAACACACAAACACACACAAACACACACACACAATCCTAACGGACCAGTAGAGGGCACTTTATCACTTAGATTAGCAGTTGGTTTCACAGATTGTAATAATAATAATAATAATAATAATAATAATAATAATAATAATAAAACCTTTGACATTTAATAACTTGTATCTATCTATCTATCCATCTGGTCAGTGTTAGCATTAGAGATCACCTCCTGTTGGATCTAAATTCTAACCATGGACATCTATCATTTTGATATAATCTGCTATGACTTATTAAACATGTTTCTGTATTAAAATTTATACTCAATTAAATTTTTTATTAATAAGAAGGTTAAGTGAAAAAAACTGTGAACATAAAGCAGATTTGTTTCCAGATCCTTTAAAATGTTGGTTATATAATTAATCTGGTTAGCATATTCTGCAAAATGCCCTAAGTGCAGCATAATAAATGCTGTCTGCATAATACATGATATTTGCTGTTAATTGTGTGAGTGAATGTGTGTGTGTGTGTTTGTTTGAAATTGTAATTCATTGCAACAAGGTCCAAGATGTTGATCTGAGTGTGTGAACAGTTTCACAAGGTCACCCACAGTGTTACACACTGAGCTGAGGTGCTTCACAAGGCTTTGTGTGTTTGTGTTTAATTGTGTGTGTGTACGTGAGGAAGAAAAGGAAGATACACTAAAACACATTTTTCATAAATGGTCATAAAAGGTCAATAATTTAAAATTTTAAATAAATTAATTAATTTAACATTGTATGTTATACATGTTTTTAAAATGTTATATGAATCTTTTTTTATATATATTAAGATATACATGTAACATACAATAAATATAACAACCCTGGATCTAGCATTTCAAAGGATATACATTTTACATTTTCTATCTAAATTTAAATGTACTTAATTTGTATACACAAACATATTGTTATTTTAAACTCCTGGAAGATATTTCTGGTCAAAAGAACAATCGCTTTACTCCTAAACAGCTAGAAAAATATAATTGTGATATATGTTACTGTGGCAAAAAAACACCACTGCCTAACATTATATTGATTACTTTATTAAACTGTTTTTATTTTCCATATATTATTCAACTAAAAACAAAGTATTGGGCTGTATAGCATTACATCAATTTTGTTATTTACCATTGCAATGTTACTTAACAAGAGCTAAATGCTAATGCTAATCAGCTGTGTAAAACTATAAGGAAAAGGTTCTACATGCATTAAGAAGGAAGAAAAAAAAACTGTATTTTTTGTGCTTGTGTGTGTGTAAGCAACATATAATGATAATCTCTTTGATGATACCTAGACAAATTAAAATGCCTGGCTTAAAATTTTGGAATACACACAAAAAACAAATTGGTAATCAAAAATAAACGTGGGGCAGGCGGAAAGAGACAAATGTATAAAACAACACTAATGAAGTATAAACTTTATGGTCAAAGAAAATGAAAGAAGGGTCAAACAACTTGTCTAATCTACAGACAGATATTTAAAGTGAAAATAAAATAAAGATAAACAGAACAAGTCATTCAAAATTCTCATTAATTTGGTCTGAGGGTTTGACAGTGAAATGACAGCTCGTTTACTGTTACCAAGGCTGGATGTGTTAATTACACACACACACACACACACACAAACACACACACACACAAACACAAACCACAGAAACACACACACACACGCGCGCGCACAAAAGTTTTACTTTTGTACTAAAAGTGCTTGTTAGCAAACTGCCACTGACTGCAAAACTTGTATTTGTATACATTATTTTTCAAGTAAGACTAAATATATTTTTAAAGTATTCACATGGTATATTGGTCAATTATTAAAACACATGGTATTAGTAGAAATATTTTCTAAAACACTGTTTAGTTTAAGGTGTGTGTGGGTGTGTGTGTGTATGTGTGTGTGTGTGTGTGTAGAACTACAAAGTGCATATATATTATAAGTTGATGCATTCACAAAGTTATTTGTTTGTATTTATTTATCTTGTCTTACCCTGTAATGACCCCTAGCGCATCATAGAAGATATACAAAGGTAAGTGTAAACCCTGATACAGTGCTGCTAAATGTCTTTTAACAACAGTAATTGAAACAAGTGCCAGACAGGTTTTCAGGTACGTGTGTGTGTGTGTGTGTGTGTGTGTGTGTGTGGGCGGCGGGGGGGTTAAGCGTGTGTTAATGAAGAGGGATTCTTTG
This sequence comes from Corydoras maculifer, assembly GCA_019802435.1. NCBI lineage: Eukaryota > Metazoa > Chordata > Actinopteri > Siluriformes > Callichthyidae > Corydoras > Corydoras maculifer. The sequence goes on from JAFMOD010000998.1 coordinate 785,779, forward strand.
AATGTAATCCTCTATTCCTCTATGTGACTTGTGCAATTAATATGTATTTATAGATAGGACAGCTGGAGAAAGTCTGTGTGTGTGTGTGTGTGTGTGTGTGTGTGTGTGTGTGTGTGTGTGTGTGTGTGTGTGTGTGTGTGTGTTTAAAGAGAGTAAGAGAGAAAGGAAAAAGAAAAAGAGGATATCAATAGAATTTTGGTGAAAATGCCTGAGGCTGCACTGGCTTACACAATAATCAATTCTGGAACGATGATTGAAAAAAGGAGGGTGCACTCACCCGCACACACACACACACACACACTCACACACACACACACACACCTACAAACACTCACACACACACACCCACACACACACACCTACACACACACACACACACTCACACACACTCTCACACACACACACACACACACACACTCACACACCACCCGCTGCTTTAATTACCAGTATCTGCCCCCCCCACCTCTTTTTAGAGATCACTTATGGCCAATGGAACACACACACCATAGGTCCACAGTCTGCACAAAGAGTGGAAGGACAGAAAAAATAAATAAAGCAATAGAGATAAAGGTCTCACTGAGACAGATCCATATGGGGCAAGATATAATGGACCTCATGGTTATAGAAATTGGCTCTTATATTTAAAAAAGTAAATAAATGTGTACCAGGGATTTATCATCTTAGCAACCTACCCTTATGAAAAGTATGCTGACCAAAGTGATGATGATGACATTAGCAGGGGATTATAGGAATGATGTATGGAGTAAAAATCATAAAAACAATTGATAGTATGTTCATGTTTGTATTTGCATGTGAATAGATGTTAGAATATGTGGTTTGTGGTAATCTGAGCAGGAAACAAAAGCTGGTTCCATTTTAGTAAGTGTGTGTGAAAAAAATAAGTGTGAGTAAAAAAAATAATGCCAGCAGTCTTAACACTTATTACTCCTTGATCCCCCAACACACACACACACACATACACACACACACACACACTCGTGCAAAAACACACACACACACACACACACACACACACACACACATTTAAAACATTATTTTTATAGACTGTATATATCACTAGTAAACTAACCATAGTTATGACTAAACCATACATTTAACTACTGCTTCATAACACCTTAAACTTACCCTAACAATACATTTATTATACCCAGAAACTGTTAAAAAATTCACAATGCTACCTATATCTGAGCCACTTTTTATAATTTTTATTATTAGGCCTTATTCTGGTGCATATAGTTCATTTCTCTTAACCTAAAATTCTCGACCCAGTGCCATTAATCCATACAGGAAGTGTGCCAAATAAAAATAGGGGGCATGGGCCAGGTCTAGGCCTAAGTAATCTGTGGTGCTTTACATATTTAAATATGTACCCTAACACATTTAATCACATCTTTTCATCAATAAAATCGTACTATGTGGTGAGAACATTAATTAGTGCACTGCCATGCCTGTGCCTTGTCAATTTATACCCGTATTTATTTAATGTGTGCAACACACTCTAAAAGAGGTAAAAAAGAAGTAATTGAGAATGTAAAAAATGTTTTGATAGAATCAGAATATAGATGTTGCACTGTTCTGTGTATAATAAAAGTTATTATTGTTATAACAGATGCATGTAACAAATACTTATTTACTATTTAAAAGAATAAACATCCAAAACAAAATTAAATAATTTACACTACATAATTTGGGTGTTTTCCTTTATATATATTATACTATTGTAAAATCTGGTGAAATCTCAGTCTGTTTAGTGCCGTGCTTCTTGAACTTTTATCACTTCACCCCTCCTGACCAAGTTGATGCAATACCCCTAACCAAAAAAGACACAACATAACACCTTCATAGCTGGATAAAGACATTAGATTAAATGGTTAACCGTGTGCAAAAAACTGATAACAACTGTAAGAGATGTAACTATTCTGAGAAAATTAACAATATGATGAAACTAATACATTTTTAAATACATTTACAGAAATAAGTTAGGGCCTACCTAAAGCAGTTTATATGTGTTTCTAATAATTATTCCACTTCAGGGGAGAATTGTCAATTAGAAAAAAACACAGCAACAAGTAAAAAAAAAGAGTAAAGAAGTAAAGCAGATATATATATATATATATATATATATACCCCCCCCCCCCCCCCCCCCCCCCCCCCCCCCCCCCCCCCCCCCCCCCCCCCCCCCCCCCCCCCCCCCCCCCCCCCCCCCCCCCCCCCCCCCCCCCCCCCACATTTTGGACCTATGTGGGTGGAGGATTAAGGTCAATTGAATTCTCCAAATTACCCCGTATAGAGTGTGTGTGTGTATCTGTATGTGTGAGTGTGTGCCAGCAATGGATTGGCGCCCTGTCCTAGATGTATTTGTCCAGCGCCCGAAACGTTCTCCCCTGGATGGGCATGGGGAACCCCCCCGTGACACTGGTAGAGGATAAAGCAGAAGATAATGGTTGGATGGATATTATATACATAAAAAAGATTTAATTCATAATGCAGTAATTTTAGTTGTATTATCATTGGTAATCTGGTATGTTTAAAAATAAAAAAGAAACGTATGATGAATTGATACAATTATAAATAATAAGACATTAGTAAACTTGCAATGGCGTGAACTCTGTTGCATACTGTACATGTTACAGTGAACAAAAACTTAAACAATTCTTTCTTGTGTGCACAACTTTTTGACAAAACATACACACTCACTTACGGCCTGACATCCCTTTAGTGCTCAAACTGCCCCCAAGTGGGTCATAACCAAACTGGGAGAGACAGAAAGAAGGAGGGGCAGTGTGCCAGGCTCATAGTGGGGCATCTGGGAGAGTGAGGTTTGGGATGAAGCCGCACTCCCCAGGGGGTAATAGGACACAGCCCAACACCAGAGGGGGTAACAGAACACAGTGCAGTGCCAGAGTCCAGTGCAAGACGGGCCCATCTGCCCTACAGAGCACACTACATCACATGCACACACATACACACAACACATTTCACACTCGTCCTTCAAACCCTGATTTTTCTTTTTTAAACCTCAATTCATTTGTTCTTTTTACCATCAACCTTTCTGTGGTGAGGCTACAAAGTAGACCTACACAGGGGTTCAATGACTGTGATGTTTGTCAAAAGTTAGGATAGTCAGTGATAAAGGCCCATAGCAGACCACCATAAATATATACCATAACACCGGTTAAAGGTGTCAAACTGTGTTTTTTAGAAAAAGAGAAGCACAGTTGCTCTACTACACATAGTCAATCCCTCAGGATGGGTGGAGTGCATATTTGTATGTGTGTGTGTGTGTTGGCTATTTGTATCTGTTTGTATGTGTGCACACTTGTGGGCTTGTGAGGTGTTAGAAAATTCTAGTCTTTGGTCAACTTCAGGTGTAAAACCACAATGCTTCCTTATTTACACACACACACACACACACACACACACACACACACACACACACACACACACACACACACACACACACACACAGGCAGTACATAATGAACCGTTATGGCAGCTAATTCCACTACAAAGTTGTTCGACCAGCTCATTAATTATAGAAAGTATTGCGCAGAAAGTGACTGAGCCAATCAGATGTTTCGATCAGAAGGAAACATTTCATAATATTATACTGTTTATTTGACTTTGTAAAATATATGTTTATGTACTCTTGGATGTTACATAAAAGGTATAAGTCAAAGAAATGTACCTTAGTAGTTTATTGATTTTTTATGTAATAATGATATTTTAGGGCAGCACGGTGGCTTAGTGGTTTAGCATGTTCTCCTCTCATCACTAGGGATTCCTGGTTCGAATCCCCATCTGGGTGGAGTTTCCATGTTCTCCCCGTGTCCGTGTGGGTTTCCTCTGGGTTCTCCGGTTTCCTCCCACAGTCCAAAAACATGGATCAAGTCAATTGAATGCTCCAAATTGCCCCATATAGTGTAAGTGTGTGTGTGTGAGTGAGTGGGTGTGTGCCCAGTGATGGATTGGCGCCCTATCCTGGGTGTATCTGTCCAGCACCCGAAGCGTTCTCCCCTGGATGGGCATGGGGAACCCCCCCGTGACCCTAATAGAGGATAAAGCGGAAGATAATGAATGAATGAATGAATGAATGAATGAATGAATGATATTTTATTTAGTATTTATTAAAAATGTCAATCAAGATTTACAAGCTAAAAAGCACACTACTAGCAATACCAAATATTTTTTAAACCAGTCTGGGAACATGAGAGGCAAGACCAAAACAGAAAGGCAATCTTTTACTAAGGTGTGAGTTTTGTGGTCAAACTGTATTTCTCCATAAATACTTTACTTCCCATTGCAAATTTAATTTGCAAAAAAGTTAGTCACATTCACAGAATTAACCTAAAATATTTAAATAAAACAAAAAGATAAATACATAAAAAAATTTAAAAATATTTTTTTATCCCCAGCTTTACCGTTAACTAATGGCATGATTTATGTTTCAAGAATGAAAAAGATGAAGTAATGAGAGAGTCGAGAGAAAGTGAAAGAGAGTTTCCTAAGTCTAATTCCTTGGGCTTAATTAATGGAATGACAGGCTCACACGTCGGAAGAGGTGTCGGCAACACGTATATTTCTGTAAGATCTCTCCATATGTAGAGAGGGAAAAAGAGAATGTGAGGATAAGATGGAGAGGAAAGTACTCATCTCTTATGTGAAATGAGAATTCTTAAATGACAGAACATTTCACAGTAATGACTTCATAATAAACAGTTATGATATATGAACAAGGTTAACCACAGATTTAACTACAGAAGATCTTTATTTATTTAACCTTTATTTGTCCCACAATGGGGAAATTATTACGGACTAATAAATAATAATAAAAAACAGTTTATTGCAGATGTTAGTTTATTGTTTATTTGATTTTATTTATTGATTGTTTATTTGATTGTGTGGGTGTGTGTGTGTGTGTGTGTTCATCCTACTTTGTAACTAAAGAAGTAATAGTTCTTGTACACTTTATCATATAGAACACAACAGCATTGGGTAGACAATTTGTCAAAGTATCTCAAAATTAAGTGTCTCATTTTTGGCTCATCTGGGTTTTTTTAACCTCTGCTTTGAAAAGTGAGTGTGATTCTGTTGGGATGGTGTGAACCTCCTCATCCCAGTGATTCAAGGCTAATTGCAGGTTTTAGTCTATTTTTACCAGGTTCCTTTAGTTTACTGTTAACGGACTTTGGAGTTTTATGTCAGTTAGGATAATTTGCTAGGTTGCTAGGCCTTTAGTTGCTTTTGTTCATTTCTGTTTATTTTTACCTTTATCACCAAGAAATGATTAAAAATAAAATGTAATTAAACCATTCATTTCAATACAGTTTGTTCTAAACTGTATTTCTTCACCCTGTCAAAAGTGCAGCTAAGAAGCAAAAATAAAACAACTACGCTTTATAAAACTTGTTAGGAATATACCTTGTGCAGAAGTAAATAATAACCGAAGGATGCCAGGCACAATGTAAATCCTGCATGTTAACAGTTTCACACAACATACTTTATTTATGCAGTATTCAAATGAGTCTGAGATTCAAGACAATGGTGATAGTGAGGACAAATGAATCCAATGAGCATGAGCATGTATGATTGATAGGTGTTAAGAGTAAATCATGAATAAAAAAAATCACAAATTAACATGCATCTGAGATGTCGCTGATAAAATAAATGACAGAAACAGGACCGTAAGAGAAACAAGAAGTGACAGAAGGAGAAAGTGATAAAATAAACATACAACTAGAAAAAGAGTGAGAAGAATAAAATGTAAAAAATAAAAAACACAAAATAAATGTCATGATGGAGAAGAAGAAAGCAAATGAATGAAAAAAAGAGTGTTTTAGACAAATTTAAATGTGTCATTAAAACAGTATGGAGACAACCAGCACAGGTTTTAACTTTTTATTACTAACTAAACCATCGCCAGGTCTCCCTCTTTTTCACTCAATCCCTCTCGCTCATCTCTTTATCTATCTCTTTGTATATGTGCTTTATTTAAGGAATCTCATTCTCAGTTTTACCTTGGCACAGATCAAAATTGAACCTGTCAGTGCCCTTGGGCAGAAAACAGAGGTGTGGAAGAATATCTGTCTTAAGAAAGATACACACACACACACACACACACACACACACACACACACACACACAGAAAGAGAGAGAGAGAGAGAGAGAGAGAGAGAGAGAAGGTAGTAGTAATAATGTAGTTGTTGTAATTAAGCAGTTAGTATGCACCTGTCCTATAAAGTACTTGAGTGCAACTCAGGTCCTATGTGAGAGTCAAAGGGTGGAAAATTGCATAAGATAGAGCTTTGATATAAGGATACTTGGATCCTTGGAAGAATGATGAATATATATGGGTCAGTCAAGTGGCATAATGTTACAGGTGTAAGTGGCTCTTTAAAAATATTTAAAGAAGGGCAGTTATTCAAGTGTGAACATGTTAAGAAAATGGTTTAATTGGGACAGAATGCTATAGTGCAAGAATTATCTGCATGACACCTGAGTAAATGTCTTTAAAAATCTAAATGAAATCAAAACTAAGGAAAACCAAAAAGACTAAGGGTTAGCAGAGAGTTTGATTTGGATTTAAATAGATACAATGTGCTTTATATTAACCCCACTAATAATATGAAAGAATACATTTCTCTATGTCTTTATTTCTTTATTGTGCAACAATTGCATCACAGCAAAGATTGAAATGACTATGGACAGCATGACAGTTCTCATTATCTTGACACTTCATGAGTGGTTGGGATGAGTCACATGACCCTCCAGCATCTCCAAATGTGAGTACACAACCTACAAATGGGGTTTTAAAACTCTGACCTTTAACTTGACAAGGTGATGAAGTCAACTCTCATTTTTACAATCAAATTTAATTTCTGTGCAACTGACTGTCTGTTTGTATGTACATTTATTATATATGGGCTCCAGTCCAAATTCCTTATCAACTGTCAACAAAAGATCAAAATACAGAAAAGAATCCAATGCCCATTAACTTACAATAATAATAGAAAAGTTCTGAGGGTTTCATAGTACAGAATATTAGTAACAAATGTAAGAAAAGTAACAAAAACACAGATTTAAGATAAATTGGTTATGCTAAATTGCCCCATATAGTGTGGGTGTCTTTGTGTGTGAGCGACCCCCGTATAGTATTAGCGGAAGACATGGATGGATGGATGAATTGATAAATGGCAGTTCAGTGGAACGTTCAAGGTCAACATAAGATAAGGAAAAGAAAGTCATATATTTAATATACAAGATCAGACACAGCAGTGTTGCTGATGTTGTTACACACTGTGTCCACTTATGCATCCTATTAGATGCATCTGTTAAGTACCACTGTTAGCTACATTATTATAAAGCTCACACTTTCTTATTAAGGTGGTTTTATTATCTTCCACTACATTTGAAACAGCTTTTGAACTTTATTAGATATATATATTATTTATTCTTATTGAACTGCCACCTTCTCCACTCACACACACATACAAACACACACACACATACATACACATACACACACACATGCGCATGCGTGCACACACACACACACACACACACACACACACACACACACACACACACACACACACACACACACACACACACACACACACACACACACACACACACACACACACACACACACACACACACACACAGTGAGGAGTCTCCCGCGGTCCTGGCAGAGAGATGCATAACAAAGTTAAAGTGTTACCTACCTCTCTCACCTCCAACATGTCAGTGTGCCAACCCGAAAATAAATAAGCAGACAAATAAATAAATAAAGGCAGGGTAAGCCAACACTCTGTCCTGTTGTGCCTCGGGTCCCCAAATGACATCACATACAATACCACCATACACAAATCACAACCCTTTCAGTAACAGAAGTACCCAGGAGTATAAAGTACTGCTCTTATTAAGGCAAGGTTAAGGCAAAGAAATTACTATAATTTTATGTTTTAATTTATTTTATTAAATTGTCTTTATGTAATTGTGTTCAATAAAAAATTATTTTAAATCTGAGAAATAATGAATAATGAAAATCATGGTTTAAAATTAAAACACGTTACATTCATTTATTCATTCTAAATTTACTATCCGAAGATGCTAAAGCTTAAAAGGCTGCATAAAACTCCCTGGACAGGTCATTGCGCAATAGCGGACACACAAACAAGGATTAAGACTTAAAAATGTAAATGGAGAGCCAAAAAAAAAAAAACAATGTTGCATTAAAGCATTTCAATGTTACAAGAAACAACATCTCTCTTTTAAAAGCACATGCTGTAGTCTCTCCATTTCTATCCTCATGAAGAAAAAAACTAAAACAAATTGACTAAATGCAATGAATGAAATACAATACAGAAAGGATTCCCACTCAGAAAACAAACCCAGGATTATGTTATCACGGGATAGTTACCGTTTGAGCTTATCTTGAAAGCAGCCCAAACCTTGATGTTGATTGCATCACACATCACGAGCAGACACACCTCCTTTACCCATTTAGTCAGTCAGACAGAGTAACTTCAATCAAAACAAATACTGATTTACCTCCACTGTAATGTATTACATTTATCTATCCATTAATTTACAAAAAAGATCATCCTTAATCCATTAACAACCATTAAGTGATCCTTTTTACTTATAAATGTTTATTACATTTGTTTCATCCCTTTTCTGACTGAACCTGCCTAATCCTTTATCCATCACCATTTTACCAAAACAATTCATAGGTCAACCTACAAATTACTTTCAGTCATCATGTATCCTGTCATAAACCAGCCTAATTTACCACACTTTTATTCATTATTTTTTCTGCCAATGTGGCTCTTATTCGCCTACTCATCCTATAATTCATCATAGGCTTAGTTTCTTACTTACATTACACTTACATTTATCAAGCTTCTTAGTCATGATCCCTTCACAGATCTATCATCACTGCACTCCTTAACAAATTATATCACCCTATGTGCTGTTCACTAACTCCTTTGTTTTATTCATGTCCACTCTAAGTCTGAGCCCTCCTGCTCTCATCGCATTCCTCTGCTTCTTTTTTTAATCCTTACTTCAAGGCACCAATCTTTATATTCATTCTTAATTCCTCTATCCCCCTACTATTTTACTAATGTTATACATAACCAAATCATTAATTTACCCACCCATCTAATTGCACCTTTATCTAGCAACATGACTATTCATCCATTTGTCGTCATCACAAATTTATCACCTGATCATTACTTATTTTTATAATGTTTTACTTTAACCATTTTTATAAGCTTTTATTTTAACAAGTTGTGTGCAATTCAAGACAATAAGCACTGTTAATTGTTCATTTCTTGTATTGTTTTTTCATTGACCAGTAACTGTACTGTACATTACTAAAACATTTTTGTATCATCTCCACAATCATTTCTTCCATCCATTTTCCTGTTACATTTGTTTGCACCATTGTTTTATTTTAGTCAGACATTAATGCGTCACTTTACCTAGTCATGCTTAAATTTAATAACATTTAAATCTACAGACAGCTGTTATGTCAATTCACTTAGCTATTTAAAAAATGCTCTATACATTAAATTTGCCCCAGCATACTACCAATGGTGTTACATATTTTGCCATTGCATGCCATTTCTTTAGATATGATGTAGAGTAGTTGTAAATCCAAAGATCAGCACTTGTAGTTAAATTTAAGAGAGATCTAACCTTTTTATATTTTTCATTTTTGTTTTTTTAAGAGATCGGGGACAGGAGAGGAGGTGGTTGTCACAGTGCGCAGATTACATTAATAGACAGGTAATAAGGAGGAAGGAAACATTTTAGCTAAACTTTCAGTTAACACCTCAGTTAGAAAAGTTGATATTGATTATTATCACTTTAATTATCCCATCCATCAATCCATCTATCCATCTGTTCCTGACTCTTATTCTCAATAATTTTTTGTCTGTCCATCAACTACTCCATCAATCCCTGACATAATTCATGATTACTTAGTTTATTTACCCATTTATCCATCCATTTTGATGCTGGGTTCATAATGACTACAGGTTCAGAAAGACTCCCCTTTCTCTGCTTCCTGCAGTTGAACAAGCTGGTCAGGCTGCATCTGCCATCACATCTTTAGCATCCTAACAGTGGGGGACCACACAAACAAATACACACACAGTCCTTCACAGGGATGTAATCAAACTTGCTTAACAAGGAGAGAGAGAGGGAGACAGAGGGAGATAAAGAGAGAGAGAGAGAGAGAGAGAGAGAGAGAGAAGGGGGAGAGTGATGGTTGGTGGATGGATGGGGTGTATCCCAGTAGCTCCTTCTGCTTTATCATAATATAATTTTAATTAAAAAGCTCAGTGTCAAAGGGTTTAGCAACTGACAACTGAGGCCAGATTGTCATGCTGCTGCAGCAAACATATACACACACACACACACACACACACACACGGAATGGAATGTGTGATTTACATTATGAAGACCTGTTTTTTGTACCATAAAGAATTATTTTATAATTATTTTATATATTTTATAATTATAATTATTATTTTATATTTTCTTTATACCCATAATGTGTGTATGTGTGTGTGTGTGTGTGTGTGTAGTACATTATATTTTTACTCTGTAAGGACCAAAATCTGTTTATAAACTCATAATGTGAGAACAATGATTCTTTATGGGTACAAAATACACATCCTCAAAAATCTCACATTCCATTCTACATAAAACAGTTCTAAAGTTAGAGTAATAGTTATAAGTAAAGTTTGATTCAGGATGATTTGTTTTAATCAAACTGATGTTTAAACCAGGTCCATGGACTTTGTGTGTGTTTGTGTGTGTATGTGTGTGTGAGAGAGAGAGAGAGAGAGAGAGAAAGAGAGAGAGAAAGAAAGAAAGAAAGGGAGAGAAAGAAAGGTTGTTAGAGTTAGACAGAGAGTGTGTGTGGTCAAGCATTGGGAGTGTATGTATGTGAGTGTGTGGTCGCACAGTGGGAGTATGTGACGTTGTGTTGCTGCTTTGAGACTCTGAGACACAATTAGACTACATGAGTCTCTAATGCTTTTTAGAAGTACAGAGTTCACCCCAGAGACCCAGGAGCTAAAAGCTACACCACTTCTTCCTCACTGTCTGAACCTGGCTGTCTCTCTGCCAATCTCATCCTCTTTTGCTTCTTATTCTTTGGTGTAGTAAGTTTTCATGTTTTTAAACAAAAAAAGTATCAGATTGAAAATATTCATCCTAAATCCACCTCTTTTTATATTTATATATTTGTTAATTAATATCTATCTATAATAGTATCTGTATGCTCATGCTTCTGACTGTTCCATCTCTCTGCTTTTATCCCTCTGTCTCACTAGGTTAACAGATCATAAAAATGCTGGAGCGACTTTTTTTACACTTAGGGTCACAGAATAAAGATTGTGTATGTGTGTGTGTGTATGTGTGTGTGTCATTGTATGCAGGCCAAAGGTGAGAGACTGTGAATGCCTCCTTGTGAGGTCAAGCAAGCATTTGATTTGTGCAAATCACTGCCCAGTTAAGAGAGGGAAAGAGGGTGAGACTGTTGACTGTCCTAACAGTGACAGTAATGCCAATTTTTATGATGTGTTTTTTTCTATGTAAAGGAAGTCTTGAAGGAACTGATTTAAGTTGATATGATTTTATTTGTTGAATTTATTGTAGGCAGCACGGTGGCTTAGTGGTTAGCACGTTCGTCTCTCAGCACTAGGAATTCCCGGTTCGAATCCCCATCTGGGTGGAGTTTCCATGTTCTCCCCGTGTCTGCGTGGGTTTCCTCCGGGTTCTCCGGTTTCCTCCCACAGTCCAAAAACATGGATCAAGTTAATTGATTTCTCAAAAAAATTGCCCCATATAGAGTGTGTCTGTGTGAGTGAGTGTGTGCCCAGCGATGGATTGGCGCCCTGTCCTGGGTCTATCTGCCCAGCGCCCGAGACGTTCTCCCCTGGATGGGCATGGGGAACCCCACCGCGACCTTAATAGAGGATAAGCGGGAGATAATGAATGAATGAATATTATAATACAGAAAAACATAGATTTGAAGCGGGAGATAATGAATGAATGAATAAATGAATTTATTGTACAGTTTAGATAAAGACTTTGATTAGTTTTTTCTACATTGTAGTATTACAAGGTTAATAAAAAAAACTTACAAAATGTGTGTGTGTGCAAGTTCCATTTGCATGTTTATGTGTGTGTGTGTGTGTTTTCTGTTTTGTTTTTGCTGCTGTTAAATTGACAGACTGAATTAAAAATCAGCTTGTGGCTTCTCACTGTAAAACACACACACACACACACACACACACACGCACACACACACACACACACACACACACACACACACGCACACACGCACCCACACACACGCACACACACACACACACATGCACACATTTGCAAGAAAACACTAAGATACCCGTTAATCCTTTGAGCTGAAATTTATTAGCAGTCTGGTGAGTTTAATCACATTTATAAATCAGCCATGTGAGCAATTTATATTGATGACAGAAATGCACAAAGGAAATGACACACACTTCTGCTGGCGTTAAGAATCGGTCAGTTACCCGCACTGTTGTGCAGTGCTGGTTTTGGTTGGTGTTACATTCTGGTAATGAGTGTACAGTCCTGTTACACTGGGTTGAGTTTATATAATGATTAAAAGTATGTTCATTCTCTTAGGTTAGTAATTAGTTTTATTAGTTGCTGTTTAGAATTGCTTATTAATACTGCAGGTCTGCAATCCTGCCAAGATGTAACTGGTGTGCAGGCTCTTATATCAGTTCTATATCATCTTCACAGTGAAAGGTAACTCTTGTTAGCTTGTGGTCAGTTATTTTGGAATCTTTTTTCAGTTTTGTCTTCTTGGTCAATTTTGTTCAGTCCTGCCCTAGTGTTGACTGGTGTTCAGTACACCTATGTATATTCTTTTTGTTCATTGGTGTTCAGCTTTGCTGCCAAGTCCTGTACAACATACATTGCAGTGTCACAATTCAGCAAACTCTTTTATTAATTGCTGCCACACTCAAAGCTTTTGACCTGTTGCTAAACTGTAGCACCATGGACTGTTTTCTTTTTTATTTAAGCTCGACTCCACTATCACACTCCACACCCACACCAACACATGCAGCCACACACACACACTAACACACACACAGGGGTGTGAAACAGTAAGTTCTAAACAGAGGGACTGCACCAGCCTCTAAAACACATCAGTGTTTTTTTTTTTCTTCAAAAGTGCTTATATTACACTCTATTACAGTTGACTGTACACTTAACACTCCACGCTGTGAGGATTTACTTAATAAGGCCACCACAAAATATGGCATATTAAAGTGAGAACTCATGACTCAACATGCTGTGGAAGAGATCAGATTATTACATTCAGATTCTAATAAGTTACCCGTTTCATAGACACACCTATACATAGGCTTAACCCGACACTCTTTAATAAGTCTTCATTTTTGAAAGTACCACCTTTTCTATATTCATAGGGTCCAGAGCCCACAGAACACACCTAAGATGGAGACCTTTGCAATAATATCCAACCTGCTAATTTTCTCATCTGACACATCTTTCTCTAATTTCTTAATTTGTGTAATCTATTCTGATTCCTCTGGCATGTCCTTTACTGATTTGTCTTGTCTTCATTTATACTTTCTTAATTTTTGTTTTGACATATTCATCTCCAATTTCTCAATCAGCTTAACTTTCATTCATTTAACTTTCCCAGCTTCATCTTTTATGAAATGTGTTTTCTTAATATCTTTCATCTGGCATTCCTTTATAAATTTCTTGATTTGTCTCCTTCAATATATGTTCACTTGTTCATTTTTTTGACAAATCATTTCTTGATATCTCTTTGGGATCTCTGTTTTTTAAGGGATAGAAAGAATCGGCAGAAGGAAGACAGAGGGCATGATCGGATGAAGCAGTGAGGAGAAGGAGAAAAGGCACTGAGGGCTCTGTAACTGAGGTGTGAATATATGCAGTTATCCACACGGGCAGCTTTCTCACTCTTCACCGCACCGTTTTTTGACAACACACTCCAGGGCTGCATCCAAATCTGCACCACTGCACAATCCTGTTCTGACTTTGAGGAATATCTTAAGCCAAAGAGCTAGGCCAAAGAGAAAAAAAAAATTAAGAAAATTTTGCTCAGCACTTTATTTTACTGTAAAATGTGACATGTATTTGACGTGATCATCCAACAAAGAAAACAAACTATAAAAATTCCAGATAAATTTCTTCCCAAAAATAATTTCATTAAGGTATTTCATAGAATTGTAGCTGGATTATACAGACAGAATGTTCAAGAAATCGTTGTAGTAGGTAACTAAAATATTATTATGTAAATATTTACAGGATTAAGTAAAAATTACATGATTTAATTATTTACTTCATTACATGATTAGTTGAAATGACAACCTAATAACAGTTAATACAAAAAACATGTGATTTGGTGTTGGTGTGCTAATAGCATTAGTTATATGAAAGCGTGGTTCCTGTAGTATTAGTAATAATAATATAGTAATGTAAAATTGTTAATGTATTGCATAAAATGTAACCTGTAAAATGTCAAGTCATTTATTTTATAAACTATATACAAATATAATGTTAGATGTGGTGTTTTTTACACCGGTCATTATTGTGAATGACGGATTTCACCAGGTGGCAGGTGATCAATGGCCTATAGAGGTTAAGTTAAATTTGTCCTGCCTATCTATGTTTGTAGGTGTATTAATGTGTGTGTGTGTGTGTGTGTGTGTGTGTGTGTGTGTGTGTGTGTGTGTGTGTGTGCCTAGGATAGTCACCAATGTATGACAAGAGCACCTGTTCCCTATGCAGATCGGCAACACTGTAGGACTCATGAAAACCAAAGCATGAAAACCAAAGCAAGAAAAATGTGTGCAACATTCAAAATTCCTACTTGTCTAGGCATGCATGGACTGTATATATTAATTGTAGTACATAAGATTGCTACAAATTGTGGACTCAAACAATTAGAACAACAGTACATACGTTTAAGAATTGTTTAAGAGACATTAACATTTTGTGGTGCCCCCTCCTGGTGACCACAACACATCAGTGATTTCTAAGGCAGCTTTGGAGAATGAATGATCTATTTCCGAGTTTGTGAATTTAAGGATTATGGAGACACTGGGGGCTGGCAGTTGGACTAACTTTAAAAGTGCTTTCTTCAGCTAAATCATAAATAATGTAACTGAGGCACTAATATTGAAACCTGTAGTGAACTAGTATAGTGACAAGATTGAGATAGGGATACAAATATCAAAAGAGACTGCAATCATCATAATGTTATCATCACAACTATTAACACCATCATATAACCAGCAATCTTCATAAAACAGCAGCATCATTAACATCTACAATTCCATTTTAAGGCTTAATTACTCTTAACCTTTAATTTATAGCATACATCATTGTAGGAATTTATATAGTTTTCGTAGAAAATAGTTTTGCACTGTGTACATGTGGTCATACAAATATTTACGAACTTCCTTCATTAATTGTGAATTTCCCACATTGTGGGATAAATAAAGGATTATCTTATCTTATCTGATCTGATCAGTAAATCAAATAATAGTATTCATTAAAAAAAATGTTGCTATTAAGTTTACCATTCACAGATGCATTTCTGTGCATTTCTAGTATAGGCAGATTTTTTAAATGATAAGTACAGTGTCCTCTATCGTTGTTAACCCCACCATAACCGTCTGCACCATCATCAGCATGAATTCATCACCACTATCAATTTAATCATAATTACTATTCAAACTCATTATCACAATTATCACTGTCATCATCACCTTTACCATAAAAATACCAAGGTCAGTTTTTTTTCACAAACACATCATGACCTTAAAGAACACAGTCCAAAGTGAGCTATAATGTCCTTTTTTTTCTCACTTTCCTCCATCTTCGCACAGTCCTATCAGACATGAACTTGTGCCCTCTTGCCTTCTGTTTGACCCAATCAATTCTACACACACACACACACACACACACACACACAAAGCCTATCAAATTTGATGCTGAATGGCTATTAACACATCTACAGAAACAGAGACTAAGAAAAAAAAAGGAGAAAGGTGTAACATAGGCTATAAAACTTGCGCACAAGCACACACACACACACACACACACACACAATGTTGCACATGTCCTAACATGACTTTCAGCATTGATTACAACAGGCAGATCAATCAGACCAGTCAATTTTGCTGCATGTTGCATGTATGTGTGATTGTGTGTTGTGTATGTGTGTGGTGAGCATTACAATTTGTGGGGAACAAAGACTGCTAACACACTCAAAAGCTGGTTCCACAAATAAACTTTGTTGTAAAGGCAGTTTTAGTTATTGTTTGTGCAACTTCATGAAATTAATGCAATTTTAAATACAGTTGCAACACAAGTGTACTCTCATGGTCCTGGTCAACAATCCTCCTGAGTCTAATTCAGATTCAGGACTGTACAATTCCAATTCCGTTCCAAAGCCCCCCCCCACACACACACATACACACAGACACACACAGACACACACAGACAACAGACATAAAAACACAGGCACACACACACAGACACACACACACACACACACACACACACACACACACACACACACACACACACACACACACACACACACACACACACACACAAACACAGTAAACCCACTATGTCTGATACCATATGGTTTCTTTGTGTTTTTAGCCCTTATGTTAATCACGCCACATGAGGCAAAGGTGACTGTGCTCTCATTATCTGCCTCTAATTAGTGCTGATTGGGCATTTTTGAAAAATACACTCAAATATACATGCACAGTGGTTATATATTTTAATCAACCACAATTTAATTAATATTTTGATATTTGAGAAGAATTACAAAGTTATATATAGTATGTTTATATTCTAGTGAACAGAATTATAGGACATTTTATTAAGCAAAAAATTATGGATTCAGAAAGAAACTTTGATTTTGTATCCCTAAACTGATAAACTACTTAATTTCTGCCTGATACTTGATTTTCTGTTTCCTACTAGTTTAGCATAATGAAAAAAAACAGCAGGACTCTCAGATCATTATGGTCTGGTCAGTTAATAGCTCGTTTAATCAGAAGTATATATTCTGTTAAATCAGAATATAGAGACTGTCGTCTGCTTTAATAATTAAGAAGCATGTAAAATTCCATATAATTGTTTTGGCAGTGGTCAATCACGCAGGAATACATAGTGTAATTTTTATGTCATTTTTTATTTAACTGCATCATCTAATGTGTAAGGCTGCATCCATCCATCCATCCATCCATCCATTAGCTTCCGCTTTATCCCCTACCAGGTTCGTGCGGGGGGGGGGGGTTCCCTATGCCCATCCAGGAGAGAACGTTTCGGGCGCTGGGCAGATACACCCAGGACAGGACGCCAATCTAACGCTGGTGTAAGGCTACAAATAATCTTATTTCTAAAGATGTGTATTTAATCATTTCTAACATTGCAGCTATAAGCAACCAATGCACAATACAGGTAAATGCACATACACACCTTGAGTAATAATATTCAAACATAAAATAAAATAAACTTGATTGAATCTCACTTCTAGCCATTTGAATAATGAGTAATAGCTGACACACATTTTGTGGTCACATGATAACTGCAGATCATCTCCTGTTTTGCATCTCATATTAATGCACACACTGCTTTCACCCTTCTGAGAATTCATTACCATACACTACCATACACACACACTGCCCTGAAATATCACACAGGACATTTACAGGTGTGAAAAGATTTGTATTAAAAATACAGCGTGAAATTCCCCCATTAAGTGCATTTCTCATTCCAACTTAAGGAGATAAATAAAAAGACAGGAAGAGAGAGGGAGAATGACAGTGAGAACGGTACGGTAAAGAATAAGAGAGGGACGGAAAGACTGAGAGAGTGAGAGAGAGAGAGAGAGAGAGAGAGAGAGGGAGAAAGAGAGAGAGAGAGAGAGAAATTCCTCAGTGTGAGTTTTCTAATTTTTTGGCTGTGTTTATTAAGGCAAATCTTAAGAGAAAGTGCTAAAATATACAGTGAGAAAACTGAGAGAGAAGTGAGGAGAAGAGAGGGAGAGGGGGATGGAGAAAAATGGGACGATGTGGAAATGTACTCTATTTCTGTCTTTATTATTGTCGTTCCCACGATACACAAAATGAACACAGCAAAGACTGGCACAGCTGTCAGGTGTGGGATCACCGATATGTGTGTGACCACCACATAACAAACAACAAATCATTTCTGTCATTAGTGTTTAATGTAAAACTAAGTGAAAACCCTGTGTGTGTGTGTGTGTGTGTGTGTGTGTGTGTGTGTGTGTGTGTGTGTGTGTGTGTGTGTGTGTATGTGTACAACCACTATGCACTGTGTAGAGCAAAACAGTGTTCATAAAAATATAAATATATATCTTAAACCATAAATATAAAAATTTTATATCCAGATTATATCAATCAATACAATTGTAGGATAATGAGGTTTAATCACTCAGGGGAGGCTATGTAGTTAAGTATCAAGCTTCATGAAGATCATATGCATTGTTATTCGGCTTGTGTATTACTATCTCTGACTTAGTTCTAAACTGGAGAGATGTATCTTTTTTTAATCAAGCTATCCTTAAACTAGCATTAGAGCACATGATGATGTTTGCTGTATTAATTAATCTAAAACTTCTTTCAGCTTGATTCCATTAGGGGTTGCGACAGTAGAGATGATCTTATTCTTCTTGGTACAGTTTAACACCGGGTGCCTTTTCTGAAGCAACCCTCCCCAGGCTTGGGGCCAGCACTACAAGTGCATCTATACACAGACCACTAAGAACATGCAGACTCCACACATAGAGACCTGTGTTGGCCCAATTGGGGATCAAACCTGGAACCTTCTTACTGTAGACAGAAGTGCTATCTGCTGTGCCACTGTGCTGCTCAATCAAACTAAAACTAAGAGCCTTAAAAAAAGACCAGTGATGATTGTTGTTTTTGTTTGTTTCAGATAACTAATACCGCTCTATTTCTGGCAGGAGACTTACAGCAAAAGCTCTAAAGTAAAGAAAATTAGGGTCTTGGGATAAGAAAAAGATTTCTTACTAATGGAGAACTGTTTAAAAAATGACACAAACCATTTGATAGACTTGTTGGTGACTAGCATTTGCTAGATCTAGAATTATTTGCTAGATTACCAACTTATCCAGAATGGCCCAGTCTTAACCAACAATAGCACTGGTTAAGGGCAACAAGTGATGAGATCTTTAGAAAACACCAACATTTTTTTTTACAGGTGATAAACAAGTATTCTGTTAATAAAGAGAAGTTAAAAATTACAAGACAAATGTAAAGATGCTAAACAGTTTAGACAAATGTGATTATTACACTCTGAGTCTGTTCTCTTAATGATTTTTAGTTATTCATGACTCCCTGCTTCGTCTGGGGCCTCTATCTACTGCATGCTCAAAAGAGGAGGAGTGACTCTCCTCCGCCTCTCAAATCTGTCCATCATTAATTTTCCACCTCCCTTACTACCTCCTTCAGAGGAGAAATGAGGCGGAAAGCCAAACAGAGGGTACTACAAAAAACGGAGCTCAATGATGAAGTTGAAAGCAACACTGCCAGTGCCACTGCAGCCGCTTTTTATTCGATATGCTCTCTTTCTCCCTCTATTCTCTACCTCTCCCTGGGTCTTTAACTCTCTCTCGGCTTTTCTTCTTCTTTCTCCCTGGCCCTCAGGCGGTACTAATTAATAGGACTAGAATGAAGGGATTAAGCACCAACGTTAAGACATATTTAACCTCCAGCACTCGTTCTGTTTCAATAAGTATTAAAGCGGCCTTTAAGAAAAGCAGTGCACTCAATTAACAAGGACAAAGGGGGAGAGAGAAGACATGAAGAGTGAGAATGGAGGGAGCAAAGGAGGGAGGAGGGTTCCAAGCATCTGCCCTGATCTAGAAAGAAAAAGGGAAATGATGTCCTGTAGCCTCCGGGGATGACATCAGCATTCGGTGAGGTCACAATGAAGGAAGATTGGGGTACCGGCCCAGTTTATGTGAACATTAGAAAACAGACCCGGTTCTTTTCAGAGATATCAAAAATATACACATTTGTTTTATTTTATTTGAATTTTTAATTACATTTTACTAGATCAAAATATGTACTTGATTGTAGTATACAGTTTTATAATCATTTTTACATTTTGTTTTAGTGTCTTTCTTTTGGATTTTATGTTTAAGCTTAGTTTTATTTATGTGAACACTGCTCCTAACTACTAAAAACAAATCTCTACAGCAGGCTTTACAGTTGAGGATAATAGCAAGATATTTTGGACAACTTTGTAGCAACAGTTTGGTAAGGAAGTTGTGCTCTTCCATATGGAGCCCCTAATGTGACATGGAAAAAATATATAATGCGAGATCTCGCAATATATATTTTTTTCTTCCATGTCAATTTAGGCGCTAAGTATTTTACTGTTACATAAACGTTTCTTATTTTTTTAACTGTCAACAACACGCCCTCTATAGGCTACAAATTTATGCACAGTTATTATTTGTTTACTGAATTTAAGGTAACAGACAACCAAATATATATTTGGAAGTTTTTTTCTTTTCTTAGTCTCTTTATAGCCAAAATGCTATAATGAAACTAACACAAAGACACTCATAGCTCATTTCTATGTCTCTGTTACCTCAAAAGATTCAAATGATAACACAATCATAAGAGACTTAATTTTAAGTGGGATGTAATCACTTGTGATTAACATGTTGTAGCAATTCACTTTTTTTGTCGACTGACATTTAAGTTGACATGTAGCAAGTACTATAAGAATTAGCACAAATGCTGTCCACAGGAATCATATGTATTAATTTAATATAAGCTGCCAAGTGGACATGTGGCTTGACAACCTTTTATTCATTTTACTGACAATTTGTAATGTTGTTCATACTTTTGCACTCATAAAGACTAATATACCCTAAATCTAAATTGTATCCCTTGTCTTTAAACTTACTGAAAAACATATCATATGATGTTGGTAGTCACAGAAGTGCAGTGCACTTGATTGCTTATCGCTCCCTGTGTTCCTGTTACTGTTGTTCCTGTTGCTTTACATTTTAATACTTAAATATTTTCATAAATCTAATAAAATCTATTATTTGATCTGATAGGTTATTATAAGCTCCATACCAGTATGAGTTACAATAATTCATTATTTAACCACTTATAATACAATCACAATGAGACTTGGTTTATAATTATTTAATTAATTATTGTTGTTTATTTAATATTTAATTAAACATGTATTTTTTTTCTAATTATTTAAAAACGTCATTATTTTTGTTTGCAATTCATATAAAAATTAAGTACCCAGACAAGCACCTAACCTGAGAACACTTGTTATGGTTGTTTTAATTCTATTGTAAAATATATGTCCAAACAATGCACACATAAAATTACAAATATAAATAAAAAAAGAAGGAAACTCTATTTTGCAAGTTGTTGATTTAGCGTGTTGAGGTGTAAAGCCAGAATCCCCCCTGCTGAACAATGTTGCTATTGTTCACTTCGGCAAAGCAAGCTGTCTCTCCTACTTTTTCTGTCTTTTTCTCTGTCCCTACTTTTGCCCAAAAAATAAAGGAGTGGGCGGGGCTCAGCAGGTCGTCGGTGCTGCTGTTATTGAGGCGCATGGCGTCACTCTAAAATTAGCCACATTTGTGAAAAGCCAAATGCAAAGAAACACAAAGATGAGTGAGACTATTTATACTTTCTTGATTTATTTTACTATTATCACCCATATCATATATCTAAATGCTGTTGACCAGGTACATTTTAGATGCAGGATGTTTATTGGTATCATAATATTATATGATTAAATATTAAACATAAACTGTAAAGATTAACTCGTCAACATGCTTGCTGGTATTGGTAGCCCTTCTATAGTTTTAAAGGTAGTTTTAATGTAAACTAACTGGGTCAATAGGAAACACAAGTAAGAGTGACAGAAAATAGTGGGGGTGTGGTCATTGTTTCAAAAACTAAAATATTTAGCCTCTAACTGAGACTTTTATTAAGTGCTGAGTATCTTTTCTGTTTACAATTGTTTGAACAGTAAAGCTGTTTCACACCTACAGAAGGAGGGTAGAGATAGAGAGAAGTGATAATGAGGTATAGTGCCAACTTTGTAAGAAGGGGTCCTTTACCTTTGTTTCTCTCATTCAATTTACTAATTTGTTTTAATTCTCTTCTGAAATTTAAGTGAACTATCAAAGCTGCAGTTATGTTTTGCAGTTCTACAGAAGAAAAACCTTACAGAATGGAATCATCTGTCGATGCTGTTTTGGTAGTTTTGAGTGGAAAGTCTGACTGTTTTTAAGCAAGACAGTCAAATGTGTTTTGGTTAAATAACTAAAAGCTGACTAAAGAAAGTTTCACAAACTGCTTTTAGCCATGTCTTGCAAGCGGCCTTTTATATAAAGCAGTTTACAAGTATCAGAACTTGATAATTGGGAGGAGATCCAACACGACTCCCGATACCACAGGATTTAGGGCCTTTTTAGAAAATAAAGAAATAAACAACCAGTTGTACATGCTAGCATCACTTATGTTATATAACAGGGCAGGAGCTGTGGTAAAATATACATCTGAATTGCATATTCATGTAGCATCAGTTGCAGATGTGGCATGTATTCTGTTTAAATATTTGGTGTGCTAAAAAAAATGTTCTCTTCCAGTTTTAAGTTACAGCCAATTAGGGAAAATGTAGATTAAAGAAAGATAAAAGATATTCACCGGTATATGTAAAAGTTATTTTAACACAGAAACACACACACACACACACATACACACACACACACAGTGAGGGTAAAGGATCAGGATGAGGACAATAAGTATCCTGCTAAGTTTAAATGAAACACCCTAAGATCCTGATTACAGATGCCTCACTGTTAGACTTCCAGTTAGCATATTATTATTATCTTAGGTACTTAGTCAGAGGCTGTGCTAATTAAGAGGAGACAGATACATGCAACACAAAGAATACTTATACGTGAACACCACATTAATTGAATGTGGTAAGATCTTGAACCACACGTCTATTCTTTATGCTGGTTACATGCCTTTGCTATTCCACTATGGTTTTATTGCAAACTCCAGTCTATTCACCTTTTAAACCAAAAGAACAATCAATTGTCACATGGTTGAATACAGAACCATTTAATTTAGTAGTAGTGGGCACAATACATACAACCACCTCCACCCACACACACACAAAAGTTAGAGCACATTACCACCATTACCAGGCAACTGTGGTTGAAACCCTAACCACACATCAATTCACCATGAAGACAAATGTGAACATGTCATCTGTCCATTATGGATGTGTTCCAAATTCAATTCACTACAGACCAAACAATCATCATGTTAACTTATCTTTAAAGAGTGAGCCTACATCCAGACTACACAGTAATAAAGGAATGTCCTATTTCAGGTTCTTTAATTAATTTTTCTCGATGAGTTTTAATACATAGACGAGTGTACGGCTGCATTAATAGAGCAAGTAAAGAGAACGTTGCACATTTAGTAATTGGTGACATTATCCTGGATGTTTGGAGTTTGCATTTGAACCAGAACTTGCTTGGAAAAACATTTTTAATTCATCAACCTCAAACCTCAACATTATCTCATCATAAACCAAAATTCATATTTAACTTTCCCATTTTTTTACACACACTTAAAATTTTTATATATTATCGGTCATATACCAAGTTATTTCAAACTCTTAACATCCTCAGGTAAACACCAAAATCTATCTCCGAGATTTTTTTATCATATGCCAATGTCCACTGGCATTTACAAGTATGTTATATATAAAAACACTCTCAGTTGGCATATGTAAGTATTCAGCTATTAAGTAACATGATTCTCTAACACACAGTATTATCTTTAAACACTAGCATTGTTTATTATATACTAAAAGCCAGCACAAAATTCTAAATCTAAAATATTAGATATAAGTGATCCACTGAACTTGATTACTATGTATTATTCATGTTATATATAAAAATGCATACACATTTGCGGCTTGCTTTAAAAATTTGTTCCCCTTAATTATTACTTAATGTTGGTGTGATGATCATAGTAACAGTCTTTACAGATTATGTGTTACATTCTGAAAGTTATAAAAGTTCTAAAAGGCTGAATCAGTCAGTAAGTGTGTAGTGGGGGTGAGAGAGTATGTGAGTGTTGGTGAAGGGTCTGGTGTGTGACAGAGGCTGATACATGAAGCATGAAGGATCTCAGAGAGGTGACAGGGGGCCCCAGTGTGTGTGTGTGTGTGTGTATGTGTGTGTGTGTGTGTGTGTGTGTATATGTGTGTGTGTGGTGGAAGAGCAGACAGCTCAAGAAGTGTTAATGAGTGTGTGCATGTGTGTATGTTTGTGTGTAGTTATGAAAGGGTGACTGCTGTCACCTACAGTTTGCCCTGTCTGGCCGTCATGGCCACTCTAGCCCTCTCTCTCTCTCTCTCTCTCTCTCTCTCTCTCTCTCTCTTCTGTCCAAAATCAAAGGCTGCAGAGAGCAGAAGGACACCCAAAATGCACTGATGTCACATCCTGTGGCCTCCAGTTTCTGTTAC
Organism: Corydoras maculifer; assembly: GCA_019802435.1. Lineage (NCBI taxonomy): Eukaryota > Metazoa > Chordata > Actinopteri > Siluriformes > Callichthyidae > Corydoras > Corydoras maculifer. The sequence goes on from JAFMOD010000998.1 coordinate 810,478, forward strand.
ATGAATCAACACCCCCTACACACACACGCTGTCCACATGGAACACACACACACACACACACACACACACACACACACACACACACACACACACACACACACACACACACACACACACAGAGTATGCAACCTTAATGTACAAAATTTACACTATTACACACCTGTTTTTAAAAGTCTCCATCAGTAAAAGCAAAAGCCAACAGACAGTATCCATACAGAACAGAGACAATGTTTTGAAGAAGTAGATATCAGGTACAAAATTAACATAAAAAAGAAAAAATATGGCACTGAAAGAGCTGCAGTGATTCAAAAGGTCACATCTGTCTACAGGATGATCACATCAAACCAGATTCTGAAGAAAAACGGTTTCAGTCTGTTACATTTCAGATTTTTGGAAAGTTTTGATATGAATGTGATTATTAATGTTAAACTCAGATGAGTATGTAATGAGCAAAGTGTTATTAACTTTGCTAAACTGGCTGTGTAGATTAATATTAAGATTAATTTTTACCCATTCAAGAAATCATTTCCCTTGTTCAGCTCTTTATTTAAATATATTAATAATATATATTCCTCATTTATTTAACCAATGGATGTGTGTGTTAAATTTTTTATTAGAACATCGAGATCTTGAAAAGGTCAGCTAATTTCAGTGTATGCTAATCGCTTGTGACTGGAGGTCTGATTGTTTTCCCTGTTGCCTTTCAGGTATGAAATCTGAGGCATTGGATCTTTCATCTTGTTTTTTTTTTCTTCTTCCATTTATTTGAGTAATTCCACTCAGTGCTCATTACGATCCTATCTGCAAGTTGTCTAGAGATGTATCTATTCATTAGCTTCAAAAGGGTGTCATGCACATGAATTATGCTAACACGATCTAATTAGCAGATGCAAATGAGGTTAGTCAAAAAATTGTAGCAGAAAAAAAGCAGCAAGAAGAAGAAAAGCTCAATGGGATAGTTGGAAGGAGAGACAGATACACCAACCGCCCCCACGCTGAGCACCAAATGTGATGGTTCGCCCCTGCTGCTCCTCTTTACAGGAGGACAGGACCAAACCATAAACACAGACACGGGGAGGAGATATTCATATAATTAAATTAAAACATTTTTTTAATAAATAAGTGCACATTAAAACCACTGTTAAACATTTGTATGATACGTAATGCTATTGCTAATAAGTGATGAGAATTTAAACATACCTGGGGTAGTTAAGATTAGAGTTTTTTTACCTGATAAATTTTTTGTCATATGACACTGCCATGCATCATTGTAGCCTACATACATTCTATAATATTACTACAACTACTCATAAAACAATAACTAATAAAACAAAAATCATAATAATCAGACATTTATTTTGATGATTTGTGTTTTTTGCAGATATTCAATCAATCCTGTTAGTGTTTGTTGAATTAAGAGTTAAAAACAAGTTGCATTTATATATTTATAAATAAATATATATTATACAAACTGACTTACAAGTATCCAAACTTGAGGGTTAGTGTCTGAGCACTATTTAGTCATTCTAAAGATTTTATGTATTCAGTTTCTGGTTCAAATTGCTCGTGTACATGCCAATATGCACAAAGCCAGGTTCATAAAGACAATGTTTAACAAATCTCCTGTGAAGGAGCTGCAGTAGTCTGCACAAAACTTTGTCCTTAACTAAATGGAATAAGCTAAATAATGTGACCGAGGACTTGTTGTCCAAGTCTTATTATTCTGTCTTAACAGAATTTGCATGGTATGCACAAATAAAAGGCAGGAATTTGTACTACAAATAGGATTTTTCTTTTACCAAAACACAGGTATCCAAAATCATACAGTGTCTGTTTGGCCAAAAAGAAAAACAGGAGAAAGAAGGAAGAAAGCTTGCTGGCAGCACTCCTGACATGTCTCTGGCAGGTTTCCAGGACCTTCTGGCTTTCAAAGCCTCAAGGGTCAACCTGCATTTAGCCTACACGCAAGCATGCACACATGCATACTCAAACACAGAGAGTGAGAAAGAGAGAGAAAGACTTGTTTTCAATTTTCATTCACCATGAGTGTAACTGGAGTGCAATTAAACAATGTGAGAAAACTTTTCTTTCAGAACAAAAAAAATAAGGTTAAACAAATCTTTAGTATTTTATTAAATGCAGACTAATGAAACACCAATAATAAATCAAAATCTATTACACAAACTTATGAGAAAGGTGCCACTCAACAACATCTCTAGACAGCAGTAGCAGTACTGTTAGACCACTTCACGCACAAAGTAATCCATCAGTCATTCATACATAGACCTAAAAAATGCTGTACCAGTTCCATCTTCACCTTTAATTTGAATGATTGATGTTGTGGAGATAAGCTTCTGTGTTTCCCACAAAGGCACCATGTTCTGTTTCCTAAAAATATATACATCTCAACCCCCCCCACCACCCACCCAAACAAATTGTAACAAAAACTGTCAGGCTTGTTAATTGAGTTTATGAGGTCACAGCTCCATATCACAGATTGTCCACCGTCCACCATACTTAACAATGGACAATAGGTTATTTTCAGTGCAGTTTTAATTTTATTATGCCAACCTTTCATTGATGATTCCAAAAAACACAATTTTCATTTCAATACATAATTCCAGTCAGTCCAAAGTCTCAGGAGCTCACAGCGCTATGGATTCCCGGTTCAAATCACAATCTGGGTGGAGTTTTCATGTTCTCCACGTGGGTTTCCTCCGGGTTCTCCGGTTTCCTCCCATAGTCCAAAAACATGGGTCAAGGTTGAATTATCCAAATGATCCCATATGGAGTGTGTTTGTGTGTGTGTCTGTGTAAGTGAGTGTGTGCCCAGCAATAGATTGGTGCCCTGTCCTCTGTGTATCTGCCCACCACCCAAAACGTTCTCCCCTGGATGGGCATGGGGAAACCCGCTGCGATCCTAGTACAGGATTAAGCAGAAGATAATGGATGGATGGATTGGTGATAGTGATTACTGAT
>JAFMOD010000998.1:818286-837084 GCA_019802435.1 Corydoras maculifer
TGCTCTGCAGTTTGGTTCATTTCTTACTAACTTACTTACTTATTGTTTTACTTGTAAGTGGCTTTTTATGAGAGCATCTACTAAATGACTAGCTAAATGATTAGCATGTAATGTTAATATAAATGTGGCTTTTGTTAAAGCATTTTAGGGAAGCCCCCTGTCTGTTTCAGCATGATTCACAAAAACTTGGTTGAATGGGTAAAATGTAGATTAACTTTACTGGCCCACAAAGACCCTGACTCCACAGCAAAAAAACACAGAAAGCCTCACCAGAACATTGACCCTATAGCTATAGCTGGAAATGGGAGATCAACTTAAAAGTTAATGACTGTAAAGCATATTTCTAAATGTTCACTTTATTTGAAATGTGTTTTGCATAAGAGGGCCTAATGAAAAAAATGATCCCTGAAAGAGCTTAAAATCTTAAAAACTTCAGATAAAAACCACAGTAAATTTATCACAATTTAAGTCAAGTCAAGTGCACCCATATTGTGTTAATACCATTTTAAAGCTTATATACCCTCAATGAATTGCTTATTAACAAAGTTTATGAAGAAAATGAACAAAGTAGTGAATCAAATTTAAGCAATAAATTATCAAACTGGTTAAAATTAAAGTTCAAGTGGAATTTTGATAAAAAATTCCATATTCCTGCTAAACTACTTGTTTCATTGTCACTTGTACACAGGGGCACGCACTCCAGACTCTGTGTGTGTGTGTGTGTGTGTGTGTGTGTGTGTGTGTGTGTGTGTGTGTGTGTGACACGTGGTTGATGGGTAAAGGAGAAACTGGGAATTCAGCACACACCAGATTTGTGCAGGAGAGAAAAGGGAACATTAGCACCAGATCCCAGTCCAAACCGTCCCGGCTGTTTCCCCCTTCTGTGTGTGTGTGTGTGTGTGTGTGTGTGTGTGTATGTGTCACTGGACCTCCAGAATGTCTAACCTGTGAGCACAGAAGGACATGAAAACATTAGACAGACGATCCAACTAAACATGAGCTTTCTGCCATGTGTGTTTGTGTATGTATAAAAGTGTGTGTTGATGTGTCTGCTTGTATAGTAATCTTATAAAGTTACTTTTTACCAGTGTAACAAAATTTATATTTTCCTATTTTATTTACCAAAAAATTTACATTTTTAATGTATTTTAACACATGCTGCACCCCAGGGTCAGATGTCAAATTTTATACAAAATAGACCAATTTTAAAACTGCAAGCATTTTTAGCTGTGATTAAAAGAATTGATTTGGTTGACCACAAAGTGCAACTGTCCAAACATCTATTCACAACAACAGAAATCTGAATTGATCTGACAAGGTGATTTTTTTTACTGCCCAGTGACTCTTTTGCACACTAAAGTCTTTTCTTTTGCTTTCTTGTAAAAAATAAGGGTGTTCATTTGTTCTTGTAGCCTATTCCATCCACACAATATTTCGTTTGAACATGTTCATTGTTTAAAAAATATGCTTTGCTTAAGGACCTACTAATGTTCATTTGTAAAACCCTCAGTCCACTCTCTTAACTACACAGCTATCACTAATTTTGTAAATAAAATAAAAAAATATAAAATATTTATTCATACTTTAAACAGACAAGTCCCTTCAAGGTAAGCTAAAATAATTCTTTAAAGACACATATCCTGTCCTGACTTTATTTTGTTCTGTCCAGTCCCCTAAATGATCCTCTCCTGTTTTATTTTATTAATGTAAATAATCCTGATGGAAACAAGGCCCATGTGGACACCCGTCTGTGTGTGTATGTGTGTATGAGCCTGCTGTCGATGGGTCTGTTGGGCGTCTGTGCTGTCTAAGAGTGTGTGTATGTGTTTGGCCCATCTAATGGAGATCTGGAGATCCAGAGCGGCCGAATTGTATATCATATTCCAGACCATACACACACAGACTGTTTAACGCCATTATTTTCCATTTACATATAAATACAGACACACGCACCAGGATGTAGGCTCAATATTGAAGCCATGGAGCAAAATGCAGGTCTCTGTGTGTGTGTGTTGTGTGTGTGTGTGTGTATTTTAGCACTAAGACAGTCCTTATGCAGGTGAATCTTTCTAAATGTAACATAGTCACTTTCTTAATCTAAGTCAAGTGCATATTTTGATTTTAAGATATAAATTCAGGCAACTCAAAAGTTTGGCAATACAAAAATGAATTATATTTCTATGCAATGTTTTTAACTGTGGGACTGTATAACATGTTTCTTAAGCATATGGCCTGAGCTGTGTGTGTGTGTATAAATCGTCTCTACTGAGATGGAGAAGTGTTAAAACTCTACATTCTCACTCATGTGACTCAGAATGTGTGTGTGTGTGTGTGTATGTGTGTGTGTGTGTGTGTTTGTGGGTACCTGATGCAGTTTTTGAGTTTCAGTCTGAAGATGTGATAAAAGCAGTGCTTGTACTACAGTAATGGAACTCTAAAACACATTCGCCCGACATTGCAGAGAGATATATGAAGTACTGGCTTATATTCACATGGACAACCAATTATCAATATTACATATCAATAAACCGCTGCTGTTGTTTTGTGTGCAGTGTCATATCAGAGTGTGTTTGCATGTGTAAGGTAAATATAACATTTCAGGAACTAAAGCCTACATATAAATACACACTGTTGGGATCTCATTCATTTTTTTTTCAGGAATTGGGCCCAAAAAAGCTTTTAAAAAAGGCTTTTTTCTTTTAATTCTGTAATAAAGGATATTTTTAATTCAAAAATGAATGAATCCCTTTAATTAATCAAAGTACTCAAATAAAAGATTTGGCTGACTTATTATCATATCACCTTTTGAAATTAAAAAAATGGTTCAGTAAAAGACCTATCATATCAGTGCAGCCCAGTAAATATAAAAGTTTGATCAGGCTGAACCAAGTATTGAACATTTCTAAATGGCATATTTTATGAATGTAATGTGATTTAAAAAAAAATGTATAATTGTCCTTTAGTTGTGCACTTGAAATTTACTAATGATAGTACTACAAACATTTACATTTGCAGACAAAATACACACATGCGCGAGCACACACACACACACACACACACACACACACACACACACACACACACACACACACACACACACTTGACCCCAGCCTCCCCTCTCATCTACTGTTAAACTCTTAGCACCTGTAGTCCTGATGGTCGATGGAGGTGGCATTTAAAAAGAAAGAGACAGACAGAGACAGACAGACAGAAACAGGGGTGAGAAGTGGGTTAGTTGAAGATCCTCCTTGTAGGGTGAGACTAAGGTTAGTCCGCAATACACAATACACATACATGCACACAGCGTGAATAAAAAGCAATATTGTACTGCTGTCTTAGTATAGAATCTGATAATCAGATTTATGGATTTGTGGATCAACATTTTCAAACAGTTGTAAAGGTATGTGCATAAATCTCATCTCTGTCAGAGGCATCTCACTGGAAAGAGGATTTATTCCAGTGTTGCCATTGTTACCACAGAGATTTAAGATTTTCATGCTTTTTCTATATTGAATGGGTATACAATTAATGATATCTGTGATATATGTGATGTTTGTATACAAATTGATATTTGTATGTATGTGTTATTACAGGCTGATGAGTCTGAATAAATCAACATTACTGACATCCTGAGCAGACCCTTTAGTTGCACTACAGAGCTGTCAGATTTTATTTAGAGGGTTTATTGTAATTTTGTGGTATTTGTTTTATCTTAGCATTCACATTCTTCTATTACACCACTGAAAATATAAAAATATTATAGCATAACAATTAATATTAGTTAAAGACTCTGCTTAGTAAATTAAGTGTTCAGTTTTGGTTGAGTGCAACACCCAAAGAAAAATGTTGTTTAATTGCTTTGTAAAATAATGAGAGCAAAGTGATGTTAATAAAAAAAATCTAATCTAAATAAAAATAGAAACAAACCTTTAAAAACATACAGGGATTAAAGAGGGGACAAGGGTGCATAGTGTCACCTTACGGTCCTGGTTTCAATTCTAAGCCACCCATGTCCTTTCTATTTAAACTTTGCATGTTATCTTGTTTGTGGGTTTCCTTAAGTAGTCCCGGGTTTTCTTCCACTGCCCAAATACACATAAGCAAGTTGCTGGTACTAAATTACTTCTAGGTGTGGATGTGTTTTTATGTCTGCCTTGTAATGTCTGCCAAAGCCTGTTCTCTGCCTTTCACTGAATACTGGTATAGGCTCCAGTGCGCTCAGACAACAATACTGTTACATGGCTTGGAAAATAAATAAACAAATGTACATTAAGAAATAAATCACAACCTCTAAGCTAAATACTGTCTCTAACATAAAGACATTTAAATACCTCTGTACATTTAAAAGATAAGAGGAATTGAAATACTGCTTTTATTAATAAACCATAAAGTGTAACCATTCAATTTAACATTTAAAAATACAATGAAAATAGGGCAAATACACATAATAGTAATAATTATAAATAATAGCCAGTTAAGCCTGTTATTCATTTAATCCATAGACATTTTAAAGCCCACTTAACATAAAGAACTTAGGCAACATTTCACACATCTACAAACCGTATTAGAGGCATAAATTGCCATCTGGGATTTCTCTGTCTTGGCCAAAGGCTCAAAAGAAGATGATGAAGGCCATCTGAAACTTCCCTAATCATTGGTGCCTCTGCCACTGAGTGGTTAAGATTCATACAAAATATAAAATTATATAAATAATAGTTTTGTTGATCTCTTTACGTTTGATGAATAAGATGTTATGTAGTTAAGGCCCTGATATCTTGAAATTGACATACTGAATTTGGGTTGTGTATCTATTGCATTGTACAGACATACACCATACATATCTGCACCCATATTTATTACACCCAGCGCCCAAATTCCTAAGACAATAAAATTCAATACAGGTTCAGTCAGATGAGGAATGTATTTGTATGTGTTGAACAGAACGCAAAAATTTGAGCACAGATTTGTGCTTATCTTCTGGTTGAGGATAGAATGATGTGGGCTTTGCATCTTTAATGCTTTCTATTGTTACCAGTCCCCTTCCCACACATACACACACTGCTGCATTGAGCACCCAATTCTAAGAGGATAAATTGAATTGCAGGAGAACCATTATTATACATTTTTTTCTTTTTTAATTACTTCTCTTAAAAGATTTATTAATGTTTATTTTTAACTTTCCCAATCACTGTCAATTTGCAGCTAAGAATGTGAATTTCCCTATTGTGGGACCAATAGTCAAGTCTAGTCCAGTCCAGTCCAGTCCTGTCTTATCTTATAAACCCACAACAACTATGATTTTTTTCAGATAAGCTAGGCACTGCTGCTTTAAATTAAGTCTTGTTTTAAGTGATTGTAGATAGTTGTATGTAACTGAGTGCAGTGTATTTGATCCAGGTCTAGAGCCCTGAAGAGGTTGTTGATTTACAACACTGAGGTTATGTGCTCATGAAAACACCCCATGCTTCTGTTTTAGAGTACATCAGGAGAGGTCAGTGCCATGTGTATTCTTAATGTGCAAATAAATCGCTGAAAGAATTAACCCAAACTTGGGCAAGAAGACAAATAAATGGACCTGTATATACTCACTTAAGAGTGTAAAGTGTAACACAGTCATTATTTTATACTATTGTCTAGTACTTTAAATGCAGAATATACTGTCTTTCATAACTTTGATTGTATAATATCTTGACTTTTAAGTATATAATTATCAAAATGTATATTTTGAAGTATATAACTATTAAAATGTTTTTGTTTAAAATGTCATCATTCCACAACTGTTATTCAACTCAATATTCAGACTTTAAGTGCACCAAACACCTTTAAAATAAACCGCAGATAGCATACAAATGTGGGCCACATCTGGCTGAGATATGGCACTGCTGGCCTATTGTCTGTACTAGCAAACTACATGTGGGTCATTGAAGGCCCCCAAAATGTACTATATATGGCCCACATGTCCCAAAACACATCTGGTCCTTATGAATACCAATAAAGTGGCCCATGTATAAAATTTCATAAGACCCATATGCTCCAAAACAACAGAAAATTTGTCCATGCTAGCTACATAATAGTAACTGACCAAGCAGGTGGCGCTGAAGAAATTGGGTGATGTGGGCCATAGGACCAAGAATAATTTTGCTATCTGGGGCTACACCACTGATAGCTAAATGCCTGAACTAATTCATGCTTTTTCAGTTATTAAAACAAACTCAAAATATTGTAAATATATTGTAAAAGATGTGTGGAGGTTCTGAGAGTTCAATATAGATGCAACTTCATATTAATGTCTAATGTCAAAGGTAATATAAATTTGTGCACATATTTTTGGTCACAAAAGTACAAAAGTACAAAACCAACCAGAGTTCCAGGTCTGTGTTTTTCAGGCCGTCTGGGCATCTCAGGTAGCAAAATTTGCCTTAATGAGACAGGCAGTGCTTAAAAGTAAACGCTCCCAATGGTTCCCATCAATCCCAGTTACAGCAGCCGCTGTGTCCCATAAAGGTTGGAATGTGCTCGGCTTTTCATCTCTTTCAGTGACGAGCAGCCCTGACAAACTACTGACACAAATACTTCCTTTTCTCTCTTCCCCCATTGGGCCTCGTACTAATCTCACTCACTCTTTATGTCCCTAAACCACCTTAATTTTATGGGTGGTCATAGAGAGCGCTGGACGGAGGTCGCCTTAATGGGATCAGACATAAAACTGTAGGCTCGTTTGAAAATAATATATGGAGTAAATTAACTTTTTTGGGGTTTTGTCCTCACTGCTAAAGTTCCAACTTGAAACTGGACATTTTTAAAAAATAATGTCATTTTCAGTGGCCATGTACTCCATTTGCAAATATAATTATAACTACATTACTTCTGTATTATGTGCCTGTTATGAGAGAAATCACTCAAAACACTAAAAATTAAGAAGCAACACAGAGCTGAGTAATTAATTCAACAGTGATGTTTATTAAATTATGAGCATTAAAAGAAAACACTCAACACACTTGGCACAGTGGTGCACTCCCTAACGATGTGTTGACAGCTGTTTGGCGGTAAAAGGAGCCTCGGGCCTGCACTCGTCATCCTCAACCTTAACCTTTTCAGCCCTCCATCCCTCTATGAACACTCTAACATGTAAAGAAAGGCGAGAGATAAGTAATAATCCTGGCTTGAAGGAGCAACGTCTCCAGTTGCCATTGTCATATCATATCTGCTACCCATTTGGTGTGATTTGACAGAGCTGGCATTTTTTGCATTACATTAATTTATACAGGACTTTAATTGAGGGTGTTGTGAGATAAATTAAAGGCTTACTCCAGGCTTGCTAACGAGTTCTGTGTCAAATTTGAGCTTGAGCTTGAAGCCTTGACACATCAGAATCATCTTTTGAGAGGGTTTGAGTAAAATCTCTGGCGAATCATTTTAGGTGAACATACACAATATTCACATTCAAACACCCATTTATAAAAACCTAAATCTCAGAGGTATTCAACTAAACAAAAAAGTATATTCATTGCTCTGTTGGCAAATAAAATAACAATAAAATACAATAGTGTCTATAAAAATTATTTGATGGATTCACTGTGAAAGAAATCAAATGGATAATAGATCTTTGACGTCAAAGCTGCAGTTTCTGATTAAAAATGAGTGTCTGACTGCTCTAATTCAATGAGCACAAATTCACAAATAATGTTACCTTCATTAGATTTTAAATATTTATAGTAGAGAGGTTGTTATAAGTGTGGAAATGAAAGACCACATAATATTGATGTCTATAGTTATGGAATGTAATGACCAACAAGCAAGTACCTTTAGCCACAAAGTATACACAGAACATAGGGCACTAAATTTGTAACGTTACCTTGATAGCTCTGTTGTGTCCCATAAAACATGTCAGATTTTAAACTTCCTATGGAGAGAGAATGAAGGAATAACATTTGGTTTGCAGCAGGGAGTCAAACTTCAGGTGACTTTTCTCATAAACTTGTATTCACAGTTTTGTAAATTCATATTTACAGCTATGTTTGTTTCGGGTTAAAGAGCTGACCCTGTAAATGTGTGTTTCTGCTTACTATGTAAGTTGTTTATATTTCATGATTCATTGATTTGCTTTTTATCTATAGGTTTAACTTGATATATAATAAGGTGATTTTACTCAAATTAACATAATGTCAAATTGCAATTGGTTTTATAAATTAAAATAGAAATTACATATAATTTGATGTGCTGGCCAGAGTAGAAAATTTAGTGAATATCAAATTATTTCAGTTTTATAAAGAATAGGATTAAAGGACCATATTTCATAATTACAGCATACTGCAAAAATGACTTCTTAATGGTTATTCTTTACAGTTAATAAACTAACAAAGCTTTTAAAAAATATCTATATATAAAAGTACATTTTATACAAAACAACAAAATTTTACATGTTTGGAAAAATATTAATGAAAACATATCGCCCCACAATGGTAAAAGCAAAATAATAATCTACCAATCCAAAAATTTTCAGCCAGCAGCATATGCTGCATCCTATTAGCACTGAAGAAAGATTAAAGGATGTCTAACACAAACTCTGCATCAACAGATGAGATCTTGTCTCTATCTGTAAGGTGGAGTAATAAGGTAGAAATGTAGTTTATAATGTAGCCAGTATGTAGAATGGGGGGGGGGGGGGGGGGGGGGGGGGGGGGGGGGGGGGGGGGGGGGGGGGGGGGGGGGGGGGGGGGGGGGGGGGGGGGGGGGGGGGGGGGGGGGGGGGGGGGGGGGGCAGGGCGGGAAATGGCTAATTAGCGGGTACAAGGGTGAATGGAGGGTTCGGTTGCATCATGTTGACCGGAGACATGAACAGATTTTTATTCCTCCTCAGGCTGACAGCCAATCAGCCTCCAGCAGCGCGCGGGTATCCCATCAGCACCGTCTCTTTTCTCTATGTGTCTCTCTACCATCCTTTCTCTCGTCTCCCTCTCTTTCTGTTTCTCTCCACTTCACAGATTTTTAGCCCCTTTTCCCCAAATTCTTCACACGTCCGCGCCGCTCACATCACACACACGTACACACACACACACACACACACACACACACACACACACACACACAAATGCGTGCATAACCTGGCGCAGCAGTCACACACGCAGATTGACGCACATATAGTAGCGGTAAATAAAAAATTATACTACAACCTCTTAATTATATCATTTATTATTTCAATGTCTACAACTCTTGTATGACGTACACAGGTACAAAAAACATGATTATTGTTGTTGTTGTTGTTGTTGTTGTTGTTGTTGTTGTTGTTATTATTATTATTATTATTATTATTATTATTATTATTATAACAATAATAATAATAATAATAATAGAAAAGTATATCAGGTACAGATCTACTAGGTCATCATTACAAGTTATAAATTACTAGTCTATTATTTAAAAAAATACATCCATATAATTTGATTTGATATTGATTAATAGGAACATTTTTCATAAGGGATTCATAAGGAACAAGTTTATGTATTCACCAACAGATAAAGATTAATAAATAGTTTTTAGTATTATTGTTTTATCATTATTATTTTGATAAGTTACATGAAGGTGAATATTTATTTCTAATAACATGCAGAAAGACTTTAACGATGTGAAGATACCATCTCGCAATGTAATAATGACACGACATTTGGGAACCCGGTGTGTCAGGTGCGAACCTGAGTTTGTGTGTGCGTGTGATATCCTCGTAACAAGAACCTAGCCTATAAGAATGAGCCATTTAAGAGAAAAGTGATAAAGTCTTCAGTTAGTCAACATTTCATGACAGGAAAAAAAACATGTATTACACGTTCAAAATGTTAGATTGTAATCCCTACATGTTGATTTGTCCTTTTAGTGCTCATTCCACGAGCTGATGTGGATTATCTTTAGTTCCGTATCTCTAAATTAAGATTCAAATAAAACATATAAATTAAATCTCTGTTTATAGTCATCATCACCATCATCATCGCCATCATCATCATCATCATCACCATCATCATCGTCGTCATCATAATTATCCGGGTTGGTATCGACTTAAACATAAATTATGTTTAATTCTCTAATTACATTGCTCTATTTAAAATTTCTTTTATACTATGAAGTGACAAAAGCAAGTCTGTAATTTGCAAACCACATTATATAGTATATAATAATAATATTAATAATAGAGAGTAATAGTTATAATAATAACTATTAATGCTATTGTACATTTATCGAAACTTTTTTTTTTCATTTAATAGTCATATGTTATAAATTCAAGAGGTTTAATTTTAATAGCTTTAAATATGGTATTAGTTTATAAACAACTGATATCAGCAGGAAAGTAAAAATCCTTCACACCTCTATTTTATAAATTTGTCCATTCATAAATTTTATTTAAAACATCTAATATTTAAAGAATAGAATATCATGTGGAATGTTCGTTCAGAATTAAACTAGATTCGCAAAATACAAATTGCTATTAGAGATTATTATTTGAGATATTAGAATGCTTTAACACGCGGTTTTGCGTCCTAAATCCAACCAAGTAATTCAAGTGGGATTGATTATTGTAAATTATCCAAACCGAAGCGAACACCTGACAAAGCGGAGAGCACGCGCGTGTTGGTGTTGCTGAAGGTGTAGTAGGCGGAGGAGGAAGAGAAGGGGGAGGAGGAGGAGGAAGAGGAGGAGAAGCGTGACGACGCACCGCGCGCACCTGCTGAAGAACCGTGGGACTAATTGACGCCGGGCGCTTTCAGTGAGAAGTTTCGAACAAGAAAAAGCATGGACACGAATTAAGAGCGTCGATAAAATAAAAGAACATCATCCCCAAAAGGACAGACGAGTGGGCGCACAGAGGAGACCGTTCAAAAGGATTATTAAAATCGCAAAGCGGGATTTGTTTTTCGGTAAGTGGACGTGGTTTGCACGCGTGTTGGGTTGCGGTACTCAGTTAATGGCGTGACCAAGCAGGCTCGGAAAATGACTGCTATTTAAAATGTCTGTTTTTGCAAACTGATGTTTAAGTGAATAAGTAAGCTAATAAAACCTAAGTAGATTTATAATTCCAAGTAATAAGTAAAGTACTAACTGAGCCATAATAATTTATCTGGAAGTGCACGTAACGTGGCTTTTTAATCTGGACGCAGAGGCGTTATTTCCAATGCGAAAGGACAATCTGTACTTTAAACATATCATACATTTATTATAAAGAATAAATTATTGGACTTTTTTTGGTCTTCTAAAATAATGACTGCCACGCATTTAAGTGAAACGCAATGTTTAAAGTCGTATAATTTAACTATAGATTTTGGCACAAAATTTGGGATTCAGCTTGTCTTTGATCAGTTTGCATAGTCGAAGTTTTTTTAACTACGTTTGTCAAATAGGCTTGATGATTAAAATATTTCGTTTGTTGCTTTATTTTTGTAAAAAAAAATGTGCCACAGCAAACTGTGATCTAATAGTTTTTATAGCCCGTTTAATTATCCACCTAAGGTTTTTGCGCAACGCAAAATTTAATTGTTTAGTGCGCAGAACGGTTCAATCCAATTACAGGTGTAAGTGGCATTTTCCCCAAAGCAGCTTCAACGAAATGCTGGATTGTTTTGTACGTTTAAATCAGACTATTTAACCTGAGCGTGGCCCACGGACGCTGAAGAGAAAAGCGTTAAGAGCCTATAGGTGACGCTCCACCTATTATGGGCGTGTTTCCGCGCGTGTGCAAGTGAAGGGGGGGGATATAAGTATCATTGCAAGTTCTGATCACCACAAAACTCTGAAAGAAACCATAGAAGCCCACCAAAGCTTGCAAGAAAGGGAAAAGGAAGCGTCATTTCATTTGTATTGTTTTGGAGTAGGCTTTTTCCATTATTTAATTTATTTATTTTCAATCCGAGCATGCAGTTGGAGAGCCTCTTGCCCAGTTTACCCAAGACCTTCTACACTTTATCCTCATCCTCATCCTCTGACAGCACGAGCCCGGGACACACCGGAGCCAGCGCGCACACCGAGTTAGATCCAAGTAAGAAGTACCGACCAGCCATGATGATGACCACCACGGCCGCCAACACCACCGCCGGAGGCACAGGAGCAGAGCGCGAAGGAGACGAATTCGCTGACAATAAAAGCAGAAAAAGTTCGCCGGTGATGGGGGGAGGTGGAGGTGAAGAGGACGAAGAGCTCTCCGGTAGCCGTCGTTACGGCATCGACGATCTCGGCACCGACCGATTCTTCATCTCGCCCAATTCCGACCCCAGTGCGTGCTCCCTGTTCCCGTACGGCGCGCAGAGCGGATCGGTGTACGGCGCCACCGGCTCGCGCTACTCCTCTCCATACTCCTCGTCCTCGGTGCTCGCGCCGCCTCCTCCGCCGCCGCCGCCTCCACCGGGCGCCGTGTGCGCCGCGCGTTCCCAGCTCCCGCCCCCGGCTGCCGCCTATCAGTTCGGCCAGGGGCCCACGTGCCTTTACCCGTCTTATCACCCTGCGCTCCCGGTGGGCCGCGCTCAGGTCTACCTGTGCAACCGCGCGCTCTGGCTCAAGTTTCATCGACACCAGACCGAAATGATCATCACCAAACAGGGCAGGTATGAAAGAAATCTGCACCGTGGCCCAGTCACACCGATTTACACCTCCATTTAATGAAAACACTAAACTGCTTATTATAGCCTAGTTTTCTTTGCATAAATGGATCGATTCGTTCATTAAAAATGGTTTTAAAATGGGGAAAATGTAAATGCCATTTATCTGTCATGTTGTTTTAAAGTAAGTATAATGCTACCTAGAGGTTGTAAATCATGTAAACATGATTTACAACCTCTGAATAAATTTTTCGTATAACAAAAAACATTAAGTTAAAATACATCCTTCTCCCAAAATCATCCATTGTTAACTTTGAGGATAAAATTTATCAGTTTTAAAAGCTTAACTGGTACATTTATACCAAATTATTATATTATTTGTATCCAAATATACACTGTGATAATTTAGTTGTTGATGACGCATTGAAATCCATTTCAAATACCGACCACTGCACATCCCTCAATTAATTACAGAAGTTTTAAAAAAAATGAGCTCTACAGAGGAAACACCAAGGTCTAAATTTATATACCGGGAACATCGTGCGTTAAGTAATGGAATGGTTCCAGTAATGGGACGTTCGACAGTTAATTAATCTGATTTGCTAATTTTTTTGCTGCAAATAAATGCATACAATCAACAACCAGTTAGAATATTAAACTGGTTTGAGTGAAATACACTGAATTATATGAAACTGCGCTGACAACTAAATATGATGCATGCGGACTTTTCAGGACAATCAATGCCTGATTAAATCGAATAATTAAAAATAGACAAGTTGAATAACGCAAACACTAATAACGTAAATAATAATAGTATCAGATTTCCAGAAGTACAGATTAAATTACCGAAATAGTAAGCAGAGTTGAATAATAATGTACTATTCAAACGTACTACTTGCTATTAATATAGGCTATCTGTGATGGTAATAAATGTATTAAAACAGCTGCACAGTGAAAGGGTGAGAGTGCGACAGTCGTGTTTGATGTGCGAACATGTTAGTTTCCTGTGATAAAATTAAAAAAAAAGAGCGAGGGTATGGTAGTTTTAAAAATGGCTAAAGCGTGGTTATGGGGAAAACAATTTAAAAGTTGGTTTTAATTTACTTGTATTATATATTACATTATATATTATTGTCTGTTTTTAAATGTAATATTAAAAGGTGTCACTGCAGGTCACTGTGGGTCTATTTGAACAACCTGCTCCCATTCGAGCTTCATGGTAAATGCAAACTGGGCGATTAAACCAACACAAGACCCGCTTATATATTTCAGATTTTTGTTTGTTTGTTTACCATCATAACCAAATTCATAAGGCTGCTTAAATTCCTATTTTGTAACAGTAGATATAATTTTAACTTATTTGAACGAAATCTGAAACCTTTACGTTTAGATGAGAAGTGTGTTTGAAAAAAGAATAAAGCAGATTTTTAGAGTAATGTGTTAAGTGGATATTTTGTTGGGTGTCAATGAATGTTTGATTCCTTTAAAGAAAAGTTTAAATGTCTTTTGGATACTTTAGATTAAACGTTAGATTTAAAGGACTGATGTAAGATATGTTATAGTTAAACATCCACAAAAAACAAGAAAATTCAATTACACAAGAATATTGCATGACACCAGGATTATTACATTATGGGCTTCCTGATCCTATATTTATAAGTTAATTGTGTTTAAAATGATAGACTTGTTTTTGGTTGGCTGTTCCAATTTAGGGGCACCACCGGGGATCTTTATTCATCGTTTAGCTCTGTCCTGGGTATTCTCCTGTCACCCCAACCACCCACATGTACTCCCTCACCACATCCATAAATTTCCTATTTGGCCTTCCTGTCCACCTGCTGCTTGGTGGTCCTAGCCTCATCATCCTTCTGCCAAAATGCATCTAATCTCTTCTCTACACATGCACAAGCCACCTTAATTTTGTGCCTCCCACTTTGTCTGCCAAATGTCCTACCTGGGACAGCCTTCTAAAAATAGCCAGAACATAATATAAATGTATACTTAATAATTATTTTAACTAAGCATTGGGGTTTTTTTTTCTTTCTTTTTATCTGTGTATGATGCAGGCGAATGTTTCCATTTCTGAGTTTCAACATTGCAGGACTGAATGTTAGCTCGCACTACAACGTATTTGTGGAAGTGGTACTCGCTGATCCCAACCACTGGCGTTTCCAGGGTGGAAAATGGGTAACTTGTGGTAAAGCAGACAACAATATGCAAGGTGAGCAGAGGATGCATTATTTATGTTCTCCAAAATTTGATATTTTATGATTTGAAGTCAATTTTATGGAGTTGGTTTGTCAATTTTTTTTATTTTTATTTATTTATTTAATATTTTCAATTTTAGGTAATAAAATGTATGTGCATCCGGAGTCACCAAACACAGGAGCTCACTGGATGCGGCAGGAAATTTCTTTCAGCAAGCTGAAACTGACCAACAACAAAGGGGCAAATAACAACAACACACAGGTATTGAGATGTCACAAGAGCTATTTTAGTTTTTTACCGATGTGGTGTCAGTTCTAGTCAGGTCTTCATTATTCAATGTCAAACTCAGATTAATTAAATGGTGAAAATACTGCAGCTCTGGACCCAAAAAAAAATTATTTTTGGTTTGTTGCTATGGCAACTTTAAAGTACTTCCTTTAATAACTATTATAGAAAATGTTTAAATTGTTTTGTGTTTTAAATTTTAAAGCAATAACTATAATTCGCAATGGGCAGTTGGTATATTTTGGGTAAAGTGCACCCTTGCACCCTGTGGTCCTTAGCTCGATGCCCAGTTCCACCAAGTAATATGGCTGAAGTGCCTTCAATGTACCTAACCCCATTTGCTCCCGGCTGCCTAATGCTCTAAGCGCATGTTCCCTCTTCACATGTGTTTGTGTTTCACTATACAGATAGGTTAAATGCAGAGGACCAGTTCTTCTCTGTGTAATTGCAGTATGCAAAGTAAATCATGTGATCACTTTTTAAGTAAGTGATCTGTTTTGCCTGCTGTGTCCAAAACAATGTCCTCCACATTTAACAAATCCTTGCAGTAAAACACTGAGTAAAGTGAGCACACGTGTCTGGAGTGGTGAGCAGCTCTATACGTGGCGCCAAGTAAGCAATTGGGGTTAGGTGCTTTGCCCAAGATCACTTCAACTATAGTGGTTGGTGGGACCGGGATTCAAACTGGGGGCCTTCAGGTCGCAAGGCTGGTTCCTTACCCACAAGCCTACGACTGACCCATAAGTGCCCATGGTGTGCGACTGACCCATCTCCAAATATTATAAACATATCCATGTTTTAAGAATTGACTAAACAGTGTAGTCAGATTACACTTTAGCTTAAGAACCTTTAGCCTTTTGTTGATCAAAGTTGACACCCCCAAGAGCTTGTATAGCTCTCCGGGTTTATGTATTCTTTGTGAAGATTGACCTTTTAAAAAGACCGCTTTTAAAAGAATTTATATAAATATATATGTAATCTGTAGTTACCCTAAAGAGGCAACACTGTGCATATGTTCATTACTCAGCTATAGAAATGCAAACCTAAAATTCATGTTAATTATAATGCATTTTTATACTCTTGCTAGTCACTCACAAACTTGTCCACTGCTGGTGTTTGTGAAAATGCTGTAGGACGATTCTGTGCAGCAACAAAACCAGCAGACAGAGGTGTCAAACCACCACGCTGGGTTATGAACAATCAAGCACATTTTCTCCAACATACAGCACACTTGATTGTGAAGTCTCTCTATTCACTGCAGAGCACTTATCGTTCAGCAAAAGAATGGCGTGTCAAGTGCTGAAAAAATGCTTAGCATAAAAACACTCTCAACATACAGTTATAGACTGCCAATTCTCAAAATTAAAAAGATACTGTATGTTTCTATGAATGTAAAATCCAAATTAAAAAGCTGCATGTTTTAAAATAATGAATACGTTTGAATATCTTCTTGGTTTGTATGCTGATTAAACAACCCAGAGATCTCTTTGGTGCATTATTTTTATATATATTTATTATGTAATGTTATGACATGAGAAACAAAACCAATTTCAAAACTTAATAAGATGTTTAAAATGATGCAAAACTACATACTAAATATTCAATATTGTAAATAGAGTAGCATTTGCTAGTATATACTTTTACTGCACTAATTATACTATCCAATAATTTTTAGCATCAGCACAAATAAATATTGTCAATGTTATAAAATTCTAATAGAAGGACATTAAAACGTTAAAGTGTATCCAGAATCAAGGAACTCAGGAAATTAAATATAGCTTTGTAACAAATTGCATTTCTAGTCTTTGAAGTCTCTCTATTCGGTGCAGAGAACTCAATGTTTAGCAAAGGAATGGCATGTCAAGTGCTAAAATAAAATGCTAAATAATGGTAAATAAAATGAGAATGTTTGCACATGAAACCTCAACCCTGTGCATGACCCTAACAGAGCACCAATAAATCATTCTGCTAGCTGCTAACATAAGTACTAATAAAAATTAGCACTAACAGAGGTGTAAAGACCATTAATGAAATGGGTGAAAATTGAGTTTCTTGTGCAGAGTTCACACTTAAGTGATTTACACCAGGGATTCTCAAAAGGCAGACTAAGAATTTAGATACAGCACTAAGAGTAAATGAGGGAGTGGATTTTAAGTAAGTAGGTGCCTGATAATGGATGGATGAGCTTGGGTATACATATGGACCTAACTTGATTCTGCATTTAAAACATTAAGCGAGATTTACTTCAAATTAACTTTATTTTTTACTGTATTAAAATTCTTGGGTATAGTGGAATGTGTTAAAATCTTCATCAGAAATAACTGTCATTTATAAATTAGTGTGTGTTGGGCTGATGCAATGACTTTTTCATGAGTTGTTTCTCTGACGTTGCATATTGGTTTCACACTTTTCATAAACTCTAACAGTGTGTTTACAGGACAGAAAAAAAAACACTGGATGAAATGATGCATTGGGGCACGCACGGTGGCTTAGTGGTTAGCACGTTCGCCTCTCAGCGCTAGGGATTCCTGGTTCGAATCCCCATCTGGGTGGAGTTTCCATGTTCTCCCCGTGTCTGCGTGGGTTTCCTCCGGGTTCTCCGGTTTCCTCCCACAGTCCAAAAACATGGATCAAGTTAATTGAATTCTCAAAATTGCCCGCTATAGAGTGTGTCTGTGTGAGTGAGTGTGTGCCCAGCGATGGATTGGCGCCCTGTCCTGGGTCTATCTGCCCAGTGCCCGAGATGTTCTCCCCTGGATGGGCATGGGGAACCCCACCGTGACCCTAATAGAGGATAAGCGGGAGATAATGAATGAATGAAATGATTCATTGTGTATCTGTAAGAATGTTGGTACATGGAGTCTGTAACACGCTGAATCTGTGTGTGCTGTGTACAGATGATCGTCTTGCAGTCCCTGCATAAGTATCAACCGAGGCTGCACATTGTGGAGGTGAGCGAGGATGGCGTGGAAGACATGAGTGGAGAGTCCAAAACACAAACCTTTACTTTCCCTGAAAACCAGTTTATTGCGGTCACAGCTTACCAAAATACAGATGTAAGCAAGACATGTGCGCACACACAATTACACCTCAGCCTTTGGGTTATTTCCTTCTGCTTTTGAGGTAGCTTAACTGAACAGAACCTGAAAAGTATTTCTTTTTTTTGTCTAGATAACACAGCTGAAGATTGACCACAATCCGTTTGCTAAAGGCTTCAGAGACAACTACGACTCGTAAGTTTTGGAAAGATTAAGCATTTAGATAAGAGGTGATCAGAAACGTAATGACACTTTCAACTTTATTGCTACCTAAACAATTTACCAAACTGTGACCAGAAGATTTCATGAAGCCCTTCTAATTATTGAAATAATTTCTAGTTAGGCGGCACGGTGGCTTAGTGGTTAGCACGTTCGCCTCTCAGCACTAGGGATTCCTGGTTCGAATCCCCATCTGGGTGGAGTTTCCATGTTCTCCCCATGTCTGCGTGGGTTTCCTCCGGGTTCTCCGGTTTCCTCCCACAGTCCAAAAACATGGAACAAGTTAATTGAATTCTCAAAATTGCCCCCTATAGAGTGTGTCTGTGTGAGTGAGTGTGTGCCCAGCGATGGATTGGCGCCCTGTCCTGGGTCTGTCTGCCCAGCGCCTGAGACGTTCTCCCCTGGATGGGCATGGGGAACCCCACCGCGACCCTAATAGAGGATAAGCGGAAGATAATGAATGAATGAAT
>JAFMOD010000998.1:838220-931274 GCA_019802435.1 Corydoras maculifer
GTTTCCTCCCACAGTCCAAAAACATGGAACAAGTTAATTGAATTCTCAAAATTGCCCCCTATAGAGTGTGTCTGTGTGAGTGAGTGTGTGCCCAGCGATGGATTGGCGCCCTGTCCTGGGTCTGTCTGCCCAGCGCCTGAGACGTTCTCCCCTGGATGGGCATGGGGAACCCCACCGCGACCCTAATAGAGGATAAGCGGAAGATAATGAATGAATGAATGAATTTCTAGTTAGGGTAAATTTTATTCATACTCCATAGAAATAAATGGACAAGAGTATAGGGACACCTACATATTATACCTACAATGTTGTTTTTTATATATATTTTATTTTAAGTTGGTGCTCGGTTTGCCACCAAATTTATATGAACATGACTTAATGGACATAGATATTTGTACAGTGTTTGTATGCTAATAAAAGATTTTTATTTTATTTTATTTTTTTTAAAGTGGCAAACATTTAAAAGGAACCTTTTAAAATGAATGGTTCCATTTTGGAATTAATAGTTTTCTCAAATATTTAAGAACCTGTTCTAGTGCACAATCTCAAAAGATTTAATAACTATCAAATTGTATTGCCTAATATTTTGGTTATAGAGCACATAACTTCTGCCAAAAATAAGAATTTGTTTATTATTTTTGTTACTTTCTGATAGGATGTACACAGCCCCCGAAAGTGACAGATTGACCCCATCTCCCACCGACTCTCCTCGTTCACACCAGATTGTTCCAGGAGCACGATACGCAATGCAACCTTTTTTTCAGGACCAGTTTGTAAATAATCTTCCACAAAACCATCGTCTTTATGGTGGCGAACGTACTGTGCCCCAGACCAATGGCCTCCTGTCTCCTCAGAGTGATGATTCATCCATTTCCTCCTCTATTTCTGCTTCATCAGCATCTTCTGCTGCCCAGCGCTGGTTTGTTACCCCAGTTCAGCAGAATGAAGCTGACTACTCAGTCCTCCCCTATGGCATTAAACCTCTTCCCCTTCAGAGCCCTCACTCATTAGGTTACTACCCAGAATCCTCTGCATTTGCCTCTATATCAGCTGGATGGAGCTGTGGAAGGAGTTCCTATCAGAGAAAAATGGGGGCTGGTTTACCTTGGTCACCCCGACCCAGCCCACCTACGTTTTCATTCTCTGAAGATCCACTTACAACAACGACAACAATAACCGCACCTGCTAAAGATAAGATGCAAGACGAAGGACCTGCAGGTACAATAGGCACGGGAGGCATCTGGGGTCTAGAAACGGCACCGAATTTGAAGCCCTTGGACAAATTTGAAGCATCCTATTCGATGGTGTGTAAAAGACGACGCCTCTCATCTGGCACCGACACCTCACCGACCATAAAGTGTGAAGATGTGACAAGTGATGAGTATGGGAAAGAGCATCCAAAAAGCTACTATGCCTTCTATACCAGCCCTTAAATTAAAAATGTAAAAGCGCTTCGCTTTTTATTGCGTCATTACCTACTGCCATTTATTTAAAGTGCTTTGCCCACATTTTTTTAAACTCTGTTTTTAACGGCAGGAGCCAAAGCTATGTGATACATATTGTGATTTTTTTTTTTTCCTTTTTGTGAAAGATGAGGATTACATTTTTTTTAAACAATTCATTTGATCTTTGTATAGCAATCTGCTGTTTTAATCTTTTTTTAAATATAGCTATATATTATATATGAAGTCATTGTGACTTTTTGCTTTTATCCTCTTCTTTAATTTAAACTTCTTTGTTGTACAGTATTTGTGCACTTTAGATTGTGATGTATAAATTGGCTACGTGGCACTGTTATGAGATGTGTAATAAAACGTGCTTTTCATAAAGATTGAAGCATCCAATTCTTTAAAAACAGTGTTAGTTCTCATTTCGGTTACAGTTTGTGCAACATGTTTTGAAGGAATGAAATAGTATAAGGTAAAAGCACTGCCAGTCTTAATTTTATTATAATCATATAAACTTACTGATTTGTGTTCTTTAAGAAGTTGCTGTGATAAGTGTCTGCTAAATAACAACGTTGCGTTTTTATAATTCTTTATATATATGCCTTGTTTAGAAAGGCACTCCCTGTGAAAAAGGCTCTAAAATACATTTGTACCCTGTCTGTCTGATTTTGCCAAATATAAAACTAAGTCAACTACAAGAAAATATTTGTATTAAGTAATTCAGTATCAGTTAACATCTTTGTCAATTATTAAGAACATGTAAAATGTTAACAATTTTAGATCAGTAATAATTCTAAATATGACCATCAATTTATTAAGACTAATAATAAAAATTAATTAGCATACTAAGAACATCAGTCTTCTTTACTAATTCGAGAAGTGTACTTTTATTGCTATCTAATTACAAATCATTCCTGGGGTGGATTGTGTTGGGAAATGGCTACTGGAGGCCATGTTATGTATAGATCTCTCTGTGCATGTTTAATCACTTACTGCTTGTCTTAGAGTGTAGAGGAACACAAGAGAAGAACAGCAGGGAGTAGAACCGCTTTCACCGGTACAACAAAGTCGATATACTCTGAGACGTTAACATTCATTCATGCAAGGCCTCAACTAATCAATATAGCCATTTCACTACAGGTATACCTGAGAGACAGACAGGTTATTTTTTCAACATTTGTATACTGTAACCTACTGCTTGTATTGCATTTTCAATAATTGGCAGTCATTTTCCAACTACACAACAACAAATATTGTGAAATGCTATATTCAAATGACTGTATATCACCTGTACAGGTAATTTATTAAAATGACTGACTAGATATCAGTGCAAAACCAAAAGCAAAACATTTAAAAGCAAAACATCTGATTTAATATTAACATTAACACTAAATGTAAAACATGCATATAAGTTAAAACTAGAGACACTTCAATATTAGATCACTTCAAATCTGTTTTTATAAATTTTAACGGATTATTTTGTCTTACAAAAACATAAATCTCAATGGGATCAATTATTTACAAGTATGTAATGAGTCTTAATTCCTATAATGATGACAGTTATAAATATCTCATTGAAATGACATTTACACAATCAAAAGGCTTGGTAGCTGTGTAAAAAATGTCGCATATTGCAAGTCTTGTAACTTCCTTCTACTAAAGTCTGATACAACTAAGGTTCTTAAGATTTTAACCTCTTGAAAAAAAAAACTAAAGTAAAGAATGTTTAATCTGTATGGCTCGTGGATCAAATGCATTATAGCCTTAAAATGTCATAAGTGAAGTGGGTCTCTTTTCAGAAAATGCACATTAGGTGTATTATATCCTTCCAACTGCATGATATATCTAAGCTAAAGAAATACTTTCCATTCAAAATACAGTAAAGCTAAATCTTGTTTTAATATCTTCAAGCATAATCATTGTAATGCAAAAATAAAACATTACATTAACTTCATCTTGTTTAGAATCTAGCAGTAAGAGTTTTGACAACAACTAAATTTGCTCAAATTATCTCAATTTAATGGCATATATAATACTACATGATCATACACCACAGTATCATACACCTTCAATAGCTGATCAACATTTCTTTCACAAGGTGCAGGGTTGGAATTCAAATAAGTAAATAATTCTACTAATAATAATACTGATTTCACTACTATTCTTCTTCTTTTGGTCATTATTATTGCGTGAATTTAATTTTCTTTTGTGTCTTTCTTGATTCCAAGAAAAATGTTATGTCTTTTAATAATCTTTGCTTTTTTCTCAGCTTTGCCAAAGTGAGAAAACCATAACAGTTAAATATATTATCTGTTGGTGTGTTTTTGGGACATGGTTGCTTGTAAAACTGTAACAACTGATAAGTTATTATTGATACGACAAGTCCACGTAACTACACCAGTGTGACAGATCCGGTGTGACTAAAAAAGAGGAAGTGAACCATGGAACAGTTTTTACTTCTCATTCTGTGGCTATGGCCTGCAATATTTGCAGTGTGCAGCAATAAAAACAATTAACAGTTTCTTTTTAGATGTGTGTTTATATTTGTAACTAAAATGTAAAATCCTTTTATTTTACTCACTATAACCAGTCATCAACTCACAGTCAAGTACAACTTGGCAAGATCCATTTGTTAGATGTCTAAAGCCCACTCTTTCCATAAGATTTTAGAGCAGTGCATGCATATGGTTATATCTGCACCATCAGACAAACACTGAATTGTAATCAGTGTTTTAGTTCATCTCATTCCTGTGCGAGGTAGTGAATCTTTCCACACCAGACACATGAGCACAATCTGGGACCTGCCTAAAATTGTGCTATAAGAATTTTTGCTCAGATAAAAACACTGCTGTTAGCATATAAATAACATTAATAAAGTAACCAGTAATTCAATGCTACAATCTGCAGTTAACCATTTACAAACTCTACTCATGAAAGTTTTGTATTATTGGAGTTATCAGGTAATGCTTTCATTTTTCTATTTCATTATGGAAATCTTATAAAGATCCAGGAAAAATATCCTACAAGATGGCAGCTACTCTTTTTCAAAATAATTACTTTTTTCACTGGTTCCAATCATATTTTCATGGGGCACTGGAGTCTATCAGATATTGAAAAAAAAGACATGAAAGAACATGCAGACCTCACACAAAAAAGATTTTGCTGAGGAAAACTAGGACCTTCATGTTGTCAACTGAAAGCGCTGGATGCAGCTACAACCCAACAGCCTTCTTTCTATTTTCTCACTTCAAAAGAAATCAGGCATTAGTATGTGTACTATGTGCTACACTTAATATTAGAAATTATTCATTTATACTATAAAGGTGATCTGAATGTAGAGTATACAACTTATGATCTAATAAATAGGACTGACACATTATGCCAAGTTAACTTATTAAGATGCTGATAAACAGTGATGTCATTACTTCTAAAAGTATGTTGGAAGTCATTAGTCTCTGCTTGTTGTGCATGTGTCTCCTCCATAAAACATAAGACATTAGGCATTATTATGGAGTTACTCTTATTGTTTAAAAACAACTTATATAGTGTCACAAATAGGGGAACAAATAGAGTCCATTGCTCTAAAAGGCTAATTATCCAGAACCTGATAGGACTGATTAATATCTAATGATATCCAATAAGCTTTTGTGGAGGCCACTTTATGCTTTATGCGGCAAAGCAATCCACTTATAACTTTGGTTATATAGTTTACACTGAAAGCCAATGAGCTTTTTAATGCAATATAATCTATAACTGAATTGCAGGTATGCCCTATTGTAATTGTGTGTGTGATCAGTAGTGTGTGAGTAACAAGTCCGCCCAACCATCTTGTCCCCCGGTCCCATGCACGGTCCTGCACTTAACACTGCATTGATTTGAGACACTCCTCATGATCCTTAGAGGGGACAAGACCCCTCTCCAGATGCACATACACACAGAAGGTACGCATTCACCAGCAGACGGGTTCATTTTGTGAAGCCAGACTCCCCTGAGGTCCCATGAGAGATGCATTGAGGCCCCAGAGAACTAGAGACCAATACAGGCAGCTGTATGTGTGTGATGTGAAATCAACCGGGTGTAAAGCCTCTGTGGTTAAAATCAATGCCATTGCACTTTGAGGAATCCCACAGATTTGGAAGTGTCTCTGTAGAACTGACCCCCTCCCTTTTGGCTGGAACTATGTAAAAGAGAAAAATTGTTCCTTTCTCCCCACAGGAATGAAGGATTCTCTCTTGCACACAGGGTCCTCAAAACGACACTCTCAATAGCCATCAACATCTGAAATGCACATCTAATGTGACTCACACACACACAAATACACACATCCACACACACCTGCAACAATTCCATCTTAACATACATAGACACACACTTACACACACATTTAACCTATGCCAATAACATTCACAAAGACAAACACAATCAAGTTGATCTTCCCTTCATGTTGCTAACTATTCTGAAAGGGTCCTTACAGATGAAAGTTTCTTAATTTTACAGTCTCCCTTTATTTTCCCCATTCTCTTTATATGCTTGTATCATTCTCATGGCTGCTATGTGACAGAAACGTCAACAACCATTCCCTTTTTGTAAATTCATATTCCAGATGATGAATTTGCATATCAGTAATTATACAGACTTGACACTAAGTGGATCCCTACTAAGTTATGAAATTATATTTGTTTACGCAGAGTTCATTTAGCTATAACCTGGAAGATTCTAGCTTGCAGTGCATATGTGAAAGAGTTGGTTAAGCTACAGCTATGCTTATACGCTAAGCTATGGGCAAAGCTATATACCCGAGATGGCATGTAGGCTGAAAAACATTAATAATAGCAAGCAGAAGGCTTGGAGGCCTAAGAAAAGAAGAAAAGTTTTGAACACTTGTGTTGCCTCTGTCTAAAGCACTCACACTACCAAAATTAACAAACTCTGTGAAACAGGTTTGGCACCTGAGAACTTGGTTAGAAGGGACTAGCACATTTCCTGAACCATTGCTGCTGTCTTGTTTTATTTTTGATTTCTTAAAATCTCTGCACACTAGTCTGGCAGAGCTGTCACCAGGTATAGTAGTCAGTAGCAGCAGCAGCCTCTAGATTAGTGCTTAAGGTGTAACTGACCAAAATGTATTTTGGAAAACGCTTGATTGAACAAAAAAATTGTTGGTTGAAACAGCCATAAAAAACAGTTGACCCAGGACTATTTTTGCATTGAAGTATGAATATACATGAGGCCTTGTGTACCTCCATGCTTTCAGTTCAGTAAATTCATTGCTTACAGCGTAGATGATCATGTGATATTTTACAATAAATGTATCATATATATACAGAATTTTACTATTTACTGATGCATATATGCATATATATATATATATATATATATATATATATATATATATATATATATATGCATATATATATATATATATGTATATATATATATATATATATATATATATCGGTATGAAATATATTTCTTTTCTTTTATTTTGTTTAGTCTTTGAAATTAAGCTTACATTTTGGAATTTTGTCTGAGTTTATAGATTCCCTTGATTTTATCTGTCTGTGTATTTTTTGCACATAAAATACATTAGTAATCTGATCGCTTATACTTTATAAGTGCAGCTTATACTCTATTAGTGCAGCTCAATGTGTGCCTTCGTGTGTGTCTGTGTCTGTGTCTGTGTGTACATGTGTTAATAGGCACTGAAGAAGATTTTGCATCAGGGTACAATTAAGAGGTGTGATCAGCTACCTCCTGCCTGATTGGTGCTATTTTTTCTCTTTGGTGCGACTTGCCTTTTGGGAATGTGCACTATTTAAAAACCCTCCATTATGAAACCTAGAATCACAATCTGATAGAACAGAACCATCACGTGTGTGAGACAGACAGAGAGAAAGATTGACAGCTATCACAGATTTATCCAAAATTTAAAAGTTTGACAGCTCTGAAGTCACAGTCACAGAGAAAGCTTGTGAGCTGCATCTTGTGAAATGGACAAGACCAGGGTGAATGTGTGAAATTGTGCAATGACCCTCAATTCTGGTCCAATTAGCATTTTAGCTGTGGTTGGAAAAAGTGTTGGAATCTTCAAACTATCTGCCTGAACACCAAGAAATATCATCATGCATCATCAAAATGTATTTGCTCTGGGAAATAGACAACCTTGCAACTGAAAAGTGCATTTATCAAGATAGTTTCACATTCAAAATTTAAATTTAGCAGATGTCAGTATTCAGAGGTCATTACATGGTATGATCCGAACATTTTAGGATCTTGCTAATGAATGCAATAGTGGCAAGGGCTAAAATTTAACCCACCAACCTCCTCATCACTAGCCTGCTAACCTTAACTATCAATGTTGACTTTACTACTTTTTAGCCAATGCCTGTATGGAGTGTGAAGATGGTAAGTACTGAGCCTTGAACTTGGAATATTGATATCTAGTGCAGTGGTTGAACCACTTGTGCGAAAATGTTAATCATTTGGCCTAATTTTTTAAATGTTGGTTTTCAGTGGTCACGTTTTAATGATTCCTTGCATATAATTTATTTTTCTATTGTACTATACTTGTACACGGCAAGAAAGTCCTGGGTTTCATTCCTAAAAAGTTTTACTTTGTGTGTGGTTTGTATGTTTTACCCATGACTGTATGAGTTTTGTGACTCTAGTTAAAGACATGAAGGTCAGCAGAAGATATTAATTGGTATTAAAAAACACGTTGTAATATTTAAACGGAGATCTGATAATTTAGGTGTTTGTCAAACCAGATTATAATCCCACAGTTTTACACATACATTTAACCCCTATTACATTGGCGGTTGAAAGCAACAGGAGGAAAAACGTCAGCTAAATGATCCACTCCTACCTGCCAATGCTGCCACCGTGTGGATGCACCATGCAGTGTCGTCACCTCGAGGTTAATCCACATGTTTGGTAGAAAGAACGCAGTTGCACAGCTATGGATTCTTGCTGATCCAGAATGACTGTGTCTCTGTGCACCCAGGGAAAAGAAGTACATAAGTTTGTGGACACAATCAGGAATACATGTGAAATAAACACATTTGTTTATTTGCAATACAAATTATAAACCACCACTGCCTAATCTCGCAAATGTTTTACATCAATACAGAAAACATCTAATAACTAAAATGTTTTTTTTTTCAACCTTTAAGCCACAAAACTAATACAATCTTAGAAATACAGGTTACACAACAAACCAATCTAAATTACTCCAGCATTGTTAACATTGAGTTTAATTTGAGCATTCATTCATGTTTTATCACAAGGTGACTGTGGGTTAGTTACAGACTATCACACATTACACTGTTGAAGTTACTTAAATCTGATTTTCTGCTCTTATAGAACTTAGTTCTAGGTTTTAGGACTTAAAATGTTAATGGCCGGCATTACATGCACACTGACATGCTGAACTGACTTCCAAACGATTTCCGATGTCTTGTGACTCATGTTTTAATTGTCGTGCGGACATCGTTCAGGATGAATGTGCGATTAGGTGACGTCATCTAAAACATTTAGACGCGTGAGTTTATTGCTAAATAAACACGTTGGCATCAAGCAAATACCAGCAGCCACTGTTTTCGCGTGATACTCACAGTTTTAAATAAACAGACCAATCAAACGTAATGAAAGAAAACGGCTTTATCCGACCTATTCGGACAGAGCGAGAGACTCAATTATAATTAAAAGACTATGTGAAAAAAAAAATCGGTAAAAGTTGAAGCGCTTTGCGTTTTTGAAAAAATATACGCGTGTTCATCGCCACCGTGTGGTCTCATTTCAAACTACAGTAAGTGCGCCCGGATGTAGGTTAGGGCTGTATAACAATTGCCAGAATCCTCCCTGTTATTGTATACTACACTTGCCAACCGTACGCAATACTTTGTTCACTATGTAGTACGATTTCTGTACATTTGGAACACAACCTAAACTACACCTGGGAACTATTAGAACAGCATGGCGTCGGTAACAGTTCGGCACTTCGCGTTGGGCGTGTCGGCTTTGCTGAACTTTGTCTTTGTGTTCGTCACCGCCGCGGATTTCGTGCGATTTATTTCTTTTCGCCCGGTTTACCACAACATCACGGGAGGGATCCCGCTGTGTCGAGGTAACTTATGCTGGATAATTAAGCGTGGCTGTTTATGGCGCTATTGTCGGTAAAATGCGTGTTGGATATTTAATGAATCGGTTTATTTATGTTCACCTATTGCAAACGCAAATAAATACAAAAATAAATAAATAAGAAATAAAAATGGTCTTGCTGGATGTGGTTTTAATTCCTGATGGCCAGCTCTCTACGTCAGCCCGGCTAGCTCAGTCGGTAGAGCATGAGACTCTTAATCTCAGGGTCGTGGGTTCGAGCCCCACGTTGGGCGCTGATGTTTTTTTCACATTTTTGTTTATTTGTCTATTGTTTATTAATACGTTTTTCAGTTGCAACATTTATGTGTGTAAACAACGTTTAATAAATACGTACGTGCGTTATTTAAGTTATTCAAAAGGATAATTATGTTTCATAATTAAATTAATACACGGTACACGTCAACCTGTAGATCTAGCCTTTAATTTATCTCTATTGCCACGAGAACTGTAAGGCCTTTTCAAAAAATGTGGAATTCAGGTATAAAAAATATTTGAATAAAACACAAGTTGGCTCGAAACCAATAAGACTAGTAAAAGTGTTCTGCTTTGCACTTTCCTGGAATTAAATGCAAATCCTAAATATTGATATAAGCAAAAATAATTAAGGAATTAGTTGGCATTTGGCATGTTCTCTCATGATAACGACAGCATGTACTTAAAATACATGTAATCCTGAATGTTTATCATTCTTGAGTTTTGAGCAATTCTTTTTTTATTTAATGCTTTGCAGTGTTTATTCTCTACAGTGTAAGTTTTCTGTTGTTGATGTTTTGTTTTTAAGGTGGCGGCTCATGGTCAGAGGCTCTGCAGGATGCGACAGTGTTAAAAGCTCTGGCTGTAGATCTGTCACTTCTGGTTATGTTTAGTGTACAACATAGTCTGCTTGCATGGACTCCAATTAAAACTGTGTGTCAGTCTGTATTGGGAGTGTTAAATCGAGCTGTGTATTGCTTCACCACTGCACTAGCACTGCAGGTAAAACACACACACACACACACACACTCATGTAGCTTCAAATAATGATGAAATAATGAAATGATTTAACATGAGTGAATCAAAAACTCTTTTTATAGCAGGCGCAGTGAGAAGCAGGCTCAGAACAGAGCTGAGCAGATGCAATCAAAGTCTTTGCAGTGGCTTGCCATTACTCTTTCTTTATATAAAATAAAGTACAAGGCTTAAGTTGTGTGAAGATCAGCATTAAAATGAAAAAAGAAAGATTAATTGATTAACCATAAACATCTGCACATGTGACTTATTGGTGTGAACCGATTCTACCATCAGATAGGCCTTTTTATAGTTGTCATTGCAACTTTTAACCAGCGTATTTACGATTCAGTTTCTATTCTACATCAATAGAGATAATTATGTTAAGTTGTATATTTTTGTATTTTTGTTTGTATTTCTGTCACAGGCGCTAATGCGCTACTGGCAACCTGTTACCAGCACCCCTTGTCTATGGTCCGTACGCAATGCTCCATGGGATATCTGGTTTCCTCTCATCTGCTTCACTGTCCATTTTGTGTGTTGGGCTTTAATCTGCAGCATTCTGCTCATATTTGACTATCCTGAGCTGCTGGGCCTCAAGCAGGTACACACACTTTACTTGCCCCGCCAATAAGGTTATCCAACTGTCTATTTTAGCATGCAACAAGTAAATAAAACAGTCATAGAAACAGTGGATAAATTTTGTATTTTCTGAGGAAAATAATCAGATATTGTAATAATCTGTCTCCTTTAGGTGTATTATGAATGCTTGGGCTTGGCAGACCCTCTCTCTCTGAAGTCTCCTCGTGCCCAACGCTTGTATGCCCACCTGCGTCACCCGGTATGTGTAGAGCTTCTGCTGGTGCTGTGGTTGGTACCTACACTTTCTCTGGACCGCTGTGTGTTATCTGCATATCTTACACTTTACCTCACTATGGCACACTCTCTGGACTCAGAGGACTGTGTGTATCTCAGCGCCCAGCTTCACAACAAGCTGCAGCTTTTTTCATCACCTGCCTACAACATCAACAATAACAGTGATGGTGATGACCAGCGCAAACTTAATTGAATTGGACTAAGCAGCCAAAACAAAACACTGCAACTACTGACTGAGCAATACTTAAATAAATACTCTCTTCTTTTAAAAAAAAATCTTCAGAAACAATGTCTAGAATTTTGTCAATTCTTCCGTTAATGTAGTACTTGTAAATTTATTTAAAACTGCACTGGAACATAACCATTGATTGGAAACAACAATTTAAGCCCTGAATCTGTCCACCACAATGACTAAAAGCTATGAATCACAACTATTTTTTATATCAACCTAAAAGTCTATATCCAATATTTTAGGGTATATTAAGATTATTTTTTGTTAAAGAAAGTATTTTTTTAAGATTAGCATTTGTATTTATTTCTGGCTTTTCATGTGTAATGGAGGTGAAAGGTTAGGAGATTACAATTCTCTGCTTAGCTGACAGTGTAAAGCTCGTCTGTGACTGCGTCACTCTGTGTACACATGCCTCTGTTCATCTGTTGTGAGCAGTAAAATGTTACATACTAACTTGCACAGTTATTCTATTGCCATATAGTATATTTGAGCTGCAACTATAAACATAATAACCAGAAAAGAAAGACAAAAAGCAAAAGTTTTCAAATTTTAGCCTTATTAATATAAACACCTGGTTTCTTGGAGAACAATTGACAGATTAAAGAATTGTTAGTTGCAGCCATAAAGTATATACATATGTACATGATGTTTGTTTTTATTCTTAAATTTTATGTCTTTTGCGGTCATGTTCAAAATGATTGAGGTACTTGGGTTGAGAATCGGTGCAGTATAGAACTCTGAAATTAAGCAGCACAGATCATTGTTTACATTTTACATCCCCGCAGGTTGAATATTTGTTTAGAGGTAAATTAACTTTTACAATATTTTTGTACATCTAAATCTTTTTTTATTAGGTTGGAAGACTCATATTCTATAAACAAAAATAATTTTGAATTTTCATAGATAAAAACACTGTACATTAGAATTGTTACTGTAGTTAAAGTGTATTAAACCTGTTTTCATAATTAACAATATTATGTTGATTCTTTACTGTTCTCATAAGTGTTTTTTGAATTTGTAATCATATAAATTTGTTTAGGTAAAGTCCAAATTTATTACTTTTTCAATAAAGAAAAAGACAGTGGACTGATTGGAGAATGTGTTTTTTATGAGCCTAATTATATATTATTTTATTATTATTTTATTCTGGTGGTGTTTATACTGACTTCATACTGAAAGAGTTTTAACTAGACCAAAAAGTTAGAGGATTAAGTGGTGTAACATGTAAGTAAAATTAAGAAGCAATGTTTTCCTCTAAATCGAAAATTAGAAAAAATGATGTCTACATATAGTAGATCAAAGTTTATTATCATAATGTTTTTTTTTACTACACTTGGACTAAACCAGCATATTTACAGATAAGAAAGGCAGTAAATAGTGAAGCAAACCGAGCAGCACTGGATTAAAAGTCCTCTCAGCAGGAGCAGAATGGTCTAGGCTGTGTAATCCGCTGATGGGTTTTAATGGAATGATGGGATTAAAGTGTAGCATTCAGAGGTCTCTGCACACTTCCTACCAGTATAGTCGATAACATTTACCTTGTTTTAAGTAATATTGAGTACAGCTGATTGAATGGATGCCAGAATGCAAATGTAAACTGGGATTTAACATGATATGCCAATTCTAGTCAAACCATTTTTAAAAAGGTATGTTTCATTTATTTGTGTAAGCCTATACATTGTTGTTGCACTTGAAACTTGGTAGCCTTAAATACATTCTTGTATTTAAAATATGGATGTTTTATTTCTTAACAGAATGATAATTTAAGTATAACTAAAATTATATAAAAATTAATCTTTTTACCATGTATAATTATGTAAAAACAAATCCGACTGCCATTGCAGTAGTTCTACCATCCATGATGTCTTCCTCTACACTACCAGAGTGGAAGCAGCTACTTCTAGCACGAAAGAGACGAGAGGAGGAACAGAGAGAGAGGAGAGAAAAAGAGGAAGAAGAAAGACTGGCCAGCATGCCAGCCTGGAAACGGGGAATCATTCAGAGAAGGAGAGCAAAACAAGAAGGTTTAGTAGAGAAGGAGAGAGAAAGAGCCAAACATGGAGAAGGCTTTGATTCCGATATACAAACTGAGCGAAGAGCTTTCAAAGACACCATTGGAAATATACAGCAAAACCCTTTTATTTGTTCGCAGAACCAGTATGTTAGTGTTAGGAACACAGAACCAGTAAAAGAAAAGGAATGGATATATGACAGGAGAAGTCTTCCTGAAAACGTAACAGAAAAAGACAGAATTGCAGTGCTAGATGATGTTCAGAATGGAGAAGTTTGTAGATTATGTGACAGAGAAATGGAAAAGGCAAGGGCAAAGATTACTGAGAGAGAAAAAAGGCAAGGAGAGAGAGATTCTATTCCTACCATCAAGGCCGAAAACATAATAATAATAGAAGAGCTGAGCAATAAAATAGAGGAGTGGAAGGAAGACATAAATGGGAAACTGGAATCTGAGCAAGAAAAGAAAGAAATGAGAATGGGTTTAAGGGACATTTTAGTTAGTGAAGGAAAAGTGACAGAGATTTGTGCATCTGAGGTGCTGATAATCAGGCCTTTTTTTATAAAGAACTATAAAGAGTGTAGCGAGAACAAAGGAAACAAGAAAAGGGAAACTAATGAGGCAGCAATAAAAAATGAAAAAGAAACAGAATGTGGTAAAGTGAGCCAACTGCTCAGTAAATTTGGTCATAAACCTCCATGCAGGTCTAAAAGTAGTGAAAGCTTCAGGTTGTTAGAGGAATGGCCACAGGATGACAAAAATGATGAGGAAGGAAAATACAAGTTTCAGAAAATCGGTAAGGCCATCAAAGGAGCACCAAAACGCTCCTTTAGTTTTTCAGAGCAAGTGACTGTCTCATGCGATGGGTCCAAACAGAACAGAAGAGTATTGGAAAGAAGTCATTCTTACCAAAAGAAAAGCACAGTAGATCGAGACAATAAAAAACATGAGAAAAAGGGAGAGATAAAAGGCAGAAGGTGGGAAGTTGAAAAAAGTCTCGGTATAGAATCAAATGGCACTTCTGAGATTGCAATATTTGAAAGACAGGTGGGGGTGATGGCATTTAGTAAGGAGGAAGAAAAAAAAAAAATGATGGAGAGAGACAGAATGCATAATGAAAGAGAGCTAGATATAGTGCAGTCATGGATCACCAATCAAGAAAAGCAAACTAAATTTCAAAAAGAGGAAAACAGTAAGGATTTAAAGAATGCAAATTTTGCTGAGAAGACTTTTTTAAATGGAGAGGCAGATCAAGGAGTAGGTATGGCCTGTAAAGAAGCAGAATATCAAGGAGAGGTCTGTCTTCACAAACCCATCTTGTGCAGAATCAACGAGCCAAAATCTGCAAAGAAAGATGGACAGCCTGAAGACAAAAGGCGAAATGAAGGAAATCAGCATGAACCAAGATGGTACAAAAGACTATTGGATAAAGAAAGACAACATGAAGCATGGAATGAAAACAATAATTATATAGCAGAAAAAAGTTGGGATATGGAAATGAGGGCTGAAAGAAGACTGACAAAAGGAAAGCAAGATAAAGAAAATCAATATCTGAAACAAGCTGACAAAGGAGATCAAAAAATAACACAAGAGGGAATGAAATCTATAGAGAAGACAGATGAAGTGATGGAGAAAAGAGTGAGTGGAACCTGGAGTGAAAATAGCACGTTATGCCTACATAAGTCCATCCTGTATGGAATCAATGAGCCAAATTGCTCAAAGAAAGATGGATCAACTGAGACAAGAAAACAAGGTGAGGAAATACAAGATCAAGGAATATATGAACCAGGATGTTACAAAGAAAAATGGGAACAAGGAGGTCAAGATGAATTAGGAAATCAAAAATGGTATAACAGAGTAGAGCATGAGGAGGGAAGACAGGAAAGTAAACAGGAAGGAAGTCACGATGAAGAAAGACAAAGCAAAGAAAATGTCCACAGAAGACAGGATGGAGGAAGACGTGCAGAGAGGAGCTGGAAGGCTGGAAGACCTTTAACGAGAGTCGATTCTTTGAGGGAGAAAATCCGTCAGAGTGAGAATGCAGAGCAAGCAAGAGAAAAAGAAGAGGAACGAATAACAGAGGCCATGATAAAGAGTAGACAGGAAGTGGCCTTACCACAGACTCTCGGCTTTACTGACGTAGAGCATGAAATGAGTGAAGAGGAACTTCCTGTTTCTTTTCCAACCTGCTCAGCTGAGCAAAAACTCTGCATTAACAAACAGCGACATGACAAAGTGACAACAAGTCAAGACCCAGAAGAAGGACGCAAAGATTTGACGGTGGACATACCTTCATCTCTTTCTTCATCTTCATCCAGCTCTCCATCTCTCTCATCACCTCCACCCATCATCGAGTCGGAGCTTAACATGAGTCGGATCTATAATCTGAAACCCGTAAATGCCAGGACTGGTGTGTGTCTCAATGAGAGGACCTCCGACATCCAAACTATAAAAATACGCCCAGGAGGGCAGTTCGCGTCTGGTTTCACGAAAGCCTGTGTACCCTCAGATAATATTAAAAATAAGGAAATATCATCATTGAATTCTGTGCAACAGCAAGTTGAACAACTTTATCTGAAAGACCAAGAAGTCCTGAAACAAAATAATGGGGACCCACATAAAGCAATTAAAAGTGAGAAGCTGGAGGACGAAAAGAAACCAAACACCTCATGTATATCTTCAGCGCAATATACAGATCTCATGTCAAAAAGCCAGCACATTCCCTCCACTACAAAGACCATGAACGCTCCAAAGGTTACAGAGGCCAGAACCTTACGCCCCTTTACCATCCGGAGTGCCTCTGGAGGCCCAGGAAAAAGGGGCACCACCATCACCATCAATCCTAAAAAACCGAGCAGCCCAAGCACACCTCGAACTCCTAAAACTCCAAACACCACTCCAGACCAAAGTAAGAAACGATTTCCGACAGTAGATGAGATCCAGGTGATCGGTGGCTACCAAAGTCTTACAAAATCCTGTCTGGCAAAGAGGAGAGAATCACCCAAAATGGTAAGCATGCACAGACAATGCTCATTTTGACTGTTTCACTTTAACTTAACGTTGATTACATCCACTCTAAACTGCATTAGTATCTATAGACATCCCTCATGTTTTTCAAAGGATTAAGATTAGCTTCTTATTTAATGTCTGATGTATATAAATATAGTTTATCTGATAATTTACCTCTTATTTTGTGGCAAAAGTTTAAGGAAAAACAGTTTTATGTATAGCAGTGCTGGTGACCTTTGCCCACCAAACCCACCAAACATCTCTGGGATAAAATGGTTACCTACATTGAGCCATTATTTATTCATTTCTTAGACTAAATATATTTTTTAATATTTATATTGGAGAGTGCCTAATTCCCTATCTAAACAACTGTCTAATGCCCATGGTGTGAGGTTCAGGTTCCCACATTCTACTGACCATGTGGATGCTCCCTCTTACAAACTCTATTAACATTTAAACGTTTTTAACCAAAACAGATTGGCATTTGAATATAATGCTGTACTAAAGCAAAAACGATAACTTATGTAAGCTTTTATTAAAGTTAAATGTGCATAACTTCATTTTGATAATTAAAATATGGTGTGTACATTCTCACCCAGTTCTGATACAAGATCTATCCCATTAGTAGTTGTAAATGTTAAATTTAACTAAAATTCAGTGATATGTTTTAATTTATTTTATTCAGAACTTGCTTGGTTTAAAGTCTTTTTCTGTTTACCTATCGACACATTAGTTCGTCACTCACACTGAAGTAGCTGGTTCCTCTTTGGGAACGCCTTACTTCCTGTTCTAATCCTAGAACAAAAAATAAACTAGACCTAACTCTCAGCACTGTGGCTTTTCATATCATGTGAATAAAAATGTCAACCCAGTGGCAGGACAATTGGTAGCTTGCAACTGCAAACAACAACTCAGAAATTAAAATTTCACCCACACAGTAGCTTTCACAGGAATGTAACTGGCCAGTTAAATATGTGCTTTATAGAGTTCTGCAAAGCATTTTTAACTGTATTTTTGATACACCATTTCTCTCTCTGTCTGTACCAGGTTAGAGTGTGTTTTGATGATTCCCAGTTAGAGTTTGTGTGCACATATCCATCAGAGGAGTCCATGATTGGAGACAAAAACAGCAGTGATGAATGGAAAACAGTAGAACCAGGTAAAGAAGATAAAGTTGAGGAAGATGAGGAAGAGGAAGATGGTGTGACTTTGGCACAGAAAGGAATAAGTAGATTACTACGAGTTGGTCAGTAACATTTTATTTTACTGTAAAAACAGTTGTTTCAGTGGTTTAACATTTAAAAAAAGTGTAACTGTTTACTTTGTCTGTAACAAAGCCTCAGAAAACAAAAAACTTATAAGGAATAAAAATTTGCAGTTTGTTATAAATTTGCTAATGGTATGTCCATCCATCCATCTATTATCTTCCGCTAACAGTATGCCTTTTAATGTTTTTCAGATGAATCCTGTCGACGTTGAAGTGTTTTTTTCCTCTGAGCCTTTTATCGCTTAACAGAGAACAATGGACATTTATTTGAATTAATTGCGTTTTGAAAACTAGATTTTTGAAAACCTCTGTACATCTTTAGTGGACTTATCATATTTAATATTAATCTTTTCATTGTATTGTTGAGTGGCAATGTGTTAGAGAATAAATAATCATTAAAATGTATTTCTTTGAAAGACTTTTTGTGTGATATACACACACACACACACACACACACCACTAAGCAAATTATATGTTTTATTATTTAGCTGAGTAAAAATAGATTATCATAGCCTTTATTCACAAATGTTTACAAAGTTTATATATATATATATATATATATATATATATATATATATATATATATAAAATCAAATACTGAAACAGGCTTATGACAGAAAAGCAGTGCCCCCTGAAAGGCAGAATCAGTTCAAAGGGTGGCATGCCATAATGCAGGAATTAATTATGAAGAATGAAAGAATTACATGACCCACTTGATCCTAAAAGAGCTACTGTACTTTTACAATTCCTAACAACAATGCATATTCTATTCATATTCATTAAAAAAAAAGCTGTCATTGATGTCTTTTTTTTTATACATCAGTTAATGACAGCAAGCAAAAAATTAATAAAGCTCAGTGTACAGCATACATTTTTCCATGTGGTGGAATTTATTGTTTATACACAAGTATATAAAACTTAAACATTCATTCATTCATTATCTCCCGCTTATCCTCTATTAGGGTCGCGGTGGGGTTCCCCATGCCAATACCAGGGGAAAACGTCTCGGGCGCTGGGCAGATAGACCCAGGACAGATCGCCAATCCATCGCTGGGCACACACTCACTCACACAGACACACTCTAAATGGGGCAATTTTGAGAATTCAATTAACTTGATCCATGTTAAGGACGGGGAGAACATGGAAACTCCTAAAACTTAAACATATCACTTTAATTTTATTTTTTTTAATTTGCTTGTATTAAGATGCAGATTAATTATACAGTATTAAAAAGAACATCTCCCTGTGTCCGCGTGGGTTTCCTCCGGGTTCTCCGGTTTTCTCCCACAGTCCAAAAACATGGATCAAGTGAATTGAGTTCTCCAAATTGCCCCCTATAGAGTGTGTCTGTGTGTGTGAGTGTGTGCCCAGCAATGGATTGGCGCCCTGTCCTGGGTATATCTGCCCAGCGCCCGAGATGTTCTCCCCTGGATGGGCATGGGGAACCCCCCCCCCCCGGCGACCCTAATAGAGGATAAAGCGGGAGAAAATTAATGAATGAATAAAAAAAAAATCTAGTATTATATACTGGTTTATAAGTCAGGACTCTTGTTACGCCTGCCTCACGTCAGCTGACTCAGTGATCACGTGATATTGGTTTTGCTTCAGGCTCAGCGCAGCAGTGATGTCTTCTGAGTCTCACAGTTGTTTGATTTTGGTTGTTTTATTTTTCTTTGTTCTTCGTTTGACGCAGGGGTTCATCGGATCAGGAGACACTTACAAACGAAAGGTAATGTGAATAGAGTTTTTCATATAGTTAGTAAATTAATTTCTTCCAGGCACAAAGTGTAGCAGTATTTAGGGTTAAGGATAGCAGCTGTGTTCAGCTCTATGTTTAATAAGATTTGCGTTTGTAGTTTTTTATCTTAATAAAAAAAAACTTCGGTTTTGTTTGGAGCTTAAATGTGTGGAGCTTTGTTCCGCTTCCTGTTTTTATTGTTTTTTTTTTCCCGACACTCTCTAATGGTGCACAATTAAGTATTATTTTATTAATTTAAAACTTATTGTATTTGTATCACCTTATTACTTATATTCTACTAATTAGAATTCCGTATTCATCTCCTAGGATTATAGACACTCATCTGCCGATTTAAAAATACATTGAAATAATGTTATGCTTTCAGAAAAAACATTTTGGATATTTAATATCTAATAAAAAGTCATTTAAATTAGCGTCATTTAAAAAATAATTTAATTGGTTCAGCAGGCGGGCATCATTCTTTTATTTAAGAAGGCGTGCCGCTTAGTGGTGGCTTAGTGGTTAGCACGTTCGCCTCTCAGCACTAGGGATTCCCGGTTCGAATCCCCATCTGGGTGTTCTCCCCGTGTCCGCGTGGGTTTCCTCCGGGTTCTCCGGTTTCCTCCCACAGTCCAAAAACATGGATCAAGTCAATTGAGTTCTCCAAATTGCCCCATGTAGAGTGTGTTTTTGTTCGTGTGTGTGTGTGTGCCCAGTGATAGATTGGCGCCCTGTAGATTGGCGCCCTGTCCTGGGTGTATCTGCCCAGGGCCCGAAACGTTCTCCCCTGGATGGGCATGGTGACCCCCCCCTTCCCCCCCGCGACCCTAATAGAGGATAAAGGTAATGAATGAGTGGTTTAAGAAAAGCAACAGAATTTTAGTGGGAAAGATTTACAACCTCAGATAAATGTGTGTAACTATCTGGCCCTCAGGTGGTACTGTTTGGTATTGTTTATCTTGCTACTGTAATGGAAATAGTTGTAAGGGTTGTAGTCATTGTCATTCAACACATATATTTTTCTTCAAAGGTCTCGCTACAGCTGAACCCTGGTTTGAGTCCATCTTCCCGGTTGCATCCTGGAGTTTCAGTGCTGCATGCACGAGCGCTGGGTGAAAATGATACACTGCATTTTGTGTTGTGTAGTGGCGGAGCTCCTGCTCTCCTGGTTGTCCACTCACTCTCCAATGAGTCTGTGTTGGAGGTAGACTGGACAGCGTTTCTCAGTGGTAATAACAGTGGCAGTGTGAGTGTCCAACCATCAAGCAGTGTTCATTACAGCATTGCCCTCGTCTTCACTCGTGTAAGTTTCACACCACCATTTCCAGAATTTAGGGTTCTAGGGTCCTGCAAGTTGACTTGCTTCCATATAATAACTCGTTCTCAAGTAAGGAAAACACAATGATACAGAACTTTAATTATACACAAATAAAAACAGTTTAATTATAAATAAGTACAAAGTTTAAGGTGTTTTTTTATAAAGTAAATCAACCTTTTTGGTTTCGTGAAGCACTATATAAATGTAACTTTTTTTAAATTTTATTTCAACACTTCTTTTTTTAAATATGTATATATCTAAACTGTTTGGATTGGTAAAAATTTAATAATTAACAAATTACATTTTGCACATGACCATCAGAGACTGTGTTTTATGTACTTAACGTCTTAATGAATCTGATTCCTCCCTCTTGTCCAATGTATGGCAGCTGTGGGAGTTTGATGACGGGAACATCTCCA
Source organism: Corydoras maculifer (assembly GCA_019802435.1). Taxonomy (NCBI): domain Eukaryota; kingdom Metazoa; phylum Chordata; class Actinopteri; order Siluriformes; family Callichthyidae; genus Corydoras; species Corydoras maculifer. The sequence continues at coordinate 859,686 of JAFMOD010000998.1, forward strand.
ATCCAATCACATTATCTCCATATAAACTTGAGGAATTTATATGGAATGATATGAATGGTACAGTGGATTATAAGCATCATACTGCAGAGCTCTGTGGTACACACCCCAGCTTTGGTTCCAATGCTTCTCTCTGTCTAAAGGCAGGTACACACAAATACACATAGCTAAACATTACATGCATGATGTTTAAATTATAAGTTTAAAGGTTTTGATGTCCCTGTGTACTCTGTGTTGTAAAGATAAATATTTGAGTATGCAATACAAGGAAGCATTTAGCTGGTGAGGAAGTAGATTATGGGGATTTTTAAAAGAACTGTAGTCAACAAAAGGTCATCCATAAAGTGAACAATGACCACCGAAAAGTGTGTTATTTCTAAAACTACTAAAGTAAAAAAGTGAAAAATTTATTTGAAGACTCTCCATGTCTAAAACAATAAGCTTTTGTAAATATTCAAATAAACAGTAGATGTAATATAACTTTTAAAGTTTGCCTTGATATTAATTGGTTCCTATTTGTGTTTTTTGTTGGTACGATATTGATCAGGGTTTTGCAGAATTCATAAGTGAGGTTTTTCCAGAAAGCAGTTATCAGTCAATAATAAGGCACAATGTTTTTCTGTTTCTAAATAACTTACTAAACTTTTGTTTTGTTGTAACCACATGTATTATGTAAACATTTTGTTGTTTACATAATACATATACATAATACAATATTTCATTATAATGGATATGACATTTAATCTAAATAAATGATTTCATTTTTTCCTTTTGTTTTATAATCATATTTATAAGTCAGAAAAAAATTTTTTTTCAGAGGATATACATTAAAAAAAGTAATTCAACATAATATTTTTACATTTATTTAATGTAGCTTGAAGTGTAAATTTGTAAATGAATGAGGCCTGTGTGTCTGCCCTGCAAAGTACTTAAGATGTGTCCAGGTTGCTTTCCCCACATTATGCTTACTCTATGCTCTAGGATAGGGTCTAGCACCTTTCTAATCAGGATTGTGAATTAGATAATAAATTGTGAAAAAAAAAACCTATATAATCACTTAATTTTTTGTAGTTTTCAGCATTTGAGGATGGTGGGCGAGAAGAGGCGTGGCCTAGTCTCCTCCATAATGCCAATTCTTCACAGCTGCACTTCATGTGGAATGGCATTGTGCGCCGAACCAACCATTCCCAGTTTGCCCTGGAGCTACAAACCGTTAGTGAGATAAGACAACAGACCGATGTAAACATTCAGAAATCCATAGATGATGAGTACACGCCCTCCATCTTTCAGGTAACCATCAACATTTTTTTATTTTAATATTAACACAATACTGTAGCCTCTTCATTCTATTTTTTTACATCGCTGTTTCAGATCTCAGAATGGGTCTGGTCTGACGCAGACTCCAACACCTCAACCGTGGTGGACAGCTTCTCTTTGTGGAAACCTGTAGTGTATCGTACAGCTAACCCTACTCTAGAGGATGCAGCTCCCTGCACTCATTCTTCACCAGTTCTCCTTCGTCAGCCTCCCGTTTCAAACATTATCTCTGCATTTTTCACCAGCAGTCCCCTCACACATGGCCTTAACATCAGCTTTCATACTGCAGATGAATCCGGGTTAGACAGCACAGAAACAATTAGATGGTGAGTGTTTACCTGGAGCGTTAATAATAAAATGTCAGTAATACCTTCTGGAAAACCCCCCTCAACCCAAATTCTAAATATATTGTGTAAACAATTTGTGGAACCACTCCTTCAATTTGGTCATGAAATTAGATTGTATATTGTGATTAATTCTTTAAAACATAAAATTAAATAGAACATTAACAATTCAAATATGTTTTGCTATTAGAGGTCATAACAATCAAGCTAACGTAAATGTGAGGGGCCGAGGATCCACATACTTTTGATCATACTTTTTATATTGTACATAAATTACTTTTCATTCATTTTCTAATTGTTTCTCTTTCTCTATGAATCAGGACTGTTTTATCAGGAATTGGAACGCCTCCATTAGATTTCTTTTCCCCACTGGTGATCGTCATTATGGCTGTTGGACTCGGCACTCCTCTCCTTTTTATCATACTGGGAGGAATTTACATCTGCATACACAAAAAAAGAATGGATCAGGTTGGCATTTACCAGCCAATCAACTAAGAGTTTGTGTTGTCTAATTAAGTGTCGGGTTTATTTCAAAAACATACTGTCACACTTGCTAGACCTGATCTGGTCTTGTGGTTGTAAATAAGGACTACATAGCTCCATCCACATTATAAAACTCAGTGAGCAATCATAGGGCAATTTGCCCAGAATTTGGAATAGAGAAAAATGGAATAAAATAATTGCTAGGCATTTGTTTTGTTTATTGAGGTAAGTGTGATTTCATATGTATGAACTTCTTTAAATAATAAATGTAATAATTTGTAATATATGATTAGCAGGTATATCTGTTGAGTGTTTTATTAAAATGGTATCCTTCAGTTTAATTTAAAATTCAAAGATCAATATTTTCTATCACAGAGCTGTAAAAGTAAATTAAAAGGAACCTCATCAGTAATCACTTTGCTTTAAAAGTGCCATGTTCACTGAAGCTCATCCTTTTATTAAAAAAACATTAAAAAATCTTTCGCAACGTAAATGTGAAATGAAATAATAAAATACACTTTATACAAAAAAAAGTGTGTTTGATACAGTCAGCAATACTGTAAACACTGTACTAGTAAATTGTTTTTGGACTTGAACTACTATTATGTATTATTTATCAAACACTGAAAAATCGACTTTAGCTCATCCATTCTGTTGGTAAACAGACAAAAAAAATCTTTAACCAGACTAATCTTTCTGAATTTTACAAGAAGCTGTGCAAATTGAGAAAAGTGCAGAATCAGCGAAGTCTCTTTGCAGCCTTCACAGTGAAAACTTCAACCCCGCCATCGAATTTTAGGTGGTGGAGCAGTGGTAGGTGGAGCTACACTGAACACTGCTCCATCTCCTATTGATGAGCAGGTGTAGGGCATGTTGAATCCCATTAACACAATGCTGGGTGTACACTGCTGCTGAAACACCCTGCCACCCAGCAGATCACCCTACAACAGACAAACATAATTTATATTATTTGTATTTATTGTAAGCGAACAAACTTTTGTAGAATGTAATGTGCAAGTGAAGGCAAAAATAAACCAACAACTGAAAAATAGCCCAAAATTATTCCACTTGCTATGAAATAGTTTTTTTCTAACCCAGATTAACAACCATGACAAAAATTTAAGTGTCAATCGGCACAAACGATTCCTCACTGGCTATTGGTAAAGACTCCATGTGCCCTCACCCGATAACCAAAACAACATCGTGCAGTGTCCTATTTTGTGTATTCTGTAACATAAACGTTAAACAAATAACACATATTCATAAGATTTTAAAAAACCCATCAAATAAAATACATCAAAGCCAGTGGCGGCCAAGGGAAATGACGTGCGACGAAACTATATTAAATGTCTGAGGGAGTGTGTAGGGAACAGGTTGTTAGTGGTAAGTTGAACACGGCCGCTCTGCCAGCGTTAACCAATAAGGACCATGCGGCGTCGGGCGCATTTGTGACGTATTTTGGGCAAACCCGGTAGTAACTGTGTGTCCACATGAGTCTGCAGTGCTACGGAAGCGTGTTGGGTGTAAACATGTGGTGTTGGATGTAAACATGTGTTGAATCGGTGCGCAGTGTGCAGAGATTGCGTGCATCATGAGCGGCGTGTGCCGAGAGGTGATCACCCTACAGATCGGACATTACTCCAACTTTGTGGGGACTCACTGGTGGAACTTGCAGGTCTGTACTTAATTGTTCTTATACACTAGCTCCATATGTCACTACGCTATATGTAATATTCACTCCGATGATTCACACAGGGGCGGCACGATGGCTTAGTGGATAGCACGTTCGCCTCTCAGCGCTAGGGTTCGAATCCCCATCTGGGTGGAGTTTCCATGTTCTCCCCGTGTCCGCGTGGGTTTCCTCCGGGTTTTCCGGTTTCCTCCCACAGTCCAAAAACATGGATCAAGTCAATTGATTTCTCCAAATTGCCCCATATAGTGTGTGTGTGTGTGTGTGTGTGTGTGAGAGTGTGAGTGAGTGTGCCCAGCGATGGATTGGCACACTGTCCTGGGTCTATCTGCCCAGCGCTCGAGACGTTCTCCCCAGGATGGGCATAGGGAACCACACTGCGACCCTAATAGAGGATAAAACAAGAGATAATGAATGAATGAATGATTCACATAGTTATTTAACTGTTCCTGTTAAAAGTTACCGCAAACAAAGTCATTGTAGATTTTTCATCCTTCACGGCGTGACGGAATCTTATGTTATGATTAATTGAGTTAAACAAAAAAAAAGCTTTTTGTACTCTTTTTATCATCTCATCATCATGTTCGGTTATTATTAAGTCGAGAGAGTACAAAGAACAGCACCGTACAACAACGGCAAAATATGATGGTGGCTCTTTAACGACAGGGGGCTGATTCTGCTGCCAGAGTGGTCTGAGATTTCTTGATAAGTTCGGCTGGGTAGTGAATTCCATCCAAGTACAGAACATGGCCAAAAATTCTGTTGTCTCTGGTAAAGTTCTGGAACTGGGTCAAAACAAAACAATGACCTGTACCAAACATCGAATGTGGGATGTGGGTGTAGCCAAACACAATCAGTTATATTTAGCAATGTTTTCCTCAGATCTAAACCCAATTAAGAATTTAAAACTTTAAGAGAAAAGAATAGTTCATTGTCTGTTTAACACGTAAATGCTTCTCTGACTCAATCATGGATGTGTTGTTCTGTTAGGATGCTTCTCTGTGTTATGATGGAGAAGAGCCTTTGGGTGATCTGCAAAGTGATGTCCTATTCCGAGAAGGTCTTACACTGGGGGGACAGGTGACTTACACCCCCCGCCTTATTGCCCTCGATCTTAAAGGTTTGCACTCGCACTCTCTATTTTATTTTATATTATAGATAAACATAGAATAATATTTGATTATAGTTAAATGCAATACAGTGTTTGTCATAATACTTGCAATCTTTATTTAACTTGTTTGTGTGAAAGTGTGTAACTAATAATAGTGATAACAATCATTAAATAAAGTGTTGTATTTTAGGAAGTCTTCAGTCTTTGAAACAGGAAGGCTCTCTGTACACATCAGAGAATGAAAATACCACCTATACATGGTTTGTATTACCGTAGCTGCTATACTTTGTGTTAATGTATATTACAGTTCAAATAACAACAGTGTATGTATGCATATGTATGTGTTGCAGGCAAGGTAATGTTGTAACCCACGCAGAAGCTCTTGCTGATAAAAATGCATTTCTGCAGGACCTCGACAGACTGGATGTAAGTCCATCCATCTGTCCATCTCTCTCAGGTTGATAATACAATGTAGTAGTGTATTTCATATAATATCCATTTATTATCGATACCAATTTGATTATTTTCATTAAAATGTGAAGCCATTGTTTATTGTTCCAGATTGTGTGTTTTTGTGTTTAGGCAGGCGAGTTGTTGGTCGAGCCAGACTTTACTACTCCTTTATCTGAGCCTGTATATTCTTCCTCTGGTAAGTTTATGTCTGATATAAAATGTAGAAATTATTTTACTGTATTTATTGGTAAACTTTCAACATTTCTTTATTTTTAAATTAGTGAATGTACCCCATAGTCTGAAAGACTTTTTTGCTGTTCTTGATGGGTTACAATTCAGTATGTAGTCAGTAACCAAATTAAAAGGGATTACCAAGGGATCCTTAGTTTAAAATAGTAAAAGGTAATTAACCCTAGATAAAAAGCTAAACACAGATACTAACATGTGGAACAGTTAGAGTGGACAGTCTGCAGTGAGTAGTTCAGATAACCAACAAACAGATGCGATAGAAGAAAAAGATGACACAGCAAGGATTTAGACATATAAAAGGACAATAGGAAAGTTGTAATTGATCATCTTTAAAGACTATATAAGTAATATATAGTAATTGTACTCAGGAGGAACTGTTGCCATGGAGACAGTTAACAGCACTCTGGAGAAGATGCAACAATCCTACAAGCTAGAGGGTAGCGTAAGAGTGTGGTCAGACTTTCTTAGGCTCCACCTTCATCCTCGATCCGTATCAATCATCAATCAGTTCAACCATGATGGGTGAGCATAAACAAGGACTGATCATGTCTTCATGGCGCAGTTAAAACTATAATGATGTATTAATTTTCCTGTGTGGTGTGGGGTTCAGTGAAGCAGCACGATTAGAGGCGTTTGGCCAGGGGGAATCTCTTTTACAGGGCAATGTTCTTGAAGATCTGGAGGACCGACTACACTTCTTTATTGAGGAGTGTGACTACCTGCAGGTTCGCCCCTTTTTTACTTCTCAAAATTGTGTATCATGTAGCACATGCAATTCAATCGCTTTTCTAACTGATGCTATCAGATTATGTAAATATTACTGGTGACTTATGGATTGTGTATTGTTTGCTAGTAATTTAGTACATAAAAGTTTTAAAAAGAGAATAGTAGAAGATCTTTGGCATAAATGTATGCCAACATTTTTTCTGGCTGTCATTTAGGGGTTCCAGGTGCTGTGTGATATGACTGATGGATTTTCAGGTTTGGGATCGAAGATCACAGAGCTTCTGCAAGACTCTTATGGTGGCCGGGGAATCTTAACTTGGGGCATGGCACCTGTCAGTCACCCTGACTCAGTGAGTCATGAGAACTTGGTTACTTATAGTTATCTATTGCAATCCATATTACTATATGATATACAGTTACTGGACATGGCTTTTAAGTATGTAGGATTGGCCTGTCACCCATTTTAGTCAAGGGTTATGTATAGTGATGCAGGATAAAAACAAGTATAGTAACAAGTATATTATATTAGCTAGCATCCCAGCACTCAGTTGGGTCAGATCTGGGTGTTACAGTGTTTTTAAAAGTATTTCTGCAAAAATAAGTCAAATAAAAAAAAAATCAACTTGGATTTTATTGATAATTAATATATTAAAAAAGCTAACAATGAACATATGGGACTTGACATAGTTTACTATGAACCAGAAACCCTTTTTAAATAAATAAAAAGAAAAGTCTTTTTATTTATCTGCTTATACATTGTATTTAGGTTTATTTATATCGTGCATAAACAGTTTATTTATTAGTCATTTTTATTTTTAATTCTTCTATCATTTCTTCATTACTTTCAGAGTCCAATTAAGGAGGTATACCATATGATAAACTGTGCTCTAGGCATGGTCCACATGGCCAATCACAGCTCCTTCTTTTGCCCTTTGACTCTAAGGGGTGGATTCGGGAGAAGACCAACTCCACCTGCTGCATTTCCCTTCCTTTCCTATGATGTAAATATGTAAAGCTATTTGCTAAGTATGTTGTATTTGTAGCTTGGCAACGTTTGATTTTGTATACACTATTTACCTATTCAAACATGATTTATAGCTAAAACAAAATTAGGTTAAAGCTGTTATGCTTGATTAAAACCTTAAAACTGTTGTGTTGCTCTGTCTGTCTGCAGGCATCAGTTTGGTATCACAGCAGTTCTATATTGGCTCTTGCACTGGACACTCTAACAGTGTCCCATAGGCTTAGAGTGAATAGCACCCCCATGTGGCAGCTGGCTGATGCTCTTACTTTTTCAGGAAGAAAGGTGAGTATTATAATACTGTAAAACACTCAAAAAGCAATGCACACATAAAGTTACTATAGTAGAGCACAACAAACACTACATATAATGAATAATAAGCACATGTTTCGTTTGAGCAACAATTAGGTTTGGGTTAAATCAAGGGATCAGACTAAAAGGACTAAAGCTTGACTGTTCTAAACTAATACAATTCATATACCTGTAAAATTAAGCTGTACATACAGATGATTAAACCTGCCATGTCATCATTTAATACATGACATTTTAGTTACTTGAAAAACCATGTGTTTAATTATTATTCTTTAATTTAAAGAATACAGCCTTACAGTCCACAAAATGTTTTTTCATTTACTTGGAATGTAATCTAAGGTAATTTCTGACTCATGTTAGACAAATTTTTTTTGTCCAAATGATGCATATCCCAACAAGTCTTAACAGGATTAAAAAGAATTTCTTCTTACACCAGTGTTCCTCAGTTCTTAACCTGAAGGCTTAACTGTACATTTTTAGTGTTTTCCTGATTTCCTTGAGTATAATAACACCCACAGGTTTATCTGTCGTTTAGTCTCATTCACTTAAGAAATTATACTGTTTTTGGTTAAAAAATGAAATATTAAGTTTTAATCCTGACTTCTTTATTAAGTTTTAAAAATGTTATAATTAATATTTGGATATTAATTCAAATATTCTATTTCTTGTTATTTTATTAATTTATTCACTTTTGTGTTTATACTTTTATTTCTCAATTTTGTCTTTATTTAATTTTTTTATTGCTTGCTTTTTGAATTTCTTTTCGGTTGTTTGATGAATAGGGGTTTTCTTGTGGTTGTTCTTTTCATTCTTTTGTGCTTTGATTCATTTCCTGCTTGTTTTTTTCCTTCTTCCTCACTGTCCTCACAACAAACCAGTCTGAGACCTGAACCAGAATTTTATGTTTTTAAGCAAAAGGGAGCATTACTGTGAATATTCATTATGCTCCTGTCAGTGGTTACTATTATTTGCCATAGGTACTTTTCTGCTAAGAAAATCAAAAATATTCTTTTTTTATAAATTAATATTTAATTCTCTGTTTTTATTCATAGATTGTGTGTGCTTATGGTTCTCTTCCTTTTCCAATGATGCAAGGCAGCCATCTTCCTGATGCTCTGATTGGATGTGGGAACATGCTACCCTGGAAAGCTCTTTCTGGTTTTAGCGAGCAGGCTGAGGGTTGCTGTTTTGGGCAGTCTGTGACTCTGAGAGGACTGGATAGGCAAAATCTAGTGAGGTACTGACTACTTATTCACTGTGTTGACCACTTTCATAGCTCCTTTACCTTGGTGTAGTTGCATAATTTTTTTTTATTTATTTGTGGTTTAATTGCTTCTATTTGCAGTTATCCGAGTCCGGGAGCAGAACCTTCCTCTGTTCTACACTGTGCTCAATCAGGAGAGGAAGTGCTGCATTCTTACCTTAGAACTCACTACCCATCAGCACCGCTGTGAGCTAAAATAAATAATGACTTTTAATTATTTAGCATTTTTATTTGGTTTTAGATATGGGGGAAATCATATATTGTGTCTGATCCACAGGGCGGTACAGGTGGTTTCATCCTCCAGTAAACTGACTCCTCCCTTTCCTCAAATCTTTAGTCCAGAGCTTGATGCACAGGGTTTAATAAAAAATCAATCCTCTAGCACTGGTAAGATCTTACACAGCTTTTGGAAATGACTTAATCTCTTGTCTAATGTCCTCATAATGCAGTGCTATAATAAACTAAGCAGAACATCTGAGCACATGCGTAAGATCACAGAGCATAATATGTGTATGTGTGTAATATTCTTTGCTGTGTTGTGCTATTTTTCCTGCGGCAGATATTGGTTTAACCATTTGACCACACTACACATTTAATTATATGTATATGTTTAATGACCTGTTTATTTCTCTGTTTTTTAGCTGTAGTTTCTCCAGTCACATCCATTCCTGTGTTGACAAGTTTGCAGAGCAGTTCATCCATTTCGTGTTTTTTAGCTGAGCTTCAAAAGTTCAGCTCGTCAGTGGATATGCACCGAATTTCTCCTAGTTTCCTCTCCCACAGTGACCAAGCCGAAATTACAGAGACCCTGGAGCAGCTTCGCGTGCTTGCATACCGATATCGAGATGACAGTGGTGGAACTCTGCGATCTTCATCAGAGGAAGAAGATGATGATTAATGTACAGTCTAACCCATTCAGCAGTTACTAGATATTTGTTTGAAGTAACTCACCTCCATTCTGTAATGAGTTTTAAACGGTTAACAGATTGAGTGGCTGATCTGGATCTGTGTGTGGAAATGATTTTGATCACAGGATCATGTGAATTTCGTTGACGTTGTGAAGTCAATGAAAAGGTTTAGTGATGTGAATTATAAGACAATAAAGGATGGAACAGTGGGAAATTGAATTGATGGTTTAAAGGTTTGGATGTTTAAATGGTGAGAAAGATGAAGGAATGAATCATTTTATGGTTTGGACCTGTGAGTTTCTTTGGTTTCTGTGAGACATGTTTAACTGAGTGTATTATAATGCAGGGCGGCACGGTGGCTTAGTAGTTAGCACGTTCGCCTCTCAGCGCTAGGGATTCCCGGTTCGAATACCCATCTGGGTGGAGTTTCCATGTTCTCCCCGTGTCTGCGTGGGTTTCCTCCGGGTTTTCCGGTTTCCTCCCACAGTCCAAAAACATGGATCAAGTCAATTGAGTTCTCCAAATTGCCCCATATAGAGTGTGTCTGTGTGAGTGAGTGTGTGCCCAGCGATGGATTGGCGCCCTGTCCTGGGTCTATCTGCCCAGCGCCCGAGACGTTCTCCCCTGGATGGGCATGGGGAACCCCACCGCGACCTTAATAGAGGATAAGCGGGAGATAATGAATGAATGAATATTATAATACAGAAAAACATAGATTTGAAGTTGGACTGAATATTTTCAACTACAATGACAGCTAAGATTAAACGGCTAAAAAAATGATCAGAATGGAATAAATAATGGCTCACTTAAATAAATTTGTGTCATGGCTGAAATGGAATGATTGTATGAAGTTCATGCACCTAAATTTGTAAAAGATCAATATCGAAGGTAAAAGTGTCAGGCATAAAAAAAACTAGTTTTTGTATAAATGAATTATTTACCAGCTAGTTCAAAACTCAAATTGAATATGTCATTCAGAATGCATGTGTAAATAAATCTTTTAGGATAATGACTACTCTTAGAAAATCTAAAATACATGATGAGTCAAAAATTGTACTTTGCTGGCATAATATCATTTTTGCATGTTGGTTATTATTTCTATTGTCATGTTTGACTATTAATTATCCACTAGGTTTATAAAAAGCTCAGTTTAGTTCTGTATTGCAATTAGAAAGTTAACCCTCATTGCTCCAGGGATGTTGTGATTAACACTGTGCTCACCTTGTAGGTCGCTTTGGATAAAAGCGTCTGCTAAATGACCAAATGTAGTTTTTCTTATTGGTTAAAGTCTATTTAGACTTTTTCTTGTATGGAGGCTTTTGTCATCTTTTTTTCATCTTGGATGGCTTTCAACCAGAAAACTCACCACAGTGTCTGCTCAAAATTTAAATAAGGGTTACCTTTTGCATAGTAGTATTAGATTGCATTTCGTGATATAGCAACGGCCAGTCTTAAATGGCTATGATGTTTCAAAGCAGTCTCAAGCTCATGTAGCTATGTATTTTTAATCTAGCCAGATGGTTTTCAAACACTGCAGCCTTAGAGTTTGGTGATAACATGCACTTAGCAGTGGTTTTTGCCCTTGGCCTTGATGTACCATTATTTTTCCTTTTCATCCAATTTAGTTTAAACTGTGCGCTTGTCTATATTTAATTATTCGTTTTGTACAGAGTGGAATTCTACAGTTATTGGGTGTAATTCACTGGGATAGCACATACACAAAGAGTAACTATATTTTAAAAAGGTTTTACCTGCCCTGTTTCTTAGACGTTTCACCTGTAGGCAAATTAATTTGTTTAAGCTATATAGTTGCCTATTTTAGGACAGCATCAGACAATGCAGTGCGTATCTTTTAAAATATAGAACAAGCTATGTTTGTTAGGCAAATAATCTAAGACATTCTTGTCTACAATATGTTGGCTTTTTTTTTCAATTTGATATCAACTGCTGTAGCCTTATTTAGTAGTGTAATCCTCATTAAGCACTCAGTTTATTATCTAAGTAAGCTAAATTTGCCATTTCATTGGGTCAGTTTGGAAGGTGATCAGTTGCTTAATTTATTTATTTAATTGTTGAGCTTAATGTGATGGTAAATAAGGATTGTGATAAAAGGCAGTAGTGCAATACTGTACTATCCAACTTTATAGTTTTTGACATTTGATTAAGGGATGCTGGTATATTCAGAAAATTTATTTTCACTTTGTTGCCCCACAGTTGGATAACATTAAGAGATTGGTTGCATTGCTGTATGTAATTCGACCATCAAATGATGAATGTTCTATTCATATGCAGTTAATTCAAAGCTTTAAACTGGTATATTACCATTTACTGGTATAGATACCATTTTATATGGGTCTGATATAGATGCTGTCTGTACAAAAATAACCAGCCTCTCTGCATCTTTATGACCAGTAGTAATTACTTTTTGTGACCTGCAAATGCTATTTATTCGACTGTGCTCCAGGTGTTCGAGTAAGTGAAATGACAAAATGCAGTGCCAATATACTGTAAACATAGGAAGGTGTTTCAATGAAACACATTACTTGTAAAATAATTCAACAGTTAAGGGGACATGATTGAAAGCAAATTTTATTGATCTGTCATCTATATTTTAAAACTGATAACAATCACACTGTCAACTTTACAGTCACACAAAGACCCTTTGTAAATCCCATTCACATTCACATACTGCTGCAGCTAATTCAATTTTTTTTTACAAGCAGTATTTTATTTTAATTTGTGTATCTACAATAACTGTGACTCATATTCAGTAGGAGATGATTTTAGAAGTTTTCTTTTTCTCACGATCCTGTGTTTTCTCGCAATCCTGTTTTTTATTTATTTACTTTATAATAGTTATAATAAATGCTAGTCATAAATAATTATGGGTAAAATAAAACCACAAGATTAAACACAGATGGATTTTGGTTGATGTCTGTTTCCAAAACTTAAGCAGCAGTACATTAAGTGAGCATGCAATTTTTTCAAAAATGTTGAATATTAAAATAAATTCAAATTAATTTGCCCCACCTCAACCCATATCTCTTTATAATATAATGTTATCATTGCCTTTGATGTGTTCACTTTATTGCTAGTAATGTAGTATACATCTTATACACAGTTGTATGCACAGTATACACACATGCTACCCCCAATACCAGGTCTTCAGATTTTTGAATACAGTATAACTCTTGAAGTCTTTTACATGGGCACAAATACGACATGCATGTTCCTGTCCAAATACCGCAGTCTCAGCTCTGAAATGTTTTCTCCAGGTAAAGTACTGTTCGTATTGTTTCTGATTCTTATCAAGAACCTTAAGTTGTTCTGCCAGTTCTTGAGGGGATTTGAAGTCGTCCACGTGGATGAATGAATCTGCTGGTATGAATTCCTCATAGTTTTGCCTGGATGGACCAAGAACTATAGGAACTGTGCCAAATATTAAAGGGTTAAACAGTTTTTCTGTGAAGTAGTCTTTGTAAATGGAGTTTTCAAAGGATAAATAAAATTTACAGCCTGATAAGATTTTAGTATAATCCTCATTAGCAACATATTTCCCAAAATATCGCCCATAGACCTCTACACTGATGTGTTTGTTCAGTTCGTTATAATATTTTACTCTCTTAAAGTTGTTGTTCCAGTTACTGACAATCCAGCATACCAGTTTGTCTTTTGGTGGTATTTCAAAGGCTTTGTCCTTTTCGGTTGCTTGGACAATTCTTCCATAAGGAACAAAGATGTCAGAATCTCTGCGATAGTTTGCTGTCAGGTTAAACAAATTGTCTGTACCAGCTAAATGCCCTGAATTATCCGGAGACTCCATGTTCATCCACACCCACTTCTGCCATGGTGGTCGTGGCAGTCCAAGCATGACTGCTAAATCACCATGTACTTCACGAAGATGAAACATAACAGCAGAAGCTTTTTCAAATTGTGTTCTGTCATCTGTAAAATGACAATCTCTAATACCAAAGTTTTCACAGGATTCGCCTGTAAATTTAAATCCAAAAGGCCAGGGCCATATTAAAACAGTGGTCTTAGACTCTGGGTTGATGCTAGCTATTTGTGTTGTTACACTGTAGTTTGTTTCCCTAATATTGAGGCTTAAGTTGGAGTTTTCCAGTTTAAGGACCTCAAGACACTTGTTGGAGCAAACTTCATTTGTGTGTATTGGACTATCTGTACATCTAAAATTTGGCTTGTTGTATGTGTAGAATATTCCTCCAAAACATACTAGCAGAACTATTGCTAAAAAAACACGTCCTGCTACAGTGCTGGATGACATCTTTTTATTTACCTTTAGAGGAAAGAAAAAAGAAACAGAAATACAGTAAAGTATTATATTTGTGGTAATGTCATTTTATATATACTCTCCTAACTGATCTTATTAAAAATTTAAATTAGCAGTTCATTTCATTTTATCAGTGATGAGGAGTAAAAAATTTTGCTATTACTGTGCTAAATCACAATTTAAAGGTAGTTGTACTTTCTGTTTTATTCTGATTTATACTTCCACTCTGCTACTTTAAGGCGTGAAATATTGTACCTTACAAAGTTTATCATGTATTCTGGTGAGATTTTAATTTTTCTGTGAATTTTAAACTTTTCCTGATGGTGCTTTTTCATTTTCTCACATGATTTAATTTCAATAAATGTTCAAATATATTAGTATCTCACCAAAAGTCTTAAAATATGAAGAGAAAATGGAATTAATTCATCAAAAATATATTTGTTCTGTCATTTCCCACTATTAATCTTTTGGACTATAAGGTATAACACTAACACCCTGCATACACCCTGATGCTTATTATCAATCATAATCACAGTAATCATCATCATTTTAAAGGGGCCAATCCAGGACTTTTACTTTGATACTTCAATGGTATTTTACTTGTTATTTTGATGCATTTACTTAAATCAGGTTTTTTTTTTTTTTCAGGACTTTTCTTGTGAAAAGAGGACGTTCACATGGATGTATTAGTAGATTAAAGCATTAAAGAAAGGTTTTAAAAGAAATGATCCAAAACTGAATTTTATATGCAGTAAAGCTTTACACTAAACTACTAACACTGCATGGCTGTAAGTATGTGAATAAGTTTTGAAATGAAGGGTGTCTACTAGAGTTAATTCTGATCATTGGTTTGTGATCAATTATTTAGGGACAGTACAGCAAAGCCTTATTAAAGCTATAATGTGTCTCACTTTTAAACTTTACATTAAAAGGTCACAAAATGTATTTTAAAGCAAACTGCATACAAATTATTCCGATCTATATTTATTGCTAATAAAGTATAGTAATTTAATAATTTAATTTAAATCTATTTTACTTTTCTAAAAGATGTATTTTTTTTTTAGGAATGTTGTCATACATTCACAAAAGTGTGTAGTTTGCTAAATAACACCATAGCCTTATTTTAAGAAAATTTATGACACTAACAATAAAAAGTGAACTTGATTTGGTTTGAGAATTATAAATGCCTGCAAAAAATTAACAAAAAGACACAAACTGTCCTATTATATCTACTTTATGGGACAAAAGCCAAAAGCATGTATACCTGCTGAATAAAAACAAAATTTGTAAATTTACACTTTAGATTTACTAGAAAAAATATTATGCCGTAGGTAATCAAATATAAACAAAGGTGTTAAACATACCTTTAAACTAAACCTTATGGGTTTAAATGTTAGTTTTGGCTGGAAAGCTGTAAAAATCCATTCCTTACAGTCCAAAACTTGTCCCAACCGTCTTTTGGTAATCCTGTTTGTATGTCCTTCACTGCAGTTGGTGCCTTGCAGATTTCTATGAAGTTTTAAATTTTTTTTACCTAAAGTGTTGACAATACAGCAGCTACCACTTTTACCATTTGACTCTTAGCCCTGGACCTCCATATAAAGGAACTGGTGGCACTCACCTAAGTAAAAACATTTAAATATAGTTTGTCTATATTTGCAATTTAAATCACAAACTGGTCACTTTTTTTCTATACATTTTTTAAATTTTTACACCCGCACCCTTAAGAAGACGCTAGTACTGCACTTATGAAATGTGCAACAAGTGACAGCTTGAAGCACACTCAACCACAACTTTACTTTGTTTCACAACATAGTTCTTTAATTACTGTACAAAGAATGATGGTTTATGATTGGTGGATTATTTCCAATGAAACTGAGGAGTTTATAAATTCAAAAAGAGTAAATAATCCAACAAAACTTTGAATACATTTCAATGAAAGGAAATTGATGTTTGCTGGTTTAAACATTTAATGCCACAATGAAGAAGAAGTTCTCCATATTTTTTCAAAATGTGTCACTGCAACTCATTTGCAAAGCTATCTTATTTGCAGCTTAGCCTAAATTTGCACCTAACATGGTTAACTACATTATCTTCCATGACTACTCATACTTAATATAAACGCTAAAACAACAAAAGAAAAAGAAAATAAGAAATTTGCACAAGCGCAAATTAGATACTTTAGAAAGACTATGTATAACACGTTAAAGAAATACAATAAGATAATGCTACTAATCCAAAGAATTTGTAGCAGTGAATAACATAACTTAAGAACTATAACACTGGTCACCAACAAAAGTATAATTTTATAGCAATATAATAACTTTAATAAACAAACTTAGCTTGTTACCAATACACCCTTGCAGTTAACCATTTTGTGTTTTGAAGATCTAGCAGCCACAGCTTTGACACTTTCACATATTTTTAGTTTAATCTATGTCATTTTAATATACCCATTTTAATAGTCAACTTAACTGTAGAAAGATAAGTAAAATGTATAATCATCTCATAATTATTTTCTACTTAATCCTCTACTGGGTTTGCGGGGGGGTTCCCAATGCCCATCTAAAGGAGAATGTTTTGGGCACCGGGCAGATACACCCAGGACAGGGTGCCAATTCATTGCTGGGCATACACTGTGGGCAGCTGAACTGTGGGGACCTGAACCTGGGTAGAAAACCCACTCAGAAACATAGATAAGAACTATTTTAGAACAGTTAATAGTTTAATAGAACAGTTATTTACTAAATAGGAAAATGTGTGCAAATAAATACAGGAATATGCATTTTTTTATATGCTTACACAATAAGGAATTATAATATCTAGTGCAAACCCTGCTGTTAATAAGCATAAAATATTTTAAAGAGGAGCTGTTTTAACATGTTCGGGCCTTCAAGGTATACTCAATTTTACAACTCCAGTGACCTTCCCACAGCCCCAACCTTAACCCAAAAGAATACCTTTAAGGTTGGATGAGCCAAGTCTTCTTACCCAGCAGCTGTGAATGAATTATGGTCATAATCAAGTTAATAACTGCTAAGAGACTCTGCTGCAGCCTGGGACTGAGGTTAGGAGCTCTTGTACACAAATAGCAGGAAAAATCTTTTAATATTAAAAAAAAAAAGCCTTGCATGTTTTTCATAATTTAATCCAAACAGTATCCCTACATTGACACATCTGGTAAACTTGGACAATACAAATAAAAATTAAAACAAATTCAAAATGTCATTAAATAAACTTACTTATATAAACCAAATTAAGAGTAAAACGTTATATAACAGTTAATGAACGGGGGGGGGGGGGGGGGGGGGGGGGGGGGGGGGGGGGGGGGGGGGGGGGGGGGGGGGGGGGGGGGGGGGGGGGGGGGGGGGGGGGGGGGGGGGGGGGGGGTCCCCATGCCCATCCAGGGGAGAACGTCTCGGGCGCTGGGCAGATAGACCCAGGACAGGGCGCCAATCCATCGCTGGGCACACACTCACTCACACATACACACTCTAAATTGGGCAATTTTGAGAATTCAATTAACTTGATCCATGTTTTTGGACTGTGGGAAGAAACCGGAGAACCCGGAGGAAACCCACGCAGACACAGGGAGAACATGGAAACTCCACCCAGATGGGGATTCGAACTGGGAATCCCTAGCGCTGAGAGGCGAATGTGCTAACCACTAAGCCACTGTGCCGCCGGGTTAATGAACAAGCTTTTTAAAACTTTCTATTAAAAATATCAGAGAAAAAAAAAAATAGATCATGGTTGGTGACCACTGTTAAATCTTATTTACCTTTAAGTCCTCAGAAAATATTACGTGTACAACCTTTATGTAACAGTAAACTGTTGCATCAAGAACTGTGTTAACTTTGCTATGCAAGGTGAACAAAAGCACAGCTTAATGGGTCTATAAGCTGATCTGAGACTATAAACATTTTTTCACTTCTAAATGTAGTAGTACAAAGCATTTTTAATAATATTTTGGACTCAGCAAAGCTAATTTTACCCTAATCTTTGTAACTTAAAAGCACTGAAATATGCTCATGTCTTTTTATAGATACGGTAGCTTTGCATCCAGTCGATTGTGTTCTGATAATGTAGCAGGAAGTATACTAATTTTTACCTACTGTGTTGGTGCAATGCTTTTGATAAATATATTCTGTTTGCTCTGTTTAACAAGTAAAATCAGCAGTTGTTTATGCCTGCAAGCCCTAATCACATATTTAAGGAAATTAGAACCTTATAGACCACATTCTTTTATTTTATAAAGTTGTATTTCAAAGACTTATACCTAGAAGATGAACTATCATCCACTGCTTCCATGTGCTAGCTAGCCCCAGTACCATTTATTGAGATTTTTGAACACCCTGTAGCCCTTGTTTGTTTGTACATGTTCACAAATGCGACAGGCATGATCAACAGCAAATATAGTACTTTTAACCACATAGTGTTTTTTCCAGTTAAAATACTGCTCATAAATGTTCTTGTTCTGATCCAAATATTTAAGATGTTCTGCCAGTTCTTGAGGCGTTTTAAAGTCTTCCACATGGATGAAAGAGTCTGCTGGAATAAATTCCTCATAGTTCTCTCTGGATGGACCAAGAACTACAGGAACTGTGCCTAATAGCAAGGGATTGAACACCTTTTCTGTGAAATAGTCTTGGTGGATGGAGTTCTCGAAGGATAAGTAAAATTTACAGCTTGATAAGATTTTCGCATAATCATTTTTAGCAACATATTTCCCGAAAGGTCGTCCATAGATCTCTATGCTAATGTGTTGTTTTAGCACATTAAAATACTGAACTCTCTTATAGTTGTTGTTCCAGTTACTGACAATCCAGCAGACTAGTTTATCCTTTGCTGGTATTTCAAATGCTCGGTGCTTTACAGGTGCTTCTACAATTCTTCCATAAGGAATCCAGAGGTCTGAATCACTACGATAATTTGAGGTCAGATTAAAAAGATTATCCGAATACAGTCGTTGGGAATTAGACGGCGACTCCATGTTCATCCACACCCATTTCTGCCATAAAGGTCTAGATATCTTTAGCAAGTTCGGAACATCACCACCGAGATCTCTGTGATGAAACATAACAGCATGGGCTTTGTCAAACTGTGCTCTGTTGCTCGTAAAATGGCAGTTTTTAATACCAAGATGTTCACAAGTTGCACCTTCGAAGTTATTCCCAAAAGGCCATTTCCAAATTAGAACCATGATGCTGGGCTCTTCCTTTTTTTCTGCTGTGTCTGTTGGTTTTGTTTTATTCTCCATACTGTAGTTCATCATGTTGAAGAAGTTAAAACTTTGATTTAAGTTCTCCACCTCTAAAGATTTGAGACATGTTGAAGAACAAACATCCTGTGACGTCACTGGAGCATCAGGACACAGTAACCACTTTGCTGTTGGCTTGTAGTAGGTGTAAAAAACTGCTCCAAAACAGACTAGCAGGAAGACAGCAAAGAGGATATTTTGGCATGATCCCAATAAAGACTTGTTTGTCATATTTAATCCTTATAAAAAAGAAAGAAAAATTACTTTAAAATGATGTAAAGGTAAAAAAATGTGTAAAACAAACTATCAAGTTTTAGATTTGCATCTCATTAGTTTAAATTGATTTTATTTTTGTGATTTTTGGGACTTTTATACAAAGAAAAATATAAGCACTATTACATATACTTTATACTTTACAAACATATCTAGACACTTATTTAATGAGGATTACATATTGTGTAATGAGTGACATGTTACTGTTTTTTTGTCTTATATTAATAGAATTAGAGTTGAATTAGATTTTTAAACACAAGGCAGCTTTATATTATTTTTTAGGTATTTGAATTTTTTGGCATCTTTGTTTACCATCTTTGTACATTTCCCATTTGCAGGAATAAAGAGAAACCACCTTAAAAAAAACATGAATTATAGCTCCATTAATTATAGCTCAACAAATAGCATAATCCTAAAAATGTTGTAAACTTTATACTTCGTACTTCACAGGTAATAAAACAACAATTCATGTCACAATACAAATCTGTTCTGTACTAAGTGTTTTAGTAAACTTAACAAATACATTTTACCAAATTTCTTTTAACATAATTGAGAAATACTAATGATCTTGCAAAATTCATCATGTCCCAACAAGCTGAGATTGTGTGTTTTAAATACTATTACATAATACTGACAGCAGTGAAAGTTGTAATGCATGTAAAATATAATATAAAATATAAACCTGACAGTTGTGTGATCCTCTAGCAGCTCTCTATATTTTTTATACATTTATACACCCTTTCATTAAACAAAAGCTATTATTTAGATAAAATACAAAGTCATAGGGACAGATAAAAATAAGAATATAATCAAGCAACTTACCGTAATCTGAAGGTCAAATCCCTGATTGTTTAAAACTTCATTTAAGTTGCCTGTTGCAAGGTGCAACACTGGTCTTCCTGTAATAAAGGTTGTCATAACTAGTTTAGTGAGTTTCTTTGGTTACATTCTGACATTATCTCAAAAACACAATAAACCCTCCCACTCAATACGTTCATAGAAGCATCGTTTCCACATAGTTTCATGGTCCTTAGGGCAATAGCAACTAACACATCTGAGCACATAAACAGTAAAGATATATTTACCTTAATAATTACACACAATATGTTACTTAGCAGTCAATTATAAAATTATAACTTTACAAAACTTTAATCACAAAACCGATTTTAAAAAGTAACTATAGTATATAGTGTAAGTAAGTATTATAACCAATTATTACAATACATGTAAAGAAATGCTACATAAAAATAGTGTAATTTTTATAAATTGTGTGGATGTTACCGGATCACTGCATCACTGGTTTAAATTGCATTTCACCTTAATAAAGTATTTAATGATTTACGATTAATAAAATGGTTACAACACTTGCAAAATAAAGACTTACCTTAGCACACACACACACACACACACACACACACATATATATATATATATATATATATATATATATATATATATATATATATAAACCCATTTCCAAACCCAGTAAAATAAAATGGTAATTAAAAAATTTAAAAAACTTAATTAGTTTTAATAAATACCTGTTTCAGAGTCCTGTTGTAAAGTTTAAATAACCTGGCTCTTAAATGACCACAGTGCATTGTAAAACAGGTTTTACACACACGTCCTCCCTCAAAGAGGAAAGTGAATGCTAACAATGGAGATGTATTCTACTGAATCAACGGAGTGTCTAAAGAAGGTTTGGTTATCTGATACACATCTGCAAATGCGCGGCAATATCTTAGATATGTTTTTTGTCTTTTACATATTTGTGCAATGTTAATTATGCATAGATTACATTGTCACAACCCATTGCAATGTCACAACCCTGGGCTGATTAGGGCATTAAGGTTTCAAAAATATAAAAAATGTTCAGATTTAGGAAACTAAAATGATTTGGTGATAGCAATGATCGGATAGTCTTTAACAAATGGTCAGAACAATGCTTGGTCACTTGTACACCTCTTATTGTAGATTCATGCATAAAATCCTAAAATCATATAGATCAAATCAAATCTTTGTGGACTTGAGATTATGCTTTAAAGCTCCAGTTATACACATTGTCTTAGACTTTGCTCATTGCCTTTTCTTTACCTCACCAACTACAATTACACCATTACTGTCTGCCTACAGTCGAATCAGACAGATGAATAGAAATGTGTAGGTCACTTTTATTTAGGTTAGATTATTTAGGATAAATTAGAATTCAATGCAGTGGTGTTTCATCAGGACATTATTACAACACCCAAAGCAAACAAATGCAAAGGTTAAAGTTAAAACTACAGTAAGAAATAAAACAAACACGACAGAAATGTAAGTTTTGTACACAACCTAAAGAAATGTTTAATACATTATTATTACTGGATGCTTTGAAAATATTATTAGCTGAAATAACTTGATCTGCCTTCCTGGAAACTTTTGAAAAAGGAAATATGCTACCCTCCTGTGTGAGGTTGTGTGTGTGTGTGTGTGTGTGTGTGTGTGTGTGTGTGTGTGTGTGTGTGTGTTATCTTATCGAGACTACAGTTTTCTGGCTACTTTTGTTAAACCAGTCCAACGGGTTAAGATAAGGTAGACCTTTATTTGTCCCACAATAGGGAAAATCAGATGGAATTTAAGTAACTTTGTAGGTGAAAAGTTTGATTTCCAAGTATTAAATTTATCTTTACAAGTGAAAGTGATTAACCCCAGTACTACTTAGTGAGATTTTTAAACACTTTATATCCATTGCGCTGTCAGACATGATCACAAATACGACAAAGCAACATCTAATAAAGCCTTACTAACAAAATATATAGCTAGTAATGAAAAACCATCATGAAAAAACATTTCTGGCTAGTTTGTGTTTGAGGGTTCACCAGGGCATAATTAAAGTATCTTGTGCACCTCCTGCAACTATAATTGAGAAATAAAAAAGCATGTAATGTTTAAATTTAAGTTTAATTTTGAGATGCTGTCATTTAACCTGTGGAATCGGTGCAGCATTTGTGATTGTGAGTCATCTACAAGCTTTGTTTGTCGATGTCTGGTTTAGTTTCCTGTTTAATACGCTTGCAGATTCTTGATTAGATTTCTGGCAGATGAAATATATATACTGTTGGTTTAGCCATATGATTAGTACATATATACACACCTTGTGTTTCTTAGCCCTTTACATAGCAAATAAGACTTGCATGAGAACTCACCTTTAGTTGACACTTATTATTGTTTCAGTGAGCTATTCCATTAAGCTGTGAAATCTGAAATTAAGTTGAAATCTGTGCTGTTTAAGGATACGGTCATGAAGTAGTCAATTTTATGAAGCTTTTAAACAAAATAATGCATTTATTAACTGCATAAAATTTACCCATCAATCAGATAACTATTTTTGAATAGCTTGTTTTGCTTATACAGGTGCAGCGTTGTCAAAATACTTGTGGACTTGTATTAAATTTGCCTTGCTGCTTAGTAACTGAAAGCCCATGTCATGCATTTAGGTAATGCCTGTTTTGAAAATGCTATACCATTCAAAGAAGCACTTGTTTCTCTGTGGTTTTGTGTTTATATTTTTTTATACCCCTACCTGCATGTGACTTTGCACACAATGGCACAGGGCTTAGAAAATGATAGTGGATAAACATTGCAGGTCTTTGATTATTTTTAAGGTAAAATCATAAGAGACTTTTTACAATAGAATATTTTTTTATTTGTAGTAATGAATCATTGTAATGACTCCACAAATATAAACAGTCACAGTAAACCTGAAGATATATATATATATATATATATATATATATATATATATATATATATATATATATATATATATATCTTCAGGTTTGAAAAAAACACCTTACACAGTTAATAGAAACATTTTAAGTCTGTGCCCAAATCTTCATTTAAAAAGTTTGATTTCTCAAAAATAAATTGCCAAACTTGTTCATTAACATTTGCGTTGCATTTCTAAAAATCTGAAGTTGTTCTGAAGTCATAATGTAGTCAATTTCATGAAGCTTTTAAATAAAATAATACATTTATTATCTGCATAAAATTTACCCATCGATCAGATAACTATTTTGGAATAGCTTGTTTTGCTTATACAGATGCAGCGTGGTCAAAATGCATGTGAACTTATTGTGTGTGTCTGTCCTGCTGAGGAACTGAAAGCCCATGTCGTGCATTTAGGTTATGTCTGTTTTGAAAATGCTATACAGTTCAAAGAAGCACTTGTTTCTCTGTGGTTTTGTGTTTATTTTTTTTATACCCCTACCTGCATGTGACTTTGCACACAATGGCACAGGGCTTAGTAAATGAGTGGATAAACATTGCAGATATTTGATTATTTTTAAGGTAAAATCACAACTTATTCCTCAACAACCTGATTAATGTTTTATGTAATACGGTAATGTCTTAACACATGTAACCTGTTCTGGTTTCCGTTGACTTTTTACAATAGAATATTTTTTTAATTGTAGTAATGAATTATTGTATTGACTCCACCAATATAAACAGTCAGATCTGTTTTTTTTGTTTATTTGTTTTTCAGGACATGCAATAATGGATATATATATATATCATATATATATATATATATATATATATATATATATATATATATATCATCAGGTTTACAAAAAACACTTTTAATACGGGTAATAGAAACATTTTAAGTCTGTGCCCAAATCTTCATTTAAATAGTTTGATTTCTCACAAATAAATTGCAGAAATTGTTCATTAAGATTTGCGTTGTGTATCTGAAAATCTCTTAACAATACACGTAAATGACATTTTAACAAAACTTGTGAATCTGGTGTGTAATAGATATAGGTGTGTGGATATCAGCCAGTGCTTCGATCCCAACCATGAAATTTGATTATAACTAAATTGCTTGACATAAAAGAATGACATGAGGGAGACTTGTGTTAATGAGGGTATAGCTGCAAGAAGGTATAACTGCATGAAGGGCAATTTATTTTCAGTAGTGTTAACACCGAAACATTATATATCTATCTATATATCTATCTATCTATCTATCTATCTATCTATCTATCTATCTATCTATCTATCTATATATATATATATATATATATATATATATATATATATACACATACACACACACACACACTTTTAAGTGCATTTTACTAAAACTCATGATGACAAATAGCACTTCACAATAAGCTTCAGCTTCCTCATCACAGGTAAACCTAAGTGGCTTATTTAAAAGACATCAAAGTAGAAGGCAAGAAAAAAATGCAGTCTGTCAACCTTCTTACATATCTATTATTTTAACCTTATTTTAGCCATTCTTACCTAAAAAATAATAATCTATTAATGAAAGAACATTTCTGAAGCAGATATTAAAATGATTTGTATTGTCCATACATGTTTGCATATTATCAAAAAATTATGTTTTAGGAACCCTTGATTTATAGACAATGGTTTGTGGAGCAATGTTTTTTTTGTAGTTTCATAGCAGCCTTTGCTGCCACCTTTTGAAAATAGCAACCACAGTACAAACCTTAGTAACAAAAAAAAAGTGTTACTGCACTTCCATTTAGTTTCTGTTGATATGTTCATTTATAGGTTTTTAAATAGCTATATTTTTTAATTGCTTTGATTAAACAAAAGTTATTTAACCATTTAATGACCTGCCTGGTTTGAAGCTAAATTTTAAGTTATACATTTGAAAGCAAATATTTATGGATAATATGAGACAGTGGAAGATTTTATAAAGAGAGCTATTTATTAGTGCTTGTTAAATGGCACAGTGTTCTCTGTCTGTATCTGATGATGGGGTTGGCTGGTGTGTGGATCATCGTGGTGTAGTTGATTGTGGGGAAATATCCATCCACCAACTCAAACTCAAACAGACGCAGCAACGTTGACCAGATGGTTTTAATCTGCACATAAGCAAAGTTCTCACCAATACAACGATGACGACCTGTAACACACACCAGTAATATATTTATTCAATCATCCATTTTCTTGTCACAGTCTAAGTCAACATTGTTAACATTTGTTATTATTTGTGCTCATCCATTCTGTCCATCCATCCATTTATTCATCATCCATCTCTCCATTTACTTATCTATCATATGCACCCACGGATCAAAGAATGTAATATAATTTATGTCATTTATTATAAAGTAAAACTACTATAATATTACATTACACACTATCAACTACCAAAACAAAACTGGTAATATAGAACAAGCTAATATCAGCAATCCCCTTTAGTGGTGGATATTAGATTAAAATATTGGGCCCACCTGCTCCGAAAGGCACATAAGAAAACTTCTCAGTAAATGCTGGGTTATCACCAAGGTACCGGTCGGGGTCAAAGTCCAGTCGATGCTTCCAGCTGTCACGTAGCCGATGGTTAACTGTTGGAGAAACACACACCTGGTGTCCAGCAGGAATGGTGTAACCTGCCACCTTCTGTAGAGAGAAATTATACTCATGCATTAATGCCATGGTAAAAACCCTCTCATAACTGAGATGAAAAATCAGAGTGCTGATGACTCCACATGTGACATAAATGGTTTTCTTTTTTTAAATACATTTTATTAATAAATATAGACTTTATTAGCCTGCTTACAATGAGCATTTCTGTATTTAACTCTTATTTATAAAGAGCTCATCAGGTTATAAAGATGGACACGTGATTAAGTGTACATGTATATATTTCTGTTTTTACCTGTGGAGTTCTGGCCATTCTCATCATAGTCATGATGGGAGGCCGCAATCTTAATGTTTCCTTCAGGCAGCTGTCTAGCAGATTCAGGTCTTTTAGCTACAACAAAACAACAGTTCACACCGTAGTCCTCAATGTTTTTACATTGTTGCATATTTGGTCAATAAGCACTTAACTGCGGAAATTTTTGTAAACCAGGCATGCTCATGGCCAGTGTGGGCAAATGACACTGTGATGGGTGCTTCCATGTGTTTTAGTCCTTATGCAGATTGATTCTGAACTGAAGTGAAAATGTTGGGTCCAGCAGGTAACCATCAAACTTTCATGAATGCGCATTATATTCGATAACTAGGATTTATATTATTTCAAACTCTATAATTACACAAAGCAGCATAACTTAAATTGAAAATTTTAAACCTGTCTGTTCATGATCTATGCAGAGGTTTCTGGGTAAAGCGTTTGTAAGAACTCAGATGTCACCTGTTCATAAAAGATGGGAGGCAGATTCTCTCCACATATATGTTTCTGCTCACTGTAGCAGCGGTCCTGTAGTGTCTGGTCTTTCGCCAAGAAGAACCCAAGCCATGCGCTTGTAGTAGAGGAAGTGTGCTGGCCTGCCAGCAACAGACCAATCAGCATTCCTGAAATCTCATCATCATTTAAAGGACGGCCATCTCTACCAAGAAAAATTGTTCCAACGTTAAAATAGACAGCAGCAGTAATTTAATAACATGATAAGTGTGACATCATACTTATATGTGGCATCAATGAGTGTCTGCAGGATGTCATCCTCCTTCACCTTACTCTTTCTACGCTTCTCGATCACGCTGTAGAAGATTTTTTTTATTTCTCTATGAGCACGATCTCTCCGTCTGAAAACAGTACACAGACCACTCTGTTGACTTGAACATTACAAAGAATGTCAGAGCTAATTTATATCCTTATCCAAATTCTAAACATATATTTAAGTAATTATTGGCTCATTCAAGTGACTTTTTTTTTGTTTGTGACACCACATAAAGATGTTTTTTTATTTCATATGATATGATTTAAATACAGTTTCTGTGGCAGAGGAATCTGAGGAAGATGTAGTCCATATCACCCAGACAGATAAACACATACACCAACCCACAGACTTTATACACAGTCCCCAATAAACACGTGTAATTTTTTGTTATTTAATGAGTGTCTACCTGAAGCTCGGTAAAGGTATCCAGTGAGGTAATAGCCATGCAGCATGAGTGAATCCTCCATCCAGGTCAGTGTAGAGCTGAGCTACACTCTCAGTAAGAACACTGCGAATCTCAACACCGTGTAAACAACGACTAGCTGTCAGAATGATCAGCTCAGACAGAGCCTCAAACAGATCTGAAGATGGATAAATAATGAAATGTCAAATTGTTAATAGTGTGTGTGTGTTTTGGAGAGAGAGAGAGAGAGAGACAATAATGTCCATACTTCTTTCGCCACTCTTGCCCCAGCGGCTGAAATAGTGCCTGGTTTCCTCCTCGATGATATGAACATGATTTTTAAAACGAGTAATATTCAGCCCGGTCTTTAACAGCTTTTTTTGCTCCAGAAACACCTAAAAACACACAATCACATACACTCAGTCAAAATAAAATCACATTCCAATACACTGTATTTAACTGTAGGTTAAAAATGTTTAAACTCTTGTATTAAACTAGTAAAATTTCAGTTTGTAGTGATGAGCATTAATTTAGAAAATGTTTAGGCTTCAACACAAAAAAAAATATTTTTAGATATTGGTGAATTTTTGTATTCGTGTAAAAACCAATACAGCAACCTATTCAAGAGAACAGAATATGCTTCAGAAGCAGAGGACGACAAAGAACTTAATTTTCTTTTGACTAAACTTTCTATGAAATACAGTAAATAAAAACATCTACTTAAAATTATATAACATTATTTCTAGTGCTTAAAACTTTGCATGACTTATATTGTATTGTATAACTTGTATTGTATTGTATTGTATTGTATAACAATGTGTTCTGTACATGGTTTGGGACATCATATGCGACTCCTTTGCCGAATACAGGAGTGGTGAGTCCTGAATAAACATCTTCAGCATTCAGATCTTCGTTCTTGCTATTAAACATTAGTGCAGCAGCATCACTTCCCAGCAGGTATGTGAACGTCTTTCCCACCATCGTAAAGCTGAACACAGGTCCATACTAAACAAAAATAAAATAATTATTAAACCATCAAAAGACAGGAACATACTAAACAAACAGATAACGAAGACATACAGTGGGTTGCAAAAGTATTCATACCCCTTGAACTTTGCCACATTTTGTCACATTACAACCACAAACATAAATATATTTCACTGGAATTTAATGTGAAAGACCAACACAAAGTGGTATACAATTGTGAAGTGGAATGAAAGTTATACATGAATCAACAATTTTTTTACAAATAAAAAACTGAAAAGTGCGATGTGCAAAATTATTCAGCCCCCCTGAGTCAATACTTTGTGGAACCACCTTTTGCTGCAATTACAGCTGCAAGTCTTTTAGGGTATGNAGGGGGCTGAATAATTTTGCACATCGCACTTTTCAGTTTTTTATTTGTAAAAAAATTGTTGATTCATGTATAACTTTCATTCCACTTCACAATTGTATACCACTTTGTGTTGGTCTTTCACATTAAATTCCAGTGAAATATATTTATGTTTGTGGTTGTAATGTGACAAAATATGGCAAAGTTCAAGGGGTATGAATACTTTTGCAACCCACTGTACAGGCATTACAGCAATCTAAACATATTGTTAGCCAATAGCAGGACAAACATACTAACAAATTTTAGCATGGTTTTGGATTGAGGAAGGTAACTGAAGCTTGTGGATGGAAACCTATGAAAATGTGGGCAGCACATGCAGAGAACACACAAATATCAAACTCTGCCCAACCTAGAAATTAATCCCATGTGGCACCCTGTATATTATTTAATAAATACACATAGCAGTAATTGGAACCCCTCTGTCAATATAACATGAAACAAAATGTTTTAGTCCTCTAAAAATTGTATTTTACTTATACTGGTATTTTAACTGCAATTTTCAATTAGTTTACCACAAATAGCATTTTTCAAACTGTTCATTTTTTCCCGAAAACCCTTAGATACCCCTACCTTAGATAAAATATTTATAAAAGTAATTTACCTTTTCATATGCATTTTCCAGGAAGTCAATGGGTTGCTTTCCAAAAGCAATAGCGTGACCTAGGAATGGGATACTGGATGGAATGTATGGAGGATGGTTCTAAATATATAAACAATTTTATTAATTTATGTACTTTGCACTGTTCATGGGTTATATCACATACCAATCACTCAGTCATCTGGTCATTTTAGGTTTTAATGAATCGTAATGTTGGCAAAATTACAAATTTATGCATAAACAATTTAGGATGTTTTTTTCTGGCTACTACATTTCTCTGCACCATGCAAGTTCAATTAAGACATTCATGACAGGCCTGTGTTGTATTTAATAAATGAAAGATGGACAGGGGTCCACCATAGATAATTTAGAAGTATAATAAAAACAGAACAAGCATACAGAGAGTCTTAGATGGGGAAAAAAAATCCTCTATGAAGAGGCTGTATGCAGCGTGACCACACCATTCCCATTATATCTACAACACACCCTTCTTATGACCTCATTGCGTGGACTCTACATGTGCTGACCTGTCACTTTATCCTTACTTGAGAATAGTGTGTTCCTTCTTGTTTCTTTTGTACAAACTGTTCCTTTTTGTACAAACTGTTCTTTGCAAATATTTCTTAAATAACACTTTTGCATTAGCCATTGTGTCCAGAAACCAGGATCAAGTGATGGACCAAGGACAGAGAAAGAAATGTTTGTGTAGGCAAAAATGCTATGTAACAAATTTTTGTACATAACAGGTTGTGCAAAACAAACAAGGGATGATAAAGGAGGAAGACGCTGATCTCGGATAAGGAATAGCATGTGGATTAATAGTCAACCTATGTAGGGTCCATGCAATGAGGTCATGAGAAAAGTAGGTTGCAGATATAAGAGGAAAAGTGAGGAGTCAGTGGACTCTCCATCCAGATAGGTTGACTTTCTCTGAAGCTCTCTGTTATAATAATTTTTGTTTAATAACTTTCTATATTCTTTATGTCGAACACCTGTCATTTCTGTATATATTCAGTCCATTATAACAAACTGTGTAATGTTACAAAAATGCATTTAATAATATAATGTATTCACAATATCTGTATAGCAAAACGTTTGGTGCTACTAACTAAACATATTGTACTCACCTCCCCCTGGTTTTTGTGCTGTTTAAATAATGATACTTTGTACAAATAAGTGAGCGTTAGAGTGAAAACGGATGCAGCCAGAATCATAGAGGTCATATTCTCATTCATCTTCAGCACTGCGTTCTCTGTTAAAAACTCCATTTTGCCAAAAACTTTGAGACTGTTCAAATAATTTAGAATGTTAATGCCCCATGCAGAACAGCACGTCACGTGTTTAAACCACTGCGCTCCTTACAGCTTCCGCCCCTGTGGAGCATCAACTCTGCCTTCTATTGGCTATTTTTGCGCGTCTTTTCTGTTGTTCGACATAATCTCACATTCTGATTGGTCGGCACCCTGGAAACGCACGGTCTGCATATCTTACATCACGCGTCTCACCACTGATTTTACATTGGCTGAACAGAGTGGAGATTATCATTTTTTCCCCACATGTTTAGCTATTTAACGATCTTTAAGATAAAAAATAAAACCACATTAACAAATAAACAAATAAAATGACAAATCATGTTTTAACCATATTTCGAGTCTATTTTTATGGAAAGAACATGGTACTACATGGCTTAGTTTATTCTAATGTAAATATAGCGTCTTTCGCACTTAAACCTTAATGTTAATCATTTTATTTCACTTTAATTAATTATATCTGGATTTAATGACAATAAGTTAAGCCTTTAGTATAAAATACGCTTTAAACGTTTTGTTATTGCAAACAATAAATTCATTATTTTTTTAATTAATTAACTTTATTAGTGACGTAGATGTAGTTTATTTAGATTTCCTTTTAAGGATTTT
The DNA here is from genome assembly GCA_019802435.1 of Corydoras maculifer. Lineage (NCBI taxonomy): Eukaryota > Metazoa > Chordata > Actinopteri > Siluriformes > Callichthyidae > Corydoras > Corydoras maculifer. The sequence continues at coordinate 891,161 of JAFMOD010000998.1, forward strand.
TACAGGTCAATTTATACTACATAGTTTATATTCAGAAAAAAGTCAGTTACATATAAACTTAGCATTTTAACCACAATTTTTCCCACACATAACATTACTAAATAGTTAAGTTGTAATTTTTTTTAAGCCAAGCATTTATACAAATTATTAAACGTGTATATTGAGAAGAAAGCATCGAATATCGATTGCAAAATGTTGAATTAATGCGGTAAGGATGAATACTAATGGAATTTGTTATTTAAAGTGCAATATTAAAGTACGATTTTTTTAAGATAAACAGAATATTTAAAAGCGAAGTTTGTCAGAGCGATACTCCTCTTCATCACCTGTAGGTGGCAGCAGAGTACGTGTACCTTCGGGGGCGACGCCTGCTCAATAAATAGAAGAAGACGTGTTTTACTTGTAACACATCTGCTGCTTGTGGAGTGTGGTATAAAAGCTTTATTACTGTTAATAACTTTAAATAAAATGGTTGTTTGTAGTTTCTATATGCAGGGAAGGTGTCGGTACGGAGAGAAATGTTGGAATGAACACCCGAGAGAAGCTGGGGGAGGAGGCGCGAGGAACCAGAGTCGAGGAGGTAACTTTGGATTTAAGAGCATCACTGATGTCATCAAATCTGTACATCTAAATCAACACGTTAGGATTAAAAACAAACATTTTATTAGAAAATGGTGACCGTTTACATCATCACTAAATTAGGCCAGTCATTATAAACTGATGGCTTAGTGGTTGGCATGTTCGCCTCTCTAAAGCACTAGGGATTCCCGGTTTGAATCCCCATCTGGGTGGAGTTTCCATGTTCTCCCCGTGTCCGTGTGGGTTTTCTTCGGGTTCTCCGGTTTCCTCCCACAGTCCAAAAACATGGATCAAGGTCAACTGAATTCTCCAAATTGCCCTATATAGAGTTTGTGTGTGTGAGTGTGTCTGTGCCCAGTGACAGATTGGCACCCTGTCCTGGGTGTATCTGCCCAGCGCCCAAGACGTCTCCCCTGGATGGTCATGGGGAACCCCCCCCCCCCCGCGACCCTAATAGAGGGTAAAGTGGAAGATAATGGATGGATGGATTATAAACTGAGTTAAAATAAAATGTTTCTTTTTGCAGGTTCTGTGAACCGGGTGTGGGTGAATCCATCTCAGCGCTCGAATTTTGTTCAGCCTTCGTCTTTTTCCCGTGATGGAGGGAATGACTGGAATAGAGGTGAAAGCGGCTCGAGAAGAGATTACAGAAGTTCTAACTTTAACTTCAACTCACAGAACCGATTTGCTTCACTGAATCCATCAGAAAGTAGTTACAGAACTACTGGGGCTGGAAATGGAGAAGAGATTGACAGACGTATGTGAGTAACAGACAATAAATGTCATTTCAAGAGTTGCAGGTTTATTGTAGATCACCTCAGTTTATTCATTTAAAAGTTATAAAAGCCAGAATGTTAACTATTTGTGAAGATACATGATTGTATTGAGAAATTCTGATCTGGACTTTTTTTTGTGACTCTCACTACTGTGTTTCAGAGAGACTATTCAAAAGGATATGGAGATTTTGGAAAGTTCTGGGCAGTGGATTCACTCTTGTTATTTTGAACACAATACCCGTATCCCAGGTGAGCCTGTGTGATCTTGTACATATTTATATAAATATTTCTTGTTTAATGTTTTAAAATAAAATTGCATTGAATATCTAGGGTTTGAGGAGCTCTCTCCAGAAGAACTGAGAGTGGAGTATTACACCAGCAGAGCCACAGGAAACCTTCAGGCATATGTAAGATACATTTATAAAGCTCTTTTTGAAAGATGTAATAAAAGTTTAATGTAATAGCAACAACATTTTTCATCATTATCCTAATAAACTTCCACAATAGTTTGTTTTGGATTCAGATTTTTCTTCAACCACTTGATTATCAACCAATAAAAAGCAGTCATACTTTTATTTACTCTATGTAAATACTAAACACCTATGTCTGAAATTTGTATGCTGTTTTTGTGTTGTAGGTGAACTCAGTCCAGCAGTTGGTCAGTCAATGGAAAGCCAGGGTTCAGGAACTAAAAAGAATGAACTCAAGAACACGTGCTGCCATTGTAAGAAACCGTTTTATTGATTGTTTATAAACCTTGGATTTAGTGCTGAAGACGACGTAATATAAGGATTAAACTTAAAATCAGAAATAATCATGTACTGTGAAAGGACAAGGGGCGGCACGGTGGCTTAGTGGTAGCACGTTCACCTCTCGGCGTTAGGGATTCCCGGTTCGAATCCCCATCTGGGTGGAGTTTCCATGTTCTCCCCGTGTCCGTGTGGGTTTCCTCCGGGTTCTCCGGTTTCCTCCCACAGTCCAAAAACATGGATCAAGTCAATTGAATTCTCAAAATTGCCCCATATAGAGTGTCTCTGTGTGAGTGAGTGTGTGCCCAGCGATGGATTGGCGCCCTTTCCTGGGTCTATCTGCCCAGCGCCTGAGACGTTCTCCCCTGGATGGGCATGAGGAACCCCACCACGACCCTAATAGAGGATAAAGGGGAAGATAATGAATGAATGAATTTTATTTTTCTGAGCATATGTGCTGTTTTTGCAGGTGGCAGAGTTGAACAATCCTACTACACAGACTCAATCAAGTGGTGGGTCATTCAGTTCAACAGCAACTGGTTTTGGGTCATCAGGCTTTGGAAGTTCGGCGGCCCCGTCAGGCTTTGGGGGTTCGGCGGCCCCGTCAGGCTTTGGGGGTTCGGCGGCCCCGTCAGGCTTTGGGAGTTCGGTGGCCCCATCTTCTGGGTTTCCGGTACAAGGTTAGTTGTAAAGTAATGTTTAATTATAGAGTTATACTGTAGTGTTTGTGTTTTTATATAATAAAGCAATAGTAGCAGTATCATAGAAATTTAGTAGTTTAAAGTTGTGAACAATTATGAGCAAAACCAATCAGGACATAGTTTACCAGGCTGTTCCCCCACTGATATGCATTACTGTAAGGGTAACCTTAAGAGCCGTAGTTGGTTCAGATCTATTGTATTTCAAGATTTAAATTCAAACCTGAGGGTTTTTTTTATGTCTTATTGTCTTACTGTTAGGTTTTGGCTCCGGATCTCAGAGTTCGGTGGGATTTAGCTTTGCTTCATCACTTCCTGCATCAGGATCTTCAGCAGCTCAACCTGGCTTAGCCCATGTTAATTTAGCTGCATCCTCCTTCACTTTTGCTACTCCAGCAGTGGGCTCAGTGGATACCAGCTCATCTGCTGGATTTAGTTTTTCCTCTGGATCTGCAGGAAGCATGTTTGGGGGTGGTATATCCAGCAACAGTTCTGGATCTGGTGGGTTTGGGGCTGCAGCAGGGGTGAGCAATGTTAGTGGAGAAGAAAACCTTTTCACCCCTCAGAGCGAACTGACTCCAGATGAGCTGAGCGAGTTCACTGCTAAGCGTTTTACACTGGGACAGATTCCTCTGAGACCCCCACCTGCCGAAATGCTCACTATCTAAACATGAAACTTATCACAGAAGATAAACACAGTGGCTGACTATACACAAAACATGCGCCTTGATTAGTGGACTTGAGTTTTTAATGGCTTTATATTAATTTGAATACCTTAAACGTAATGATATTTTACAATTTATACTAATAAATGTTGGTTTATTTTGCTTGAACAGAAATTTCTTTAAGTTTACCTTGTTCTTTGCTTCTAAAATTGTGAAGCAGCAAATTAATTAGAGCAATAAAACATGAGAGATATAGCAGGCAAGGTACTTGGACATTGTTTAAAAGTCACTTCTGATAGAGCCATTACAAGTTTTAAACCTTGTTAAATAAAACGTCCATACTCTCCACACAATTATGTGATATGCAATAGACCTCACGCACTAAAAAATTAATCTGCATTTAGAATTTGCTCTATAGTTCATCTGAATGTACGATGCACTACAATGCAATGTATACAGAACATTTTGCAACCTGTAAGAAAATAACAGACGTTAAGCTCTTTGTGCCTAAAGATTTAGGTTTTTTACTAAATATAGCTGTTTTGTGCTAGTGATTGATTTGAAAGATTTTTAATTAATTATATAGTACATCACATCGGCGGCACGGTGGCTTAGTGGTTAGCATGTTCTCCTCTCAGCTCTAGGGATTCCCGGTTCGAATCCCAATCCGGGTGGAGTTTCTATGTTCTCCCCGTGTCCGCGTGGGTTTCCTCCGGGTTCTCCGGTTTCCTCCCACAGTCCAAAAACATGGATCAAGGTCAATTGAATTCTCCAAATTGCCCCATATAGAGTGTGTCTGTGTGCTTGTCTGTGTGAGTGTGTGCCCAGCGAAAGACTGGCGTCCTGTCCTGGGTGTATCTGCCCAGCGCCCGAGACGTTCTCCCCTGGATGGGCATGGGGAACCCCACCGCGACCCTAATAGAGGATAAAGCGGAATTTAATGGATGGCTATATCGTTCGCTTTAATAAGAAATATGTCGTTAAACTAGCGTACTGTTATGTTGAAGTTCTCGTTTCAACACAGACGTAATTGGAGCCGTCCAATCACAGATGTGCACAACGTGCGGGATCCGCCCAACATTGAATGCTGTTGACTGATTGGTGAAGTGCAGCAGGGCGGGAAGAAGTGAAGCGAGGACGCGGACACGCCGCTTTGTACTTCTCACCGTTTAAATGTTCTCGTCATGGCTGAATTTAACAAACCCGGGGCTGTAGAGGTGTTAAAGCGGGTTTATGGACAGGTGCAAAGTTTAGAGCAGTATATAGGAAGTATTCATTTCAGTGATGGACAAAAACCGGTTCTGCTGCACGACTCTGACCCAGTCCGCTTTAAATCTCTGATCCGGGGGTTGATGGTGTGCGCTGATGCCCCGCTGAAACAAACTCCCAGCTCTGCACAGGTACATGCAACCCGATCGGCTCTCATCACGGGTCCAAACCTGCTCACACTCTGAAATGTGGTTCATCTTTTTGCTTATTTGATAAAAACAGGTTCAGAATTCTGTAAATGTCACAAATCCATTGCAGGCCAAACACAGAAATAACAAACTAGCTACAAATTCCCTGACTAACATATTTAAAACTACGGTAAATTTTCTCTTTTGCCTTTTAGTTGTGCACTTTGTCTGAGGTTCTGGCCTTTGTGTTGAACCACATGAAGATGAAAAAGAAACGGAATGTGTTATCTTTTGGTTACTGTTCCAGTATGAAGCGGGTTGATGCAGATCCTTTTAGGTTTAATGGCTGTGTTTCTCAGAGTGCTGCATTAATCAGTGGAAGCGAAGCATGGACCAAAATCAATGAGAGACTTGGAACCGACCTCACTCAGCATCTGCTATGTCAGTGTGCTGTGTTTATGTCAGCGCCACCCACCTGTTTAGTGCAGATATGCGGAGTTCCATTGTATGATTTCGTGCCAGTTCATACCTGGTCTGGGTTTTATCTTAACCCACACAGCAAAACTACCACTAAAAACCAGAAGGTTGCAGTTAGAAATCATCTACAGGTGAGCAAAAAAAGAAAACACACGGATGCTACACAAGCTAAATACAAGGCTAAGAATCAAAGTCGAACCATAATCAATGCTAAAAAGCGAAAGCAAGCAGAAACCAAAAATGAAGGTGAGGAAGAGACCAGTCCTCCTGCAAAACAAAGATTTCTGAATACCACTGAATTCATGAGCAATGTAAAAATGACTCCCAATGATGAAGATAATAACAGTCACTCGAGCTCCATTAAGTCGTCTCAGGTTGAATCCACTCCCACCTATGGGTTATCCAGTTGGAAAACATGTGATCAGGCCCCACCACGACCTTCACATTGTTTCATTAGTGTGCTGAACATGCTGTATGGAGGACGTGGTATGAAGGGTTTTGTACTAAACAGAAAGATTAAAGAGAAAACTGGAATGGCCAGACAGATTGAAGGTGTGGACCTTGTTAAGATGGTTTTTCATCTTGAACGTGAGACTCTTCTTTCAGTCACGGGATCTAGAAAAAGCAAGCGGAAGCTACCCAAGCGCTTTTTCACCATGATTCCACTTTTCTCTAATCTCCTACGCAGACACAAGAGCTGTCCATATTTTTATACCCTGTCACAAAAGTGTGGAGTGGGTGTTGTCAAAGAGAACATGGCATCTCTTTTGGCCTCTCACTGCTCCTCTTACAGAGTATACTTGTTTGTGAGGGACTGTGTGAGATTTGTTATTCCAGATGAACTCTGGGGCTCAAAAACAAATATGTTGCTCTTTCTGTCTAATGTGAAAAACTTTCTTAGACTTGGGAAGTTTGAAAAGGTTTCTTTAGCCCAGATGATGTGGAGAATGAAGGTGAGCGCCTGCCATTGGCTGGGGAATAACAATAAAAAATGTAAGTACCACGTGGCAGTTTATGTTTAAAGCATGGATCTGTAGTCAGTATTTTTTGTTCCATCAGTGTTGTAATCAAGACATCTTTCTTATAACTTGTAACCAAATGTTTTGTATGTGAGATTTTATCTTTAATACTCTTTAAGTTGATATAAACATTAAGAATGCATTTTTACTACAAGAATAGCACTATAGTGTGTGATACTACTATTTTTCACTTTAGGTCCCAGTGAACTTCGCTATAGAGAGTGGATTTTTGGTCAGTTTCTGCTCTGGATGATCAATGACTTTGTGATTGGCCTTGTTAAATCTTTGTTTTATGTCACTGAGAGTGTCGGTAATAAACAGGCTCTGAGATTTTACAGACATTCCATTTGGGTCAAATTGCAGGACTTGGCTTTCAGGTAAATACCACTTCTAGAGACATCCTCCAGGTATAAAAGTCCTCAGTCCAAGCCCTGACTTACAATGCAACTTGTTCTATGTACAGGATTTGGTTATGTAAATTACCTCCAGGTCTTTTAAATATTAAGTATTTAAGAAATTGGATTAAAAAAACAACCTTGCAAAATGTACCTCATCGTTTTCTCTCTGGTATTTAGGGAACACCTTTCCAAAGGCCAGTGGGAAGAGATGAGTCTTTCGGCTGTGACCTTACTACCAAAAAACACAGTTGCATCCCGCATTCGATTTATCCCGAAAGCTAATGGCATGCGACCAATCACACGAATTAACAGTACAGGAGCAGCACTACAGGTCAATGATTATACTGTGTGTGTGTGTGCGCTTAACATCAACCATTGAACCTAAGGTCCAGGAAAGTGGACGTATTGTCTTTACAATGCCCAAATTGTCTCAGTGTATATTTGTGTGTGTGTAGTTTCAGAGTTCAGTGAGGGACCTTCAGAATGTGTTAAGTGCATGCGTGCGAGAGTGTCCGGCTGTGCTGGGCTCAACTGTGTGGGGACGACAGGACATTCACAAAATGCTGAGATCCATCACACACTCAGAAACACCACTTTACTTTGTTAAGGTCAGGAATTATTTACTCAAATAATTATTTCGAAACACATTACACCCAAATATCTGATATTTTGCAGGTGGATGTTAGTGGAGCATATGACAGTCTTCCTCATTCAAAGCTGTTGGAGGTGGTGCACGATATTCTGAAACCAATGGAGAAAAAGCGTTTCTCTCTCAGACATTATGCCAGAGTGTGTATGGACTTATCACAGACTGTCAGAAAACACTTCTACACCAAGGTCCATTTAGATACTGTTTTTGACCCTTTGTTAGTGTTTGAACAGTGTTTTTTTTATTTTTTTAATTAATTAATTTATTTTTATTAAATAAAGGCTGTCAACTTATTTAATACCTTGATATTTATTTTGACCATTACTGCTGTGTTTTAATGTCTTGCAGCTTCTCCTTTTGCACTTGGTATTAATCCTTTAGTTTCCAATTTGACATTTGTTTGAGTAAACATTTTGCCGGTGTGTTCAGGCTGAACCCTTTGAATTGTCAAACATGAAAGGCTTTGTGATCGAAGAACAGAAGATTGGGAAACTCCATAACTCCATTTTGGTGGAGAAGGTGCATCACTAATTAGATTTCAGATTCAAAATGGAAGTGATTTTTTTCCCCCAATATTATAACTGAAATAATAAACTTTTGTTGCGTAAATAAAATGGTTAATCAGTGGATGACTTTCAATGTCTGTTTTGCAGCTTTCATTGGAAGTCAAGGGTGCAGATGTGTTTCAGTTTTTCAAACAGATGTTGAGCAGCTACTTCATTCAGTACAATCAAAGGTATGTCTATTACAATTTGTTTTTCAATATAGCTGTTAATAATTTAATCTCCATCATGTTTATGTAGTTTGTGTTTTGTAGAGTATTCCGGCAAGTTTGTGGTGTACCTCAGGGTTCTGCAGTGTCCACCATGTTGTGTAATCTGTGTTATGGACACATGGAGAGCAGAGTGTTGAAGAATATTACAGAAAAAGGAGGGTGAGAAGAGAGGGATTTATATACAATTCTAAATAAGTTCTCCTACTTGGTGTCTATTGACAAGACAGTTACACTGATGCAAGAGTATGATGTAAACTGATGTATGTGATGTCTGTGCCAATGCATGTAGGTGTTTGATGAGGCTCGTGGATGATTTCTTGCTCATCACTCCCAGGCTGAATAAAGCTTTACACTTTCTCAAGTATGAACTATTTCACTGTTTTATTAAATTATTGCTGTCTGGCAAAGCTATATTAAAAATTTTGTTTTATAAGTATCAAGTGTCCACATTTTTATTTAGCCATATGTTCCAGATTCACATACAATTAAAATTGATTATTTCGAGGAGTATCCAGATAGGAAGTGGCAATGTATTGCCTTATGAGCACAGGACACACAGTTTTCGTTGAAAAGAAGTTGTTGTAAAATAGTTTTTTTGCAAGTTGCATGCAACTACGTCTCTACCTCATAATAATAAAAACACAATGTTTTAATTTTTAACATGTAAGGTTAATTGCTCTGTTTCTTAGGACTTTAATGAAAGGCATTCCAGATTATGGATGTGTGATTAACCCTCAGAAGGTTGCAGTGAATTTTTCGGTGGCTTCTGAGCTCTCATTATCAGACATCACAGAGTTCCCTGCACACTGCCTGTTCCCATGGTGTGGGCTACTCATTGACACATGTTCACTACATGTGTACAACGATTATGCTGGGTATGTAAAATTAAAAATGTAAATGTTTTAATCTTTTTTTCTTTCTAGAGGCAATGTTAGTGAGTGTTTTACCTTCACTAATTAAACCGACTTAATGCACAATTAATTTTCACAATTTTAGCTATGCAGGCCAATCACTACGCTACAGTCTGACACTAGGCTCCACCCACTCACCCGCAGTGTTCATGAGGAACAAGCTCTTAAGGATTCTGGGACTGAAATGTGACGGCATCCTTCTGGATCTCCAAGTGAGACTCATGTGAACATATACCCTTTTTGTGCTTGTATATGTGCATATTTGGAATGAATAATGAAAAATTTGGAAATAATTGTATAGTTGTAATTTTATATAAAAAAATTATATATAAAAATAATAAAAATTAAAAGCCTTTATTTTGTTGTCTAAGTTGAACTCTGTGCAGGTCATTTACAGCAACATCTACAAAATTCTTCTGCTTCAAGCTATGAGGTGTCACAAATATCTTTTACACATTCTGATTGTTATGTTCTGATATGCAGAAGTAATTTGATTTACTCTTTTATGTTTATTTAGGTTTCATGTATGTGTAAAGAGTTTACCTTTAGGACAGGGAGTGGGCACAAACCCAGGTTTTTTCCTTACAATTATTTGGAGCATGGCAACGATCTCAAACAGGAACATTACACAGAGCAACACTGGTATTACACACCCCCTCTCACACACATAATGTTTTACTCGATGTTTCATGTAAATCCACCAACAGTTTTAAGTATTGACTATCATATAATTTTTTCTGTATCTTCATATTCTCTTGCTGTAGGAGATGCTGTTCAGAGTATTCTACAGAAAGAAGCTGTAGAGTTATTATGCTGTTTGGCATTTGAAGTGGTTCTAATGCGCCATCGTCCCTCATATCGTTGTCTCCTGCCTCATATTTTTACACGTGAGAGACTTGTTCTAAGATCTCATTTTTAATACCTCATGATCTTAGTTTTCTGTAAATTAAGTTAAAATTAATCCAGCTGCTTTTCTTCTAAATTTCTGCGTGTGCCTCATCTAGACATTTGCCAAGAAAATTATATACCTCCCACACTTTTGCAAACTGCCAGAAAGCCTTTGTTTAGACATTCTTCAGTTTTTTGGCATGAATGTTTGGTATTTTAGATTTCATACTTGCAAGTGCAAATTAAGCGCCTTATTAAAAATGTAAAATTACAGCTGATTGTTTTGAACTTGGCACAGTGGCTTAGTGGTTAGCACGTTCACCTCTCAGCACTAGGGATTCCTGGTTCAAATGCCCATCTGGGTGGAGTTTCCATGTTTCCATCTCCCTGTCTGCGTGGGTTTCCTCCGGGTTCTCCGGTTTCCTCCCACAGTCCAAAAACAATGGATCAAGTCAATTGAGTTCTCCAGTTCTCCAAATTGCCCCCTATAGAGTGTGTTTGTGTGAGTGCGTGCCCAGCGATGGATTGGCGCCCTGTCCTGGGTGTATCTGCCCAGCGCCTGAGACGTTCTACCCTGGATGGGCATGGGGAACCCCCCTGCGACCCTAATAGAGGATAAAGCGGAAGATAATGAATGAATGAATGTTTTGAACTTCTCACTTTTGTAGTCTTTTCTGTATTTTTGTAGGTAAACACATTTTTATTTAAGTTCTTTTTGCTCTTCATGTAGATGAATAATAAGCGAATAGGGAATTAGAAACCAACAATTTAAGTATAAAATAAAATTTGAATGATATCTGCTTGTTTAGGTTTTATACAATGTATTTAATCACGTTTTTAAAATATAAAAAATGTATATAACTAATGCTTGTTTTTAGTGTGCAATTAAGCCAATTTGCAATTGAAGATGACTAATTTTACCCATTTGTACCAAAGTTGCATATACATCTAAAGATGAAGGTAGTAAAAATTATTTGTTCCCCTTTTTTGGATTGAGCTGTTTTCATATTGTTCTTATTTTGTTGAGAGTGAAATTGTCCTTTAACAATTTAAATGCATTGTTTTTAGTTTAATACTGCCCTCCATTATATTTAATGACTGTTGTTCTACTTTATTATTTTTATCAATGGTTTGTTTGGGTTTTTTTTAGGAAAGAGGCATTTACTGTGCATTCTTCAGGGTATCAGACTGGCCCGTGTTCTTCAGGCTGCAACTCCTCGAATCCCTCCTGATTTTACAACCATTCACATTTAATTAATCAAATATAAAGGGATTAAAACGGTATCGGTAACTAAAAGGTTTTGATACTCTTAATACCTCAATCATGGAAAGTGTTTGTAGGAATTTAAGCCAGTTTGGATCATCTGTGAGACTGTAATTCGCACATTCACCTTGTATACTGTGGGTTATTTATTCTGCTATTACTCCTTCACTGAACTTAACTGTTGCCTTCAATCTTTCAGGTCAATAACAAATGTGTTTTCATTTGAAACAAGACATTGTTATACCACATTTCTATATTTTTTGCTAGAAATTATTTCTAATCTTTCTTACACTTTTTATACCCTGTTAATGTCTAAATAAAAATAAAGATTAAAAAAGTAAAAGGAGGGCAATAATCTGCACATTTGTGAAGGTGACTTATGTGTTTGGTGATTGAAGATTTATTTTTTTTTTTTTTATAACAGATTATTGTACCTGGATTTCGTCTCTAGATGTCATGAATGAAGGCAGTATTGCTGTAAGGATTTGAAGCTTGTGAGTGCTTGTCTTTGAAACTGTGAGAGTGTGTGTGTGAGTGTCGAAAACGTTTAATGAGATGATAAAGAGCCCACATCGGGATGGGCACCACCGGCAAAGATGACAGTAGCACGCAGATTGCGAACACCCAGTCTGGAAATGCCTTTAACTCTACCTCTGGGAATTGAGGCTACACACACAAACACATACATACACACAAAGTTGATTTTAGCTTTATATGCATTATATTATGTAAATTATATATAAATTGCTGAGCATCACACTTAATTCGGCCTAATGAATATTATATTCCAAATCCATGGACATTAACATGGAGTTTTGGCCCTTGATTGTGGTAACCCCTTTAGTGACACCTAGTGGCGAAGTCTGATTCAAAAAATGTCATAGTTTGTTTTTTTTTTTTTCTCTCTCTCCTTTTTTCACTTTATTCCTCTATAATTGTTTTCCTGTACCTGTATCTAAAAATGTTAAATATTAATTATAAGATCAGAAAATGTTGGAGACATGAGTTTGTGTATGATTAATATGAGCACTTACAGCATTGGGATTCCATGCAGGATATTTTGGCTGTTCCTGGACTTGGACAATGACATAGGCCACCAACACAACGAGCAGCATTATAGGACTGATTCCCATCCAGCAAACACGCCAAAATATGTTTGGCTTTTGGCTTGTCATGTACTCAATATCCTTACTAAACCTGCAGAGAAACAGTTTCATTATTCTATAGCATGTATATTTATATAACTTCTGTACAAAGCCCTAGAATGAAACAGCTTGCCACGGTAATTTAAAAAACATGAGCCTGGAGGGTTTGTGAATGTATTCTGCCTGAATTTCAGCGTTTTAACTTTGCATTTTAGTAGTAATTAATATACTTTTATCTGTTTATACAATTTATCTGTTGAGGAAAAGCTGTTCCAGCATGACTGTATTCTTTTAAACAAATTGATGGTAGACTTAATAAACACCTGTCTGTACTGTGATAATGCATTAAAAGCATGCACAACGGCAGAGCTTTGTAAAAACAAAAGCGGTAAGTGACTTTTTAAAAAAAAAATTGATCTTATCTTATCTAGGTTTACAAAGCCTAATGATTACTAACCTTTTCATTCCATACAAACAGGTTACGGCAGTAATTTCAAAGAAGGCAATGATCAGTAGTGGGACAGAGCCAACATAGCTATTAAAAATCTCCAGCCAGTAATTTCCTGAGCCCATGGTGAAGATAAGAGCCGCCAGGAAGGAAATGGCACATATGAATGCTACAAAGCAAAGAAAAATGAAGTTTTATGTCATCTTCCCTTTATCATGTTGCCCTGATATTTTCTTCTTACTGATGTCCTTATGCATGTTCCACTTCACTCTACAATTTTTCCTGAATTAATAATGTTCTCAAATTTTCACTTCTTGCATTTGTAAATTTCCTGACTTTCACTTACCTTTTTTTTGTTTACAATTTTAAAATACATTTTAGCTTCTGATATTTACCAAATGCTATATGCAGTATGCTCTAGGATTTAGTGAGGTGTTAACACCTCCATCTAGGGGGGGGGGGGGGGGGGGGGGGGGGGGGGGGGGGGGGGGGGGGGGGGGGGGGGGGGGGGGGGGGGGGGGGGGGGGGGGGGGGGGGGGGGGGGGGGGGGGTATATGGGTTCCCCCCCCCCCCCCCACGATCCAACAGGTGATACTAAATGTCCCTAACTTTGTCACTGTGTTTGTTTCCATGCTTTTTAACCCTACAACCCTCCTCGTGGATTGGTACATGCTTTAGTAGTTTAAATCAGTGGTGGATCTGCATAAACGGACTACAAATATGTCAATACCAGTAAAAATTTCTTTAGGCATCCACTTTGGTAACAAGTGCAGATCAAGCAATGGTGTGAGGACACCCTCCAGATTGCCGAACATAGAAGACAAGCCAAGACTAAAAAGCATGACGAAGAAGAGCACAGCCCAGACCTGAGATGCCGGCATTGCAATCACTGCTTCTGTAAACACGACAAAGGCAAGGCCTGTCCCTGAAACACTCTGGAGAAGAGGACACGGGGGGTAAAAAAAAACATACAAAGGAACTCTAAAGGTACTGACACAAGATAATTAATACATAGAAATTCTATTGTTTATGGCGACCCACAATCAGCCACTTTTTACTTAGTAGGACTGAATTTAAACATTACCTGATCCAGGAACCTCTGTAGACTGCAGTGTTTCAGATCCAGACTTGCCACTTCATTTGGATTGGAGGAGTTTAAAGTGCTTAACCAATCTATATAATTATCTACTGTTATGTTTTGATCACCGATGTTGAACTTGTTGGTCAGTTTAATAATGTTACTGTAAAGACATATAAAACTATATTTAATAGCCTTACATTTGCAAACAGCATTTTGGGCAACACCTGACTCCCGGGTAAAAATGAATACATGCATAATAGCCAAACCCAAAAATATTAAATATTAGATTTTAAATATAAAAAATACCTGTTAATGCAGTTGTTTAGGTTTGTGGTAGCTTTGAACCCTAGGATGGAGAAAATTGGTATGGCGGCATAGAGAGACGTTGCACTGTTAATACACCCCACTAACACAGCATCTCTCTCACAGTTATTTCTGCAATGCACAGATGTTTTACATTTTTAGTTTGTTCTTTTTTACAGGTTTGTTAACTTAAGGCATCTTGTTATTGGGTCAGATTTTACACACCAGCGTCCTTATTTTACAAACGCTACCATGTACCAGAATGTACAAGAAATTGTTTACTGTCTGTCCAGAATAAAGAATTAATTACTCACTTTTTTGGGTTGTAGCTTGAGAAGGCTATGAGACCCCCAAAAGCCAGAGAGAGGGAGAAGAAGATCTGTGTAGCAGCATCCAACCACACTTGAGGATATAACAGTACGTTCCACTGCACAAACACACTACTGCATCAATACCTGGCTGTCAAATGTATAAGTGTTTGTGATAATGTTGAACTTACATCAGGTGTGAAAAGGTAGCGAAGTCCTTCAGTGGCTCCAGGAAGAGTGAGCGCTCTCACCAAAAAGATTGTTAACACCAGGTATGGAAATGTTGCTGTTACATACACTGCCTACACAAACACACATTCATGGTGAACCATTTGTGCTTCTTAAACTATGTATTAAGATTTGAACATGCAATATAATTTAAAGAATGTGCAGTAACCTTGCCAATAGTCTCAATGCCTCGTATGAAACAGATGTAAACGATACACCAGGCTGTACCTAGACAAACCACCAACCACCACTGCAGTGAACCACTCATCTCAATATTAGGTGTAATGTTTAATGTTTCTCGATACCAGAAATAATTTACTGGTGTCCCCTTAACACACTCTGAAACATAATCTGTAAAAAAAAAAAATAAATAAATAAAATTTTGGCAGTTCTTAACACAATACCTATAGAAATAGGTTTTGGTACCTGTCTCAGTCTCATTTAAAGGACACCTGGACCATGGCAATGGTTCCTGAAATGAGTGGAAAAAGTACCAAAGAACCCAGGCCAAGATTGTGTTGTAAAACATTCCTACCAGGAACGACACGGCCATTGATGCCACACCTGAAAACGCACACATATACACACCCTGAAAATGTTCTGATACGCTTGTCTACTTTATTTCCCAATAAAATGATTGCACTATAAACCCACAGTGATAAGGGTTTGACAATACTTTATTTACTTTATAAACCTTAAATACTACTATAAATAATTGAGCTTACTTGAGCTGAGAATATAATTATAATTTATGACATTGCAATTCATGACAATTGTGTAATAATTATACTGTAAACTACTGTAAATACTGTATAACTATAAACTAGAACTAAAACAGGTTTTTTTCCTGTTTAAGGAATAACTATTTTAAACATGGCGGCTATAAAGACCCACCAACTCCACCCAGATATGGTGAGATGCTGTTCCATACTCCAATACTTCCCTTGCGTAGACTCTGTCCAATCGCGAGCTCCAAGTAAAGTAAAGGTAACCCCTCAAACACCAGTGCAATCAGATATGGGATTAGAAATGCACCTGAAACACACATTTGTATTGTACTTTTATAATTACTTTAGATAATAGTTTTCATTTACATATAATGAATTTCAGATTTTTTTTTATGGTCTGAATAAATATTTTTAGCTATAAGGCTTTTTAATTATATACTAAAGAATTCAATTCATTCATTCATTATCTCCCGCTTCATCCTCTATTAGGGTCGCCGTGGGGTTCCCCATGCCCATCCAGGGGAGAACGTCTCGGGCGCTGGGCAGATAGACCCAGGACAGGGCGCCAATCCATCGCTGGGCACACACTCACTCACACAGACACACTCTATATGGGGCAATTTTGAGAATTCAATTGACTTCATCCATGTTTTTGGACTGTGGGAGGAAACCGGAGAACACGAAGGAAACCCACGCAGACACGGGGAGAACATGGAAACTCCACCCAGATGGGGATTCGAATCGGGAATCCCTAGCGCTGAGAGGAGAACGTGCTAACCACTAAGCCACCATGCCGCCAAGAATTCAATTAATTTATTAAAATATTAAGAGTATTTTTGCACATGCAGTTTAAATATTTATTTGTCTTGTACTATATGATTTCATCCTTAATCCTTTTTTACTTTTATAATCAAATCTAAACTTTGTATCAAACACTAATAATGTGTTGTATGATCACAAATTTTTTGAATAAGGAACCATGGGGTACTCTATAGAAAATACTAAAATTAAGTTAATGTCAGATCAAATGCTCTTTTTCATTGATTACTTTATATTACCCTCGGTTCTTTATCAAATCTGAAACATTATAACCTTTACCTGAAAAACCTGTTCAGAATTTGTGATGCATTCTATATTTAAAAACTGAAAACATCAACAAGGTGCGTAATCATTCTGCTGAAAGATGCCGTTGTCTAATGGGAATACTGATGTGTATGTGAGAGCCCAGAGTTTTCTTCACAGAACAGTTTTAAATAGTGTTACATGCTTCAATCCAACAAAGGATAGAACCTTATAGTATTCCTAACCAAATATTATTATTTGATGTGGAAATGAAAAAAATGTATGGTGGAATTAAGAAATCATAATTTTTATTTAAGAGCCCCCCATCTTCCCCACAATTTATGTTGATGCATTAGGTTAAAACATAAAAACATCTTAAAAATTGACAACACTTATATTTGATTTAATTAAAATGTTTAAATGTAGAATTAAATATGTTTATATTTTGAATATTTTTATAAATATTTTGTCTGTTTATGAACCCATCAATTTTCTTACCTCCACCGTAAATCTGGCACAGGTATGGGAATCTCCAAATGTTTCCTAGTCCCACTGCAAATCCAATGCACGTAAGTAGATACTGAACCTTATTGTCCCATTTTGGTCTCTCTTTGGGGTCATTCTCAGATCCTCTTTCTTCCATTATCACCTGTATTTTCACTAGTGTCTCACCTCGAATAAGCCTTTCCACATTTAAGCAAGAATATGATGTTGTTTGGCTTTTATATTGGGAGAGGAATGGACCAATAAAACAAGTGCTAAGAGCTGCATTTTTGTGTGTATTTCTGCACTTGTTTAATGGATAACCTCATGAGCACCTAACACAAATCCCAAACTTAGTAGTCACATCCACATATTAAAAACTGTCCAAATAAACACATTACTTTATGAAAGCAAAGGTCGTGTTCACTGAAGGCTGTAACATTTTTATAACGCACATTATGTATGAATTAGGATGTTTTATGTGGACTGTCATCCAGCAGTTTTTACCAATTCAGACAGTGCCTAACACTCATAAAACTCATAAAAACACAGACAGTTTTAGATGTGATTAGACCCAATTTTTTGGTATGTTTAGTTAAAGTTAAAATATAAGAAAATCTTACCTTTTGATTATAGAACAACTATTAAGTAAGCAAAACCTAATCGACAAGTGACATTATTAGGAAAGCCAAGTCTCACCAATGATATGGTGTAACTTCAGCATATTCAAGTTTATGTTTTACTTAGTATTTCGATTTTATTCTTATCTGAGGGGTTAGGAATTTGTGTTTAGTTACTTATGACCTTCTCTTTATGTATTGTGACATCATTTAATTCCTCATTCTACGTAAAGAATATACACATAATATTAATGAAATAATGAAATAACAACTGTTAACTATGGTTGTATTTTATTAAAAGTTTCTATAGAATAAATTAATTTGGCATGCTGCAGCAGGCCAATACTTCCTGTCCGATGCCAATGCTAAATTTCTGCTTAGACTCAAGTCCATGTTGGAAGCATTACAGCAGTGAGTAACCAAGTTAATGTGTGCTGATGTGAGAAGTAATAATGCAGAGGTAATAATGGAATAATCAGGTATTTATTGTCATAGGCTAGATGGTGTGTATATGTTGGTGAACTAACTTATAAGAAAGACATATTAATTAAAGCTTCACAAATTTTTACTGAGGGTTAAACATTGTGGAGATTAATGTACAATAAAGAAAGACAAATCTTAGTATGTATGCATATTTATTATATAAACATTAACCAGTTAAACATAAGATCCTTATACAAAGACACCCACTGTACATACATATATTACACATAGAACTGCAGCAGAGCATAGTTTTGTGATTAATTTAACACAAGATTTTGTTTATTTTTTAATATATGACTGATAATTTCATTCATTGTGGTAGAACTAAGATGTGCAGATTCAATAATCTCTGATTTGCTCTTGTATTTTATGTATTTTGGCAGACACAGTGGTAATTTCTATTTGATGGTCATTGCTTTTTCTGAAGCAGAATTTCTTGATGAGTTTATAAATGATGACTAGTGGGATTGTAAGTGCAGGGATTCCGGACAGGATAAAGATGATGGCTTTGATCCATTGAGGGTAGTACAGAACTTCCAACACTGGGAAGTCAATCTGTAATAAAAACAGATATGTACCAGGGTGTAAATGTCAAGACCAGTTGTACATTTACACTTTATCATTTCATAGATAACCCAGTGAATTGAGAGGCAGCTACAGGTCATGTAAATAGACTTTTACACATTCACTCAAGTACAGTTGTGTTAATCAGTTGTAGATCTTAAATTAGACCAGCTCTTCTTCACCCAATTATACAATGTCTTAAGTTACCTTAAGTTTAACATGAAGTATATGCAAATGATGTTTTAAAATGAAAGCAAACAAAATCCAGACATATGTTTTTAACATTTTTATACAAGATGTCTGAAGAAATCATATCACATGTCATTAGGCATGCACATGAGGCAGATGTATAATTCACAATTAGTTGCTTAACTACAAACCATGAACAAGTCAGAAACGAATCAGAGATGGTTTAGAATAATGTTGTTTAGAACAATACTGTAACTGATAAGATAAGATAAACCTTTATTTGTCCCACAGTGGGGAAATTCACACAAATGATAATTTACATTTGGTCATTAGATTTTATCCAAAGCGACTTACAAAGCGAGCAGGATCTGTATGAAAAAAATGTCAGAATCTAATGGCATTTAATCTTTAAAGAACACAAAAGAGAAGAGATAATGTTACCGATTCTGGGTTCCAAGTAATGTAGGTAAGCTCTTTAGTGGCAGTGGAGACAAGGTAGAAGATGAATATCACCAGAACAATGAGAGGACTAATAACTCTCCATGTGGCCTGCCAGAAAATATTTGGCTTATGTCCTATCATAAATTCAATATCTTTATTAAACCTGAAACAGGATAACAGCAGAATATAATCATCATAAAGTTAAGCTTTCACAGACAAACACATCATTTATACATTCTGTTACAGACCGTGATCATTACAAAGTCACGTTTTAACACATTGAACAAGATTTACTGATTTAGAAAAAATGTATGTGTTATTGTTTCTATAATAATTACCTTATATTATAATTAATGTTCTTACCTGTCAATTCCATAAATGTAGGCCACAGCAATCATCTCAGAAAATGCTATTATGAGTAAAGGAATGGAACCAGCATAGCTGTCAAACAAAGCCAACCAATATTCACCAGAACGTTGTGTGAAGATCAGAGCAATGACAAAAGATACCAAACATACGACACCTACAATTTAGAAAAATAAGTGAGTTATATATTTTTTTATATCAGCTTTATGACATGACTACTTTTCAGTTTAGTAATATCATTTTGTTTAATTAGCTGTTGTTCTAAATGTGTGCTCTTGTTGGATAATTTGTTGCAAGTTGTATAAGTCAGTAAAAAAAAGATGAAATTAATCTATTAACTTAACATGGTACCTGTGAGGACCTCTTTAGGCCATCCTCTGGGGAAAATGTTCAGGTCTTGTAGAGGCACCACAACACCTTCGATGCTTCCGAACATAGTGGAAAGACCCAGACAGAAGAGCATGATGAAGAAAAGAACTGACCAGAGAGGAGAAATAGGCATCTTGGTGATGGCTTCTGTGAAGACTATAAAGGCCAAACCAGTGCCTTCTACTCCCTGTTGGAACACACCATGAGAAATTGATTTTAGCATGATGCTGATGATTGAAGTGGTAAA
Source organism: Corydoras maculifer (assembly GCA_019802435.1). Taxonomy (NCBI): domain Eukaryota; kingdom Metazoa; phylum Chordata; class Actinopteri; order Siluriformes; family Callichthyidae; genus Corydoras; species Corydoras maculifer. Next base: position 911,471 of record JAFMOD010000998.1, read on the forward strand.
TCCAATAATATTGAATCTCTTGTTCATTATAATACAAAAAATGAAATGTATTGCATGCAGTTCAAAGTTTAATGTACAACACCATATCCATGTTTAACTTATTGGCTAATTACATAAATAGGAAACTTTGGGATAACTAAGTTAGAACACAATACTTGAGTAACATGGTCTGAGTGATCTGCTGTGTCTGAGGTAGGAGAAACAAAAAGGTAAAATATTGGTTGAAGTGTTTGAACTAAACTATTGGTTGAAGTGTTTGAACTAAACTGGATAGTTTACAATATTATCTAATCAATGGTTAGCTTCCATAGTTTTGAAGGTGAAGAAAATATTTGAAAATAAATTAAGTAAATGGAAGTTAAAAAATAACTTGGATCCCTTTGCAAATGGGATATCGGTCGTAAAGCCGTAGAAGGCAGCAGTATAGATGATATAAAAAGGAGTTCTTACCTGGCTTAACAGAGTCTGCAGATCGCATGTTTTGAGGTTCAGTTGCTGAACCTGATCTGGATAAGTACTGTTGAGAATTTGCAGAGATGTTTCATAGGAGCTTTCAGTAATGTTTCCCTCTGGAAGGTTAAAGGAATTCAGAAGGGCTAAAATATTCCTATTAAGAAGCACAGAACCAGATAAAATTAGATAATCAGTTAGATTGTGTGTGTGTGTCTGTGTGTCTGTGAGTAATTGTAAAATGTATTTAAAGAAAAAACAGAAAAGCAAGGGGAGAAAAGAGCCTTGACGTCTAAAGAGAAACTAAAATAAAAGACAAAACTGTAAATGAAAAAGGTAGAGTTAAGTATTTTAATCCTCTTAAAATGTTTAGGTCTTATTTTCAGTCTGCTGTGGTCCTAAAAATGTTTAAATGATTAATTATTTGAAGCCGATGTGAAGTTCAAGACAGGAGCAATATTTTTCATCAAATAAAAAAAGAGTTTAAAAAAAGAAAAGATTAATTATAAACATCTACCCATTGAGGCAGTCATCAAATTTCTCAGTGGCACGGAAGCCAATGATGGAATAGATCACAATAGCAGAATAAACAGAAGTCAGTCCATTAATAATGGAGATGATGACAGCATCCTGCTCACAGTTGTTACTATATAAAACACAGGAAACATAGGAAAACATAGCATACATCATGCTCACAAACATTGTTACATAAGAAGATATTAACATTTTTAGAACATTGTCTACTCACTGTACAGAGTTGTAGCTGGAAAAGGAAATCAGCCCACCAAAGGCAAGCGAGAAGGAGTAGAACACCTGAGCCCCAGCATCCAGCCAAGTTGTTGGATTAGCCAGCTCATTTAGCTGCAGAAAATAGAAATGTATAACATGAGCCATGCAAATCTTAAAAACCTTTGATATTGTACCAACCCTTTTAAAGCATATACAGTAAATGTCTGATAAAGTTGTGTTTAATATCATTCATTAATTCATTATCTCCTGCTTTATCCTCTATTAGGGTCACGGTGGGGTTCCCCATGCCCATAAAGGGGAGAGCGTTTCGGGCGCTAGGCAGATACACCCAGGACAGGGCGCCAATCCATCGCTGGGCACACACTCACTCACTCACACACTATATAGGGCAATTTTGAGAATTCAATTGACTTGATCCATGTTTTTGGACTGTGGGAAGAAACCGGAGAACCCGGAGGAAACCCACGCGGACACGGGGAGAACATGGAAAAGCCTAATAAATATAATTAAATTAATAATAATTAATAAATATAATTAAATATAAATTAATAAATATATGATTTCTGTAAAACATGACCTATTTGTATCTTAATCAAAGAAAATAGAATGCTTACATCTGGAGTGAAGAGGTATTTTATCCCGCTTACAGATCCTTTCAGCGTCAGTCCTCGAATAAGAAAGATGGTGAGTACCACATAGGGCAGGGTAGATGTGACATAAACAGCCTAGAAAGAACAAAATATCCCCAACAGAAATAAGTCAGAATAATTGTGGTCTTTAAAGAATTTAATAAGTCATAATAACTTTACTATGGACCTTATGACAAAATTTGTTATGAACATAAGATTTGTGATATGGAAGAACAAAATTCTATTTTTTGTTGATTGTTCTTTAAACAAAGCGGTTGGACCCAGACAGATTTTGAAACTGGACACTAAACACTCACCTTGCCTGTGGTTTCAATGCCTCGGATGCAGCAGACCCAGAGGACAGCCCAAGCTGCGATCAGACATAACACCATCCACAGCTGGAGGCCTCCTGAATCTCTAATGTTAGTTGAGATGTTCAGTGTCTCTCTATACCAGAAATAATCCACAGATGAACTCTGGGCACACTCTGAAACTGGACCTGTAGGGGGAGACATTTGATGTGGATCGTTGAATCTGTAAATGCCTTCTCATTTGAGTAAATGATTTACTTTAAATTGGTCTTAAAACTTGTTTTTAGCCGTGCAAGTCATACATTCGAATGCCCTTTTTCTATTTATAGAGAAATGAAATAAGGGTTAATAAATCACAGCAAGTTACTTTGTGGCAACCCTCTTTGTCTTCTTTGTAGAAACACAAATTTGGTAAGGAATACCTCTATTTTGATTCAGTTATTTGTTACATGCTGAGGATGCATTTATGCATAGGGTTGGATATTAAGAATACTTTTATCACAGATGACATCTCTTTGCTGTTCATAACTTTTAAAATATTATATAACCAAACTTTAAGAATGCTGTCTAATACTGAATTTATTGTGTTAGACCTTTCAAGTGGCAGACCATTTCAGTGACTCTAAAGTGGATGGAAACTTTAAGAACTGCTAACTGCAGTGTTTAAATAAGCCGGCATGGCTTTTTTTTTAAATCACCCATATCATCAAGAGTTATTGCTGAATTACTGCTTATATTGTTTTTTTATGTTCGTTTATTTATTGTGAGGCTTTCCTACTTTATACCAACATTGTTGCATGTAGCATCCCACTCATGTTAGAGTGAGAAAAATAGTCACTTTTACTAGCTAATCAACAGCCTCTGTTAGACGTTGAGATTGTAATCAACATTATCACCTGTGTTGTTTTTATTTAAGGGGCATTGACTCCATGGCAGTGGGTCCTGGAAGGAGTTGAAGAAGTACCACATGACCCAGGCTATGATGGTGTTGTAGTACATTCCAACCAAAAATGATACAAACATGGATGCAATTCCTGTAAGAGAAGTGATATTACACAACTATCAGCCTTTTTATTTACAACCAACAATTTTATTTAAACACTATTAACTTTATTATGCTTTATATTAAGAACATTCCCCACAAGGGATGTTTACTTTTACAAACAACAGGACATCACACATTCATTGATCTTTTTGGCATTGTCAGGTAGTATTTAGTAGTCAATTCACTTTTTAATGTTCATTAAAAACAACTTTACGGTTTTAATGTTAGCAAAAGCAGTGCTTTCAAAGAGACTCTACTTTTTTCACACACAGCTGAGCTATTACACTCGTGCTTTTATTATGTTTGAATCGCAACTGTTCCTTAACACTTCATATTGATTTACACTTGAACATACCGACTCCAGATAAATAGGGATTAATCGACCTCCAGACTCCAACACTGCCTTTTCTCAGTCTCTGTCCAATAGCAAACTCCAGATGAAGCAAAGGAATCCCCTCTAGAACCAGCAGCAGCAGAAACGGGATCATGAATGCCCCTTCACAATGGAACACAATTTGAAGTGAAAATCAAAAGGTTTATTTATTTTTTTCATTTTTAATTTTTTATTACTTTCTAGCATTTGTCACTTTATTTTCAAATCATTGTTCCCTTGAAGTCCCCCTGAATAATTTGGGGTTAGAGTGAGCTTTCTGAAAGATGTTTGTTGTTATGAAACTCCTGTAATTGCATGGGTGGAACCAGAAATTTAAGGTTTTAAATAGTTGAATAATTTTATTATTATTCTTGTATGTGACTCAAAACTCCAGTTAACCTAGTCAGAAGCATTTAATAGTGCATGTAACTCTGCATACGTACTATGCTTTTGGTAACTGAAAGCTCAAACCAACTTAAAACATCTTTATAATATGGTGAATCTGTTCAATGGTGTATAGCAAACTGTTGATTATTGCAGGACTCAAAAGTAGAGCAGGCTTTAAATAACTCTAAATGGGTTTGTTTAGCAATTATAATCATGTTAAATTTTCTACATTTTCTTTATATTTAACAATTTAACTTTTTACAAACAGCTAAAGTATAACCTTTACAGCTTTAAGTAAATTTACACCCTTTTGGTCAATAGGCCAATAAATAAAACTGAAAGTAACCACTGTTGATAATCTAAATGTTACTGAAAACGCAGTGTTGTGCAATTTAGTAAATTTATAAACCAAAGAAATGCTGAATTTTCTATAAACAACTATAGCATAGTTTAGCTTAGTTTAGCATGTTAAGGTGTTGAACAGAGGAAACAGATGAGTCAGTATTCATAATATCAATAAAATTCTTTAAGACATAAAAATTAAGAGACCACAAAGCACAGATTTTGTTTAATCTGGATTGATTTTAGTACAAGAAAAACACAATTTTTGACTTAATATATTTAATTCTTTACTCATTTAAAATAGTGCATTCAGTTTTAAACGGGCTAAATATTAAAAAGAAGTATCACAACAGTTAGCAAATTTACAGCAGGACTGATGTTCAAAATTTAACCTTACAAATCATCTGCTAGTGCACATAGGCATGTAATGGGGAATCATTTGGGGAATAACTAAAATGCCTTACATAGAAAAGAAAAAAAAAGAAATTAATATTACATTTTACTATTCAAAAGTTTTGTCTTTTGTTGATTTATCTCTTCAGTAAACAACTAACAAATAGTGTGCTGGGTTTAACTTTCAGGTGACAGACCAATTTCTGCCGTTCCAGGTTCCACCCATAATCCAAAGACATGTAAGTCAGATCAGTCGGAAATGTTTTAATTACATCTGTTCGTGAACTTGGGCATGAATGTGTTTATGTGGGTATAGGCTTCAGTAACCTTTGAACCTAGTTATGAGAGACATAGTTTTAAAAATGATTTTTAAATTAAAATATTATGTTTGTATAATGGCAATGTTTACAATTTGTGATACAGAGCACTAAAATATAGAATTAGAAACCAGTTTGGATATAGGACCTTTTTCACATTCAAAACCTAATGTTGGGTTTCAGCTGAGGAAAAGAAAACCTGCATCCCATCCCTAAATTTATTTTATTTTTTTGCGATATTTTCAGAATGTTATTAAGCATTTAGAATTAAAACTTAAAGATTTCACAGAAAACTCAATATATGGAAGATGTCTGTGACCTAAAATAATAATTTAGTTATTGTTTTATTAACTTATTGTCATAAAATTTATGCTGAGGTAAATTTTTCAGATTTCTGTTATATATCTGAATGAATTGTGGGTACTTGCACATACACCTGTACTAGGTGATGTGACAATGAAAATCTTGAATCCAGCTTCATCAATGGTGTCTATTATCTATACACTATTGGTGATGAACGGGCAAAATTTTGTTTAGCACTTATATGTATAATACATTAAAAAAAAGTAAAAAGGTACCTCCTCCATGACTCTGGCACAGGTAAGGAAACCTCCAGACATTTCCTAATCCCACACAGAAGCCCACACAAGTCAACATGTACTGGGCTTTGTTGTCCCACTGTGGCCGGTCACCCGCCTCAACCTTTTCCATATGTTCCAATTCCTCATGAGAGGGAATGCGGTCCTCCAGACCTGGGTTCGGCAGCTTCAGTTTTAGCTTCATGTCTGCAGTGGAAACGTGTTAAGATTGATCTCAAATCCACAAATGCTGGTGTCCCTTAAAGTGCATTTTACTGTTATGACATTAATACTGACCTTCAGCACTTGTTATGATTTTGTCTTATCTATAATTCCACCTGAGTGAGCAGATGAGCCACAGCTTAGCAGATAAAATGTCATCAGCCCCAACACAGATTGATGTGTAATGGCTTAGTGTGATAATACACACTTATGGTGCCTTTTATTGCAGTTTAGGGTAAGGAAAGCCTTTAAGAGGCTTTCAATGAGTTTATTACTTATTAGGCTATGTATGGTCTTATGTTCATCAGTGCAGGAATTGGTGAGTGATTACCAGGTTAAAAACGTGACTTATGTGCCCTCATCTGAGAAGCTCACATTCTGTAGAAGATTATTAATTGTGACAATTAATTTTTTACTTTAGAGAAGATATTTTAGACTGTTAGTGTATTTTTAAAAAAGGCCCATATTGTAAACATAAAGCTGTAATAATCCAATGAAAGCTTTGGAACTTACTTTAGAGTTTGACAGTGTGGATTTTATTTTATTTTTGTAAATCTTTTCCCATCTAGACCAACAGTGAGATATATTTATTACTAAACCAGAGCTGGGGTCATACACCCTCTACAGACATTCATTACACTAACTTCTAGGCTGTGCACATATATTCACTACTGTCAAGGACAATGAGTGCTAGATTGTTGTCCCTTTAGAAAGAGCTATATTTGACACAGAGACATGCTGAAATATTGGTCATTGTGGTTTATATCACTACCAGGAATCAGTCCTACCCCAATGAATCATTTCCAAAATATGATGTCAGCACTGTTTTCTTATAGACTAAGAAACATTTAATGAAAAGCTTCGGAACTTGTTTTTTTTGTGTGAAGTGTCCAGGATTAAACATTTATGTACAGGACACATTTGGTTAAAAAATAGGTCTTGCTAGAGAAGTCAATGATGTATATGTATATATACAGTATATGTGTTATATATACACTAATATGTTTGATGTATTAAAAAAAGCATTTTAAGAAAGTACATAGAGGGAAAAGCCATTTATCACCAGAAACCTATAACCTACTTGCATGTTTCTGGTCTGTAGGACACGTTGTTTGGAAGAAACTCACTCATATATATAGGGAGAACATTTAATCTCAGGACTTTTTTTCATGCCACCAGGCTGCCTAGATTTAAAAAAAAAAACATGTTATATCTAAATTTTTCATAGGGGTATGTGTTAAATATTAGACCTTAAAATCATAATAAGGTTTAAACTTTGAAATGTGACTGTATGGATCTGGGCGTCTTTAAGATAGTTTATGGTGAAGCTGATAAAGTTTTATGATGGTACATAGGCAATGTGTCAAATTTTAATGACTAATTAACCATTGTAATCTGTATGGAATGCATTTGCAAATGAAGTGCTCAACCTAATCTCTTACATCACAGGTGCCATGGCAATTCTTCTATATGACTGGGCTGAACATTATATGGTACCAGTTTCCATTGCATTCACACTCAAACTTTTTTCAATGAAAAGTGTATTACTAATTTTAATTTGCCTGTGAACAATGTTGTTTTTTGTATTAGCGTGCAACAGTGCAGCCGTAAACAGTGTTCATTAGCCACATTATTAAAAGTATTTAAAATTTGTGTTTAAAGTACCAATATTAATAAGTTTACAGTCAAGTGTCTGAAAAAGCATTAAAGATTCTTACTTTTTATTTCAGTAAATACCAAAAAATCTTAAAAAAAAGAAAGTAAATCCTAACATTGTCTATTTTTGGACACAAACATATTACCTTTTTATTTTTATTAAGATATGTACAATTTATAAAAAGCTATTGTTTGACTTCAAGTGTGATCAAAGACTTAATTCAGGCAAATCAGTATGGTGATAAGTGACAGTAAGTGATTGTTGACAAAAGAACTGATTTTCATGAATCATGCTGGCTGTAAATGATTCTCAACATATTTGATAACATGCTGTAATCAAATCAGAAGGGCAAAGTTCTAGTTTATTAGGTAAATTTGAATGGATCAGTGACAAAAGGTGGTCGCGTTACACACGAAGTTCCAGCTCACATTTCGTTTTAGAGCCATTCTTAATGCACTTCATAGGTGTCTGCCTTTTTCATTCACTCGCTTTTAACGCAATTGTCGACAACAGGGAGTCGTTTCTTCGATTTGAAACTGTTGTAACAGATAGCTTGTAAACATGTGAATACAAAATAAACAATAAAGATACCGACTATGCTTAATGAAAAATTCAAAAGCTCTCAAACAGCGAATGGAGTGTAAAATGTGTGCAATGTTAAAGGTGGCGGGGACAATGAGTGGCATTTCTTTGAAGCCTTTTTGCTTTTAAACGATTGTTTTGTGCTTTGCTCTAATTCTTCATTTATCTTTTTTTCCCCCACATTTACAAAGCACCTGGTTCAACTGTTTCCGTTTGACTTATGTCAACTCGACACACAGGTGAATGGAGATTTGTCAAAACCAGATGGAAATTTGTAAGTATGCAAGTATGCTATATGTTGTATTACGGCTGTCTCACCGTTTATTTTAATAGAACTTCTGAATTATCATTGAAGGGTAGTTTTAGTCAGTAAAGGAGACACAAATCAAATTAAGCTTATTTATAAGGACAGTAAACTTTATTATTCATTAACACTACAGACAAATAAACTTTCAACACTTCCACTGTTTCAGAGCAGCCGAAGCGGTTAATTGTAGGTCATGTAACGAGGAGTTGCACTGAATTTGGCGTAGGACTTGATGACCTTGTTTACAGCCTCGAGGAAGTCTTTTTCTGTAGCAATTTTCCTTCGAGCTCTGATGGCAAACATGCCAGCCTCCGTGCACACACTCCGGATCTCAGCACCTGAACCAGAAATTAACAGGTTCTCTTTGTTAATACAGGTTTGCAAACTGAACATCAGATGGAGGTTTAGTTGAGGTGAGAGTACCTGTGCTGTTGGGGCAGAGACGCGCCAGCAATTCGAACCGGATATCTCTTTCTACACTCATGGAGCGTGCGTGAATCTTAAAAATGTGAGTGCGTCCCTGAAATGAGAACACAAACTTGTCTTAGAGTTACAACAGATACATTTTTTAATTACAGTTAATACAAAAAAATGTCTTTACAATATGGAAAAAACAAATTTGTCCAAAAATTAAATAAATAAAATCTGACCTCTAGATCAGGAAGACTGAATTCTATCTTTCGGTCCAGACGGCCGGGTCTCATAAGAGCTGGGTCCAGAGTATCAGGCCGATTTGTGGCCATTAGTACTTTGATGTTTCCTCGGGGGTCAAAACCATCCAATTGGTTAATCAGCTCCAGCATGGTTCTCTGGACCTCGTTATCACCTCCAGCTCCATCATCAAAGCGTGCACCTAAAAGACAAAAGAGCAGAATAGACGTTGAGTTATAGACCCAGTGTAAAATCGTATACTGTTCTTAATGTAAAATTTGTAGGACTTGGTAGCATCTAGTGGTCAGGCTGCAGATTACAACCACAAGCCCTATACAACAGTGACCAAAGTGGCTACCTCCTAAACATGGTGGCTTCACGGTTTAATATTCTGTTTTAAATCTTCTGTTTTTATTTTCAATTTAAAATCTCTATAGTCAACAAATAGTTTTAGTAGCATCTACAGAACTACAAAGTTCATCCATATTGTAAGTATCTGGTTTTAATATTATAAATGATTAGCTTAAAGGTCAGTGACAGTAAGCAGTACCTCCAATTGCATCAATTTCATCGAAGAAGATAAGACAAGCCTTCTTGGTCCTGGCCATTTCAAACAGTTCCCGGACCATTCTGGCTCCCTGTGAGAAACAAACAGGGTTGTTTGAAATTCTGCATCTGTTAAACACTCTTACTAACACTCAAATTTTAAACATGAAGATTTTAGTGAAGCAGTCCTCACCTCACCCACATACTTCTGCACCAGCTCTGAGCCAATGACTCTGATGAAGCAGGCATCTGTGCGGTTGGCCACCGCACGGGCACACAGAGTTTTTCCTGTGCCTGGTGGTCCGAACAGCAGCACCCCTTTGGGAGGCTCAATGCCCAAATTTACAAACCGTTCTGGCTGGGGAAAAAGAACAACACAACCAAGCTTCAAATCAAACAGCCAACACATACCATCTTGAGTTTTTTAGCATTTAATCTCCTAACTTACATGTAACAAAGGGGTTTCAACCACTTCACGAAGCTTCTCGATCTGCTCTTTGCAGCCTCCTACATCACTGTATGTGACATCAGGCTTCTCCTCCACCTAACCACAGACAGCAGCTACAGTTACTATACAAACAGTTAGTTATATACTATAAATACACTATATATATAAATATACTATAAATTAATTACAGCTTAAGAACACCACCAGACCACAACTTTTCATCTTACACAGTTAAATCTTATTAAAGAACAGTGGCTTTTCTGGAAGGAGCTTTGCAGTCCTATCTGAATTGTTCAAATCATGCAGTATAAACAAAAGGTAAGTATATCCCTGCATTGATTTTATTTTAATCATATGGACATTGTTTGTGCTAGATAAGTGTATTTTTAATAATTGCTGATATATTTTTACACAACAGTTTCACATGACCATCACGTGAATGGTGATCAAATTGCGATAAAGCAAGAAAAGAAAAACTGGGTAAGTACATTCACTCCCAATAAAGTATTTAGTTATTTTAAGATTGCCTTGCAATATATTAATGTATTATTATATGTTATTAGTATGAACATGTCTTAAAGTCTTTTACTGCATCCAATAAGGCATCACTTGAAATTAGGATGTGTCTACAAGGTGTGTGATCATGTGAATTTAAATCATCTCACCTGCATCATAGTAACGGTAGGATCGATTTTCGGGGGAAGTGGAATGTGAATCTGATACTTGTTTCTGTCGACACTAAAAGCAGAAAGCACAAAATCATTATTTCATTTACTTGTTTTTTTAGACACATCTTTCCAATGATTTTTCTGTCCATACCCAACTCTCATTCCTTCCTCAATGTCGGTTGGAGCAACCTGATCACTTAAATCCACCACAAACTTGGCAAATTGTTTCACATTAATGATGTACTTTGGATCCTCTGAATCAGCATTGATTATCTTGGTGCACCTAACCACCAAAATACGAAGATATATAAAACAGAGACCATGACATTTAAACCGAAGCTTTCTTGTTCTGAAGATGTCTGATTCGTACCTGGCCACCTGGAGTGGTTGCTCACTTTGCAAAGTCTGTTTGTCTGCAGCCAAGTCCCACAAGGCAGGGGGAGCCAAGCCGGTGTCTGATTCTTTAATACCTGTTACAATTAAATAGATTAAAATGAGAGTTATTTAGCAGATGTTCTAACACAAAAACACACAGAAGGAAATCTATGAATACCATAGACATAAAACCCTGCTTTTTTTGCCAGTTGTCATCATAGTTTATTGAAGTATTATGGTCATGATGACGTGTGGGTTATAACTGCCTTTTGAATGTTTTGCATCAGGGATCTTACTGCTTTAACATCCAGGTTTAGATGCTCAAACATACCTGTAAGTTCATTGATCTTCTTAAGAAGCTGTTGAATGTCATCCTCCACTTGTTTAATCTGACGGGAATAGGTGCTCTGACCCTGATAAGTAACAAAGAGGCAAACAGTTTGATGTGGTTTCTACACAAAGAGCACTGTGTCGTTTAACAAATATCCTGAACAGCATGTAAAAGTCTCTTACTGGTTTATTGCTTGCCTGGTGAAATTGCAATATGTCAGCTAACAGATCAAAAGATAGTTTGTTCTTTCATTTTCCTAGTATTCTGTTAGTGTCTTTATTTTAATGTATCTTAATTGCTAGATGTTTAATGTAAAATTTTAAAATAAAATCCCAGCCAATATTTGTTCAATTTCTATAGTTTATCCTTAAACCAGAAGCAAAGCAGAAATCAGCTGTGCTATACTACACTCAGTCCTGAAACCGTTTATAAAATAATACAGAATACTCACATAGGTCTTCAGAAGAGCAATATCACCTTCATCCAGAGCTAAAACAGACACAGTGAGCTGAATAAATACACTAAAGGTTGCAATACATTCATTTCTCAGAAAAAGTCTTTGAGGGGGGGGGGGGGTTAAAGAGTTTTATCCACCTACTTATTTTACAACAATGTAAATAAATGGCTTAAAACACTTCTACCTCTACACATGCACACTATCTGTAGCACACACAATAAAATCCTTACCTTTAGCTAATAAACGGGAGTACAAAGACAGTTTACTATTGTTATAGTAAGCGGACTGTTTAGTAAGAAAACGGATATTTTGCACAAAACGTACAGCTGCTGTTTCACAGAATTGAATAGAAATATTCCATTGACATGAATTAATACTTACAAAGTGTAATATATATCAATATATGGATTTTAAAAGCGGTGTGGGCGGCTCGGTGGCTTAGTGGTTAGCACTTTCGCCTCTCAGCGCTAGGGATTCCCGGTTCGAATCCTCATCTGGGTGGAGTTTCCATGTTCTCCCCGTGTCCGTGTGGGTTTCCTCCGGGTTCTCCAGTTTCCTCCCACAGTCCAAAAACATGTATCAAGTCAATTGAGTTCTCCAAATTGCCCCATATAGAGTGTGTCTGTGTGAGTGAGTGAGTGTGTGTCCAGCGATAGATTGGCGCCCTGTCCTGGGTCTATCTGCCCAGCGCCCGAGACGTTCTCCCCTGGATGGGCATGGGGAACCCCACCGTGACCCTAATAGAGGATAAGCGGGAGATAATGAATGAATGAATAAAAGCGGTGTTTCGCGGAAAAGAATCGCAATACCTGTTGTTATTCACGCTATATAATGAAAATTTTAATATACAAAAAAAAAAAAAAAAATATTAATAATAAAAACCGGTTGCATAAAGGCTCGCTGTTTGTGCTAATGCTAACGCTGTTGGTCAAAATACGACATTTTTAGGGACCTTTGTAACAGATATCAGTGGATCTGTTATTCTTGTTTTCATTATAATGGAAATCGCAGTGATGTTTCTGCGGAGAATCAGGACTTTAGTTTTTTGTTTAAATACAAAAAGTCAGACTTTAGTTCTTTTTGATGAATCGTATTAAATAACGTTACCTCGAATCGGCCCCTCTTCCTTTTCCTCCTCCTTCACTTTGCGCTGCTCGGTTCCCAAATAATCCGGCATTGTTGGAATTTCAGGGTTTTCTCTTCCAACAGCTCCGCAAAATTACACAGCAGCTTTCAGCTAACAGGCTAACACCACCACCAAGGCTAAGTTCCTGTTGTACGTAAGCAATTTCAAAATAAATGTTGTTTTGCCCGAAACATGTCCCATGCATTTACTTAGCAGAAATCAAAATTACGGTACATAGTTCTAAAATTAACGATTACTAAATTTAATTCGTACATAGAATTAAGGGAGAAAAACAGGAATCACCACAGAAAGTAATATTTCAGGCTTTTGCTGTGAACTCTGCTCTTCGCCAGTTCTCTGTCCTACGCATGTGCAAATTCGGATATAACGATCAACGAGTTAAATTGTCTGTCGAAAAACATATTCAATGCAAAACATACGTCTTTAATATTTTGAAACAGGGTTTCCATTTCTCAATATTTATCGTTGAAATCGAACAGGACTTTTATTTTGAGGTTCTTGGCCACTTCTTAAGCTCCCCACTGCTCTTAGTCGTGATGTTGTTTCCTTCTGATTTTTATATAAAAAGAACAAATATTGTTTTGTTTTAATTTTTTTGTAATTGTGTTTGTCCTCCAGAATTAGCACACATTAAGGGAACCCTGTTTTTTATGCTTTACAGTTCTCAGTTTGGTAACTTGCGGTTTTGCTGGTCATTTATTAATGAGTTATTTTACATTTCGCCGTCTACAAAACCCGCTAGCTATCGTTGTTTATGGACAATGTAAAATAGTTTAATGAAACTGAAATTCATAAATAAAATGCCAGAAATCTGAGCTTTCGGTGACCACAAGTTTTCAGGTAAACTTCCTTTGTCTTCTCGGTGTATTTAAGGTCTATTACACTTTGATAATGTGTGTTACAGGCCCTGTGATGTAGATGGTGCTGTGTTATTCGTCCATTATGTTTGTTATACGAGTAGACTTTTAGTATTTTTCACTATAACGTTTAAATGCCTGTTCAGCTGCCGATATTCACTAATCGATAATCAAACTTTTAGTGTGGTTAACGCCTCCCTTTCTTTTGCTCAGAATGAACGACATGAACCTGAGTCCCGTGGGCATGGACCAGCTGAGTGTTCCTTCTGTCAGTGCCAGTCACCTAGGAATTCCTACCTCACCCACCAACAGCCACAATCCCATCACTTCTTCAGGTCAGACCCTGGTCATTCCACGTGTTTTTCTTGTGTGTATGCACGTTTATAAGAAATGGATAAGATGCCTAAATGGAAGAGGGATTGTGTTAATACAGAAGGAAATCAGGAAACTTTATTAACTATAGGCTCACCAACTGTTTTGTCAGTTTTACTTGCCATGTAGATACAAATTTAAGGTTTCTTAAAATATTTTATTAGTCATTTTCACTCAGTCCTCTAATTGTCAAAAGCACTATCGTATAAGTGGATGAAGTTGGTGGATAAATCTTAGGACTGCAGTGTCTCTGATGTGGTGGTGCTGCTGGAGTTTTTCCACAAGTCTCATTTGAGTTGTTCTAATGTGTGATTTTGTGTAATTGTTTATATTGCAGGGATGCCAGTTGCCATTCCAAGCCTTGGACCATCCCTGGGAACATTACCTTCTGCCCTTTCCCTGATGCTTCCTATGGGACCTCTAACAGACCGGGGAGTTATGTGTGGCATATCAGAAAGGAACTACAGTCTTCCACCTCCTCCTTATCCACATCTGGAAAGTAGCTATTTTAGACACATACTCCCTGGTAAAGTATAACTAACTAAATTAAATAAATGTAAACATGTAATGTGAATGTCACATCAGCCTAAATATCAACTTAAAGACAACTTATCATTGTCTGTTTATGATTGTTCTATCTTAATTATTTTTCCCTCTTTAGGTATTTTGTCTTATCTGGCTGATCGGCCTCCACCCCAGTACATTCACCCCAGCAGCCTTAACATGGATGCGACTCTGTCCATCCCCAACAACCCCTCTTCACTAGACCCCTACAGTGGTTCGGGAGGACATTTGGAAACAGGCCTGGTGTCTATGGATTCCCGGCAGTCTGAACTTCACCATGGCGGCACTCATGAGGTGCAGCTGGACACTGCTGGCCTGGCGATGGAGTCACGTGTCAACAGCCCTATGTCTCCTGACAGCATGGGTGAAGAGCTGGCTACCATGGATGGTGTGGTCATGCCCACAGAGACTCGGCAGCCCCTAGGGGCCAGGAACCAGAGCCATGAGACCCTGGATGGAGGAGTTATGACCCTCCATGGACCTGGACTTGAGCTACCTATTGTAATGGAGCAGGAACACCTAAGTGGACGGGTGGGCGGCAACTCGGGTCCTGGAGTTTCAGGAGCTCTGAGCGAAGCTTTGCACTCTAATGGGGAGCTGAACTCTGGTGTGGTAAGTGTTGTCCTTACTGGAGCTATGGCACAGACTCAGCTGGAACCTGTATCGTTACACTCATCAGGAATGGGCTTGGAGTCCGTCAGTGTGTCCCCCATCACTGCAGAGGTCTCCCTGGGGCCAGACAATAGTCTGGTGCTCGTCAACTCCACCCTACAGCTGGAAAACAGCTCATCAAATAAAGAGAACCTCGCCAGTGCCTTTACTATTTGTAAGTTGAATAATAGTGTGTAGTATATTACAAATATAAAACCAGAAGGTAAATTTGCCTGAATTTGTATGTTTTAGATTCTCTCTTCTTTTTTGCCCTTTATTGAACCCAAAAGTTGGAATGGCCTACAAAATCCAAGAGTCAAACACGAATAAAAGTAATATTCAATATTAACACACCAGGAAAAAAGTTTCAAAACTGTACAACTTGAACAATTTGATCATTATAATAATGTGTAATAAAAAGAATCAACTATTGTTTCTTTCACGCTTGTTTGTCAGGGTGTACCTTATGTGAGCGGTCCTACAGTTCAGACTGTCCTGAGCATGGACCAGTCACTTTCATTCTCGACACACCCATACAGAGCAGAGCTCGCCTGTCTCTGCCCCGCCTTCTGTGTTTGCGTGTGTCTGTGGCAGATGAACCCATTGGTAAGTTTCATATCATATCTTATAATTTATATGCATTTTTAAGTAGTAAAGATTATTAAAGAAGTTACCAAACAAAATAATTTAATAGATGCATCCAGTATATTATAAGTTAATTATTGAGAACATTATTAATCATGTTAAATAGCTTCAATGCGACATTAAAAATGATGGTGCATTTTGATCATAATGTTATTGCCACAGCGGAACCAACCTGTCCCAATTGAACTTGAGGTTTTTTGAAGAAAAAAACTTGTACAAATAAAGGAAAAATAAATCTCCAAACTGCCTTTATCAGTAACCTCTAACACATACTCCTTGTCACAGTTAAAATTTATTTGTACTGTGACAAGGAATATGTGTTAGAGTATTATGTATATGTGAGTATATGTGTTTGCATGTTGTTATTTTGTCAAAATGGCTTTTGTCCCACCATCCAAAAACAGGTAAGTCATTGTACCTGAATTAAATAAACCATTTGTGTTAGTACCAATTAATAAGTCACAGTGTTTTTCCAAAAATTTTGTAGGTGTGTTTGCACGTGAGACGATCAACAGCAGGACTTGCTTCGGTCCCATGATTGGACAGCACTGTAGCAATGTGGAGCTGACAGACTGGACTAATAAAGACACACCTCAGCTGTGGAAGGTTCTCTTTTCTGTTCTCTTTTTACTTTTAAAAAAAAGTGTTTATACAGAGCTTCAACCACATGCTTTTTGGCTTTTTTTTCCAATCTACTTTACATTTAATAAAGAAAAATCTGTGTTTTCTTTTTGATTTCTTTTAAGTCTAAAATGTATTTTAGATAACAGATTTTTCCTTTACACCAAGCCCCTTATAGTCAGTCGTGCTGAAACAGGAAAGCACTTTTACCAAAGGGATTCGTTAAGTTTTAGGTCTTTTAAATATAAAAAAACGTATGAAAAATAAATAGGTTTGGAATTATGAGAGTTTGTGTGTGTTGTGTATAAGCTTTAAAGCCTACTGGAATACACCTTTGCTCAAGGAGCAAACACATGGTGTTTAATTCAGATAAATTAAAACGGAAATAGTGATTTTATGTTAAAGGAAAACACCTTTTACTTTCAGATCTTTCACAATGACATGCTAGAGTTCTGCATTGTGATGACGAATGAAAATGAATGCAATTGGATGATGTTTGTAAGAAAAGCAAGGTAAGTTGTTTCTTAAGGAACGAGAACATTTTACTATTGGAGCTCAGATAAGATTCTCATCTAATACGATAAAGACTCTAATTGTATTGCAGGACTACAGAGGAGCAGAATCTGGTGGCTTATATTGATAATGGAAAGCTGTACTTTTGCACAACTAGAGAGGTTCCTCCAGAGCAAGAATTATTATTCTATTATAACCGAGAATACAGCAGGCAGCTCGGTAAGACCAGCTCCAGGTTTTAAAATTTAGATGGTTCATTAATAAACTTGTAATTAATAATTTGACAGAATTAGTTGTATATAAACTGAGAATTTTAACTTAAATTTACAATAGGATTTAATGCATAATTGTAGCGTTTTGAAACAGATGAAATGACGTACTAAGAGTATAACTAAACCTCCAGGTGTACCACAAGTGCCAGAGGGGCAACTTTGTCACTGTGGAAAAGAATGTACCTCATTCTCAGAATTCAAAGATCATCTTAACAGCCATGCCCAAAGCCAGAGTCCTACACAGGAAGATCCCTCTTGTTCCATCCACCCCCAGGAAAAACTAGGCAGTGAAGCCCCCAGTACCACCAACTCCCCATCATGGCAGTGCCCATGTCAGGGTGAAGTGCAGTCCACCAGCAGCAGCAGTGGCCACCGTCATGGCAGGGAAAAGAAGTTCAAATGCAGAATGTGCTCACGGGCGTTCACCACTTCCACCAAAATGAATGTGCACTTAATGGGCCACATGGGAGTGAGACCATATAAATGCAGTTATTGCAGCAAAGCCTTCAGTGACCCCAGTAACCTGAGAATGCATCTGAGAATCCACACAGGTAACACAGTCCTCAATGAAATCAGAGCTTTAGTGTCTATGTAATTATGAGCATTCAAATAAAAAGTGGAATTTGAATCTTAACTTTTTTACTATTGTACCAAGCCATTAGATACTGGGCATAGTGACATTTTAGGATATAAATGTAAGATATAGAGCCACATTGCCATGTTTGGCTACATTAATATTTATTCTGTTCTGATGACATAAATTCAACAAAAAAGTGATTGGCCTAATATCCAGATATTAGATATTAAATAGATATTAAATCCTGAAGACACCATAGTCATCTGGGACCAGTATGTGACAGCAAGTTACCCAATCTCAAGGAGGAATGGGATGGGACACTTTCTAGACTAATAACAGCGTTTTTGCCAATCACAAGCTTAAGAGGAGGGTTATAATGGTACAGAATATAAAATCTTTTTGTAGCAACATTGGGAAAGGTGGAATTGGAAGTAAAGGATTATACATGTTCTGTTAATGAAATTTGTATTGAAATTGCTTTCTATAAAAACTAATGTAATATAAATAATGTAAATTAATTTTTTCTGTCATGATATACTTAACAGCCAACTGATGGAAATTTAATTGGTCTAATCTTTTATTAAAGGTCAGAAAAACTTCAGATGCACAGTGTGTGGAAAGTCATTTACGCAGAAAGCCCACGTCGAGTCTCACATGGTCATTCATACGGGTGCCAAAAATATTAAGTGTGATCATTGTGATAAGACTTTCAACCGAAAACAGGATCTGAAACAGCACATGTATTCTCACTCCCTGTAAGACATTATCATTAATCTTTATACATAAACAAGTACAGTTTCATGTTGTATACCATTTTATAGCCTTTCCTTTTAATTAACGGATTCCTTTTCTGTCTTTTACCCAACCACAGGGATCGTCGGATAGCCTGCCCAAAGTGTAACAAGCGATTCCTCAAGACTAATCATTTAAAAAAGCACCTGAACTCCCACGATGGGAAAAGAGACTTTATTTGTGAAAAGTGCAACCAAGCCTTCCTCACAAAATACCATCTGACAAGACACCTCAAAATTTGCAAGGGCCCCAAAGCCAGTAGGGTAGTCACCCGCAAAGTGGAAGGAGAGGAGGAAAAGGAGGATGAGGAAGATTTAGAGAAATAGCAGGAAAACAGTTCCAGGGTACCACACAATAGAACAACAGTGTAGCATTTATACAACAGGGTTTACCTCTGATAAGACAATGTAAAATCTTACTGTGATTTCCTACTTCTAATATTTATAAACCCTTTAACATGGAAACAGAAAAGACCTACCGTTCTAAATTCACGTGGTCTGATTTTTATACAGATTATATTATACCACAAACTCAAACTGCCATTATGTGTATTCCAAATTTATGTGCACATTTACCATTAAAACCTACTGAGCTCAAGTTTAACATTGAGTGTTTCACACTGGTTGTGTGGGTCAGACAGGTCTCCATTGGTCTTTATTGTGGTTCTGGTGACTGCTATTGGTGCTGGAGCTGGCCCCAAACTCCATAGGGTGAAAGGCAAGGAAACACTGAACAGGTACCCTACAAGTTGCATGGAAGACATAAAAAAATATACAGACAAATGCACACATTCATATCTGCAACAGTGTTCCCATATCAAATATATTGCACAAATTGTTTATGGGCGGCACGGTGGCTTAGTGGTTAGCACGTTCGCCTCTCAGCGCTAGGGATTCCCGGTTCGAATCTCCATCTGGGTGGAGTTTCCATGTTCTCCCCGTGTCTGCGTGGGTTTCCTCCGGGTTCTCCGGTTT
>JAFMOD010000998.1:931568-990305 GCA_019802435.1 Corydoras maculifer
GAATCCCACCGCGACCCTGATAGAGGATAAGCGGGAGATAATGAATGAATGAATGAATGAAATTGTTTATGGTTATTATGACATAATTTTGAATGATGCACTGTATAATTTGACCCCACCCAACAAACAGCTGCGGTCACCAAACCACAGGTTATGTTTCGGGCCATTTATCACTAACACATATTTTAATGTTAAGAAGACACATTTATCAGGACACAAAGTACAATATGTATGTTATATATACAGTACTATATACACTGACTAGTTATTTCATTAGTTTACCTGTTTTAATTTGTTGCCAATTTTAACTAGCTAAGGAAGTACAGAGTCTGTTAAGATGGACTTATTAACAAGAAAATGATCAAGACAATCATTTAGAGCTTACTGTTGCTGTTTTAGTTGCTTACGAATGTTTAAGTTTATACTGGATTGATGCCATCACTATACATACACAAAAGACAATGAAAGACATGATGCTTTCTAAGCAAAAAGTTTGTATTGCAACACAGTAAAATCATTTAAATGCTCAAACCGTAGTTGCATTAGGGGAAGCAGTCTTTAAATGCTCAGACAGCACTAAGCAGAAACTTATTAAAATCATAAAGCACTATGTCTATAAGAGTAAAAAGACTCCAGCATGCCATCCCTGATTACTTTAGGTGACAGCATCAAGCCCAAAGGGAATTAAAGCCATTTCTGAGCTCTTATTTTGTCACTGTATTGATGAAACGTCTGTTAATACTGTCGTCTACGGATGCCATAAAGTTAAAAAAAAAAAAAAAAGTTCTTTAGTTCAGCAGTAAGACGTCTCGTGCATGAAGAGCTGAGCTTTCAGGTAAGACATCTGAATTATCTGCCTTGTACATCCAGTAATGGCTGAACTGTAGCAGGATGCTGCGGGTTCATCTCTGATATGTAATGTGCAATTTCCACTTCACTGTGCTGTGATGAACTAAATTTAAGAAAAGGAAGTATAAGTTAAAAAAAAAACACAAAAACTTCCAAATTACATATTAAACATATGAAGAAGCCAAGTTTTTTTTACCAGTAAAATAAATACAAAAAATATTACTATTAATTTTTAATAACAAATGTTATTTTTTTAACTGTTTATCCTGTTGGAGATTGTGGAGGAGTTGAAGCATATCCCAGAACTTATAAGGTAAATAGCAGGGAAATTTGCCAGGCATTGCAGTGATAATACTTAAGACCCGCTGATTTGCTGTTTATTTAATTGCTTAGTTACAATCTATTCCTGATGCTCATAGCTTTAAACGTTATGCTAATGGCAGTTAGAAAATCCTGTGGCTCCCTACTCATCTGAAATGAACAATATTCTATATATTGCTCTGTCAGGCTAGAGAGCTTGCTTGACTAAGGTACCCCTTTGTAAAATACATGTGTGGCTGATGCTAGAATAGAATAATCTTAAGTGTTTTAGTTAATTTAACTGCTATTTTGGGTACAAAGTTACATGTTAATGTGTAATATACTGTATGTTTCATTTAATATAGTGTAATACCGAATTTTAGATAGTTTAATTATAAACATAATAATCCTTTTCTAAAGTTGGTTAATATTTGACCTCAGAAAAAAAAAAAAAACACAAAGTGACACATTTATTAATATTTTAAAACTATTTTATAGCACTTTTGACTGATTTACACTTCGAAATGACTTAATTAATCTATTAGAGCATCAAGACAACAACAATAGTTATAAATTAAGACAAGGCAATAAGTACAACACTAGTTAAGAATAATTAATATATATTTATAATTATTTATATAATTTATATATATTACTGTGAAAAGCTTACCGTTTTCTCCATATAATGAATGCTGCTACTGCTCCTACGCTGAGGATTAGAAGTAAAATAATTCCTGCAGCTATACCCTGTTTGGCTAGGAATAAAGAACACACAGAGGAATTTATTTTTATATATGCACAAAATGCTGGTAAAAACAGTGAAAGCAGAAGAAGGTAAAATAAACAGATCAGTGAACATTTAAAACATACTTGTAATATTGCACTGTGTATTCAGTATTGAATACTTGAATTCATAGTCTCATTTTTTTACTAAACAAATAAAGCTACACATAATGAGTTACATTAGACGCATTATCTGATTACATTTACAATGGTAGTAAAGTGTACAAAAAATGATCAAAAATATTAGTTTTAAATTAGACCTAATTATCAAATGAGTCCTAATTATTAAATTATCTAAAATTTTTAAAGTTTACATACTTTTGTCTCTTACACAAATGTAAAATTAGATTAGTTTTCCCAATACAAAAAACGAAGTTTAATATTTTTGTCTCATTTGTTTAATAGGCTTTTTCATATTTTGCACTTTTTGGTCAAATTCAGTCAGAAAAATATAAATAAATAAATTAGGGTCTAGGTTTGTATTTCTCAGCAATTTAAAAAGGAGGATGTTTGGTCATGTTTATAAAAGTGAGGAGTAAGCATTGTGAGCATACTTTTCAAAATAGTGCATTGAATTACATCAGTGATGAAACCAACTCTTAGAACTTTGTATTAATCATTACCAGTCAACTTCACCAATTCAGTAAGTGACCATTTTAGGTTATCTGTAAAAAATGTTGTAAAGCATGCATAGCTAGAGTAGTCTTAATGTATTCTTACTAATAGATACTAATTCATAAGGACAGGCGGCCAGAATTCTTTGGTGGCCAGTTCACACGTGAAAAATTTTTTAATTTAAAAAACTTTTTTAATTTACTACTTTCAAGACAATTAGCTGCTTTCATTTTGTTGCCACAAAACATTGCTGAGCATTAACCTGATCCACTACAGCAACCTCCCATTATAACAATTTACTCTTTGTTTTCTTATCAGGCTGTGTCTTATCAACAATGCTTGTTACAATGAAAAATAATAATGATTCTCTAGCCAATGTACAGATTAGTCAAATAAATTAAGTTAGAATTTACATTTCGGGCGGCACGGTGGCTTAGTGGTTAGCACGTTTGCCTCTCAGCGCTAGGAATTCCCGGTTCGAATCCCCATCTGGTTGGAGTTTCCATGTTCTCCCCTTGTCCACGTGGGTTTCCTCCGGGTTCTCCGGTTTCCTCCCACTGTCCAAAAACATGGATCAAGTCAATTGAGTTCTCCAAATTGCCCCATATAGAGTAGGTTTGTGTGAGTGAGTTTGTGCTCAGCGATAGGTTGGCGCCCTGTCCTGGGTGTGTCTGCCCGGCGCCTGAGACGTTCATGGACGGGCGTGGGGAACCCCACCACGACCCTAATAGAGGATAAAGCGGAAGATAATGAATGAATGAATTTACATTTCAGTAAAGTAAAATGTCTTGATCTGCTATCATTTCAACACTGCTGTTGAATTTTTTTTTTTTTTCATCTTAGTGGAAACAGTGTTTCACTATGGTTTTTTCATGATATTTTTCCATTGTCACAATGTAAACTAGCATCACTAAAGCTGCTGAAAAAAGTGTTTAAAGTTTGCCATCTGTACTGAGGAACCTTTTGCACTATGAGAGACTCTTTACTTGAATATAAGCTATTAAAAATAATTAAATTTGCAGTTATTCATAAAACATGATGTAATACTTTTGTATTAGTGTAAGTTTATATATATATATATATATATATATATATATATATATATATAGTTTCCTGTATGTCATGCACCTATCATAGTGGTAGGGTTGTGGAACCAGCCATAGGGTAAGGTAGTGGAGCCAGAGACTGTCTTTGATGAATGTGTAGTTGTAATCATGCTGGTAGGGTCCTTTTTCTTTGATGTGGTCCTCTGTGTGTGGTCAGCTGTCCATGTTGAAGGTGCTGTATGTTTCATTACGAAGAGAAGAATCAACAAAAATAAATACAACATAAATAAAAAGAATATTAATGTTATTATATTCATGCACAAACACACAACACTAATGTACACACTTAAAACTTAAATAATACATACTAGATGCTGAAGTGCTCTGTATTAGTTTCCAAGTAACGTGCGTTGTCTTAACTTCAGTATAGATGCGGTCTGTAGTCACATTTGGGACAGGGGTGTGGATTGGCGCCTCTGTAGCTGCTAAGCAATAGTTTAAATTTAACATCTATTTATGAAACATCCCTCACTCTATTCCAAATTTAAGCACTACTGTCAGATAACATTCAGTTAATCTTCTGAATAACTGTTTAAATCAACACCAACTCATTTTAGAAGTTAATAAAACTTTTTTCTTTAATTAACTGCATTTAACAAAAACACAGCTGTGACATTACATGCCGTTAAACAGGCATTGCTCCTAATACAGGTACAATCACTAAAACCAAATGTTCCACTTTAACATTGCTCTAAATCTAATTGCTGAATGCTAACAGGAACAACTATTTACTGTACACAACAAATGTCTGGCCTGAACTTAGATTTATGTCTGTAAGTACAAACTGGCAGAAAATAGTAACTGCACAGAATTAAATACTTTATTATTATTCCTGTTTGATAAGTTAAAAATAAACATCAGTCGACTTTCACTTATTTTAAATACATAATACACACAGCTGGAGCAAATAAAAAGGGCTTTCGCCATAAAGGAAAAAACAGTATGCAGAAAACTCAGTTTGGAGCCAGAGATTCTAATATTAGACCTAAATTTCAGTTCAGGTACAGGCAATGTGTCCTCGGTTAAAGCATGCAGTGTTGTTGGTGTGAATCATTGGTGTAAATAAATTCAGGAAATTAAAAGTTAGATAACATGACAAATCCAGTACCGAAACTGCTAGTGCCAGAATTTAATTGTCTGCCATGGTCAGTGTTAATGTATAGAGAACACAAATCCTGAATAAAATGTTTACTTACATTCGGTTGTTGATTTTGTTGGATCACCTGTAAAATTATCACAACATACATGGACTTATTAGTTAATAAAGCTCTTAATTTTATCAGAATAATACATCCACCTATCCATAAATCCATCTTTTCGTGGTGTCATATTGTCCTGGGTACCAATGTCCTCTGTTTCATTATTTTGCAATTTTTACACCAATTAACATGTCTTATTAACAAATCACTTACGTATGCATTGCAGAGGTGGCTTGTTGATCCAATTGTTGTCTTTACATTTGAAGAGATTTGAAGTTCCAGCCTTTCTTACGTAATTCGTTGTGCAATTCATACGGAATGAGTTCGCGTAACGGTCCACATTCTTTGTATTATTTATTTTTGGTACATCTTCAAGTTTACACATTTCTAAAAATAAAAAAAAGGTATCATACATTAATATATTAACATCATTAAAAAGGTATTATACATTAACATAGTATGTAAGTTTGTGGTATGTAAGGACGTGGTAATGGAAAGTGCGTACACAGCAGATAGTCAATATGCATAAAGAATGAAAAGAAATATATATTAAAAAAAATGTCTAAAACTTACATATAGAGTGTGTGTGTGTGTGTGTGTGTGTGTGTGTGTGTGTGTGTGTATATATATATATATATATATATATATATATATATATATACAGTATAATGTATACATAACATATTTATATACATAACATTTTTATAAAAGCTAATAAAATAAATAATTCGTTAAAATAAATTATAAAAGACATACATGAATCTTTAGTAATTCTCAGTCAAAAACAAGTTTTAACATCCATTTGCTTTTTCATTTTAGGTTTTTCATTCAGTCCCAACCTAGTTTAGGATGTTTTTCCAGTATGACTGTGCCTCAATACACAAAGCAAGATTTAGTAAAGCCCGAATGGGTGAGTATGGTGTAAAAGAAAAAAAAAAAAAAAAAACACACACTCTTTGTCCAGGGTAATTTTCCCATTTTTCCATGTGAGTGTAGGAAAATAATTTGTGCTTTGCCATTTTCCTGAACAGCATACGCAGTTTAGAATATTATTCAATGAATTGTTGTAATTAATAAATGAGTTTCTAACAGATACATGGACAGAAATAATAATAAACCTCCATGCATTTTATCTACAGTTAGTATTCATTAATACTAAATTTAACATAGTGGGGTGTAAAAACTAAACATGAAATGTGGTCTATATAAAAGTCATTGCTCAGGAATTCAATGCCTATTTTTTTTTTTACCTCAGAAACCACATCCTTGTTGTTGCAATGCTGCAATAAAAATCAGGTGAACATTTACAGTCTAAAACTGTTTAGACTAAATGTTACTTCATAAAAAAAATACATTTTGAAAGATTTTAGTTTCCACTGTTTTTATGTAGATTGTACTGAAAAATAAGACTAGCACTCAGAAGTATTTGATACAGCATTACTGTATGTTTACTGTAGTGCCTCTTATAAGAATATCCCTGTGCCATTCTTCGACCTCCCAAACCTACTAAAATGGCTTTGCCTTACATTTATCTCATTTTTTCTGCTATAAATGATTATGGCTACATTTTGTAGTTCCTAATGCAGCAAAATGGAAGGAGGGATGTACATGCCGTGCTTGAGACTCTGTGCACTATTGTGTTGTATACTTGCAGTTCTGCTGGAAGTTGGCAGCAACATTAAACCTTTAGATATACATTCATCATAAACAACTGCATTGAAAGAAGTATTGTTTACAATCAATCAGAAATCACTTTCGAAATACAAATTTAAGTTGATCATTAGTTCCAAAAACTGAATAAATGATTGTGAATGAGAGTGGTTAGACAGGTAGCAGCTAAAATAAAAGATTTTAGAAAGCCATTATGAAGCCATTTGTTACACTTGCACCTGAATAAACAATAACTTAAAACACGGCTTTACCTGCAGGGCAATTTATAATTTCCGGTGTTCTGGGATATTTTGGGAAAAACGTGAAATATTTTAACCACGACATGTCTTTGCATGAAATGGAATATGTGCATGTGCCTTTCTACTGTGATACTAAATGTGTATATCACTAAATATTAACCATAAGAGGTACTTAAATTGCTAGTCTTTGTCCCATACTGCTTTAGATTTAGATTTCTATACCACTACAATCACTGAACATTGTGCAACATTATTTAATGCTCAACCACTGGTATAATTTTGTCATATTTTGGTTTAAATTGATAGTTTTATAACATATTAATTCATTTTAATCCCATTGTGACTCTTTAAACCCTTACTACATCAGGCTGTAACAATTTTGTCTGTGTGGGTGTGCTAAATAACCCTAATGGAAATTTCCTTTAATTATTGGTCATAGCTTCTAAAAATACACTTTATCTGTTCTTGTACATTTCCTTTGATTTTTTAAAAATATTTGTATATCTTTATGGTCATGTCAGTCAGGTACAACAGGGCGTGGCTTTGCTAAATATTACCACAAAGCTGAAAACATGTAATCCTAACAATCCTCAGTTAAGGATGAGCTTCAGTCTGTGTTTGTTATGGAGAACTGTCATATAACACTGCTTGGACTCCTGAATTTATTGTAAAAGCTTCTTCTTTCGATATGTAGCTTATAAAAACACTTTAAAAATCCATCTTATTTTAGCAGTTAATAACTGAATTAATAAAAAACAATGTCCACATGTGTAGAATTTTTTACCCAACCAGGTAAACTTAACTTTAAGTAAAAATGCCTAAATTCTAAAATATATTAAGATCAGTTACTTTTATCTGTCACATGCTTGAATGAGGTCCAAAATTAACCAGATCCCGTTACTGCCAGAAACTTTGGAACACCTTAGATTAATTTTTCATGTCATTCAACCATTCAACACATTGTTCAAAATTCTATAAAAAAAAAAAACAGGCATTAAAATCTCAGATAAACATTTTACTCATGTTTTCCACTGTTTTTACATGGCTCTTCCTTTAATATGTCTGTCTTGTTAAAGGTTAGGAAAGCTGTTTAATACAGAGTATTATAAAGTTAAGAACAGAAACTTGTTTGTCTTGCTCTGCCCTGATGCTAAACTATTATTATTGTTTTATTGCTGCCATTATAGTTAGTGCTTGCTATTGTTTTTACTGTATTACTGCTATTGTGTTTGCTTTTAAGTTTAATTGTTATTAATTATGCTATTTTAAGTGTGTTTGTATTTATGTTATTGTATTTATTAACATTTGTCACATTTTAATACATATTTATTGTTACTTTTGTATTATTAGAATATTTTCATAATGACTTAATATTATATCAAAATAGTTATAATTATATTATTTGTTGTTATATTTATTATGTATGTGTATTATATTTTTATTTGTGTATTATTGTTGTTAGTGTTATTGTTGGCATTAATGTTTGCTGTCACAATTATCAATATGATTCATGTTTCTGTTATTTTATTGGTTTATTATTATTATCATCTGTGTTTTTACTTAATACACTTCATACAATGTTCTTCTTCTTCTTCTTCTTCTTCTTCTTATTATTATTATTATTATTATTATTACCGTCTGTAGAAAATATACAAACTGCTTACGGTTCAATAACCGTTTACATAGCACTTGTACATTTAAATATAATAAGAAAACAGTTGGTATATGGTTCCTAACTGACAAAGGTGCATTTGGTATTCAATTCTTGAAAGTCAGCGTTTTCGTTTCACGTACAATATTTTTTTTTGGAATAAGATTCCAAAGCTCACCTGAGGACCAAAGCCGGTAAGGACAGAAAAAAGACACGTACCTTCACCCCCCGAAGCGATGAGGGTATATTCTGGGTTGAGGAGGAGGAGGAGGAGGAGGGTTAGGAGAGACGCGCGCATATCTGAAACAGCGCCAGACTGAAAGAACGGAGTTTTACTCGCATTTTAGGAGACGGGGTAGCAAAAAAAGAGTTGACGCACTCTTCCTTCCTTCTGTCGCCAACACAAACTTTCACTTTCTTTTAAGTAGTTTAGAAAACAGACTCTTCTAAATGTTCTTCCGGCGATCAGCGGCTACGCTCCCTGAATTGCGCGCAGCGCGTTGTGCGGTTCAGGCTCTGATTTCCGACGCATTTTAATTCCAGCAGCCCCAAACCCCCAGCCCGCGGTCCGCGGAACACGAACTCCCCAACAGCTAGACCTCAAACCCCGACCAGAGCTTTGCCTTCATGTTTTCAATAAAAACATTAACGCGGGCTGTCGGAATGAACCCAAATCCTGAAAACTAGTTTTGTGACAAAACAAGCTCGCACTATATGCGTGCTTCAATGTTTGTACAGCCACGAAGCCTAAATTAACCCCATAAGGCCCAGGTCCCTCGTTTATTACTAGATTTGTTTTCCATGTTGTACAAGTGAAAGTAAAACTGGTCCGACCTCTCCGTCACGTGACTTTATATTTCGCCATAAAAATCTATGAAGTGTTCGTTTAGTTTGCATCATTGTCTTGTAAATATCACAAGAGAGATAAACTGTTTGCACTCGCAATTTATTCATTAAATAAAATACCGACAAGTTTTACATTTCAATGCTTAGGTCCCAATAGCATGAATGGGAGTTTAATTAAAATAATTTCAAAGAATTTTCTTTACACAAATATACGGCATTAATAATACTTTAATCTAAATAATAAACTTACGAGTTTTTAACCTTATCCTTGTTGTTTAGACCAATACTTTACTTTTAGCTATGACTTTTAATAATGAAAAAAAATTATTAAAAGGCATATTTGCACAGTGTAAAAAATATATATACACATGTATGTGTGTATATATATATATATATATATATATATATATATATATATATATATATATATATATATATATATAACAAAAAAACAACGCGTTTTCTTTTATTCAGGTGTTATATTGAAGCCTGTTTCCGCCACTTAGAAGTGGAAAAAAAAGACTAAATTAATCTCAGAATTCTGAGATTAAAAGTTAGGATTCTGAGATACATTTGTTTTTTTTTTATTTTAAGTGGTGGAATTTGGCTTTAATGGTTTTAATAAAGTAAAACGGTACATTGCAAACTACAGGTAAATGAAAAAAGGTAGATGTAAGTAACCCTAAAATAAGCTTATTTGAGACAGAACCCTCTAGTGAAAAGTCCTCTTCGGCCAACGCTGATGACGTCAGGATAGGCGACCGCGCTTCGGTGGTGTAGCATGTTGTGCTAAACTATTATTTCTGCTTTGTGTGATACTTTGGTTCGTATCTTATCAAAGTCAAAACAGCTATAAAAACACGATTAACTTAAACAAACCATACTATATTAATAATTTTATTTTTGTGTTGTGTATGTAGTAACAGGCGTTATATCGCTCTCATAGCTAACGAAAATGCTAGCTGATGTTTCATTTTGTTTTATTTAATCGTAAACAATTTTAACGCTGGGCTTTAAAATCACAGGCCTG
Source organism: Corydoras maculifer (assembly GCA_019802435.1). NCBI lineage: Eukaryota > Metazoa > Chordata > Actinopteri > Siluriformes > Callichthyidae > Corydoras > Corydoras maculifer. Next base: position 941,858 of record JAFMOD010000998.1, read on the forward strand.
GCGTTGCTTCTCCAAGCAATGTGATTCTCCAAGATCTAATTTTGAGCTTGTCGTGTGCCGAAGTATGCTTAAACCATTTTGACATTAACGTGCATTTTTAAAAGCCCGTTCTGTTTCAGATGAACTGCGCTGTGTGTGAAAACAAATTATTATAAGTCTAATAATCTACACATGTCTTTAAAAGAAAGTGAAATGCAAATCGACAGCCAGGCATTTTTTTATTTTCAAAAATCTGCTTGTTTACTTGGCAGACTACCCAAAAAAAGTGTTTTTAGTGTGGTTTAGTGTTTGAGGTGAAAGATTACAGATCAGAAAGTTCATAGTGCAAACCTCACAGTTTTCTTTTTGCGTTTTGTTTTTAATCTAAAGGTACTGGTCTTGAATAAAGGCGATTTAGATTTTTTTTAAAAACGTTACTTGGTGTGTAACGCGATTTAGAGAAATATTCTGTTATTATTTTATTCAATTCATTGCATCTGTTTACTGATACCTGAATATTGTGTGCTTGTTACAGCATGAATGTTAACATTGTTAGGAGTGAATTGTGTAACAACTTGCTGTTATTGAGTTCTGGTTCTTTCTGTACTGCCCTGTAAGCAGTTGTTTCAGCATGTCTCTGTATGATGATCTGGGAGTTGCCACCAGTGATGCGAAAACTGAAGGCTGGTCCAAAAACTTTAAATTACTTCAGTCTCAGCTTAAAGTTAAAAAAGCTGCTCTGACACAAGCAAAGGTACACATTTAAACACTTTTTTTTCCTTTTGACACATGGGATATATGAGGACAAGTGTTATATTTTAAATCCTGAATCTCTAATCCTGAATTTCTATATGAAGTCTGTGATTAAAAGACTCATTAATAAAACACCAGATGTGTGATGATAACATTGTTTTCACTGTTTTAATTTGAGTTATTTCTTTGTTTATGATTGATGTTTGTACAGACACAGAGGGTGCGGCAGTCGAATGTTCTGGCTCCTGTGATCGACCTGAAGAGAGGGACTTCTGGAGATGACAGACAGATTGCAGACATGCCTCCACATACTGCAGCAGCAATAAAGGTAATGTTTTCTGGGTAAACCTGAAAATCAATCTGTCTCTGTTGTTATCAATCACTTCCAAATTTTTACAGTAATTTGACTGATGTTAATTTGAGGAAGTAAAGTTCTGGAAATTAAATAAGAAGCATGCTTCCTATTCTGTGGAAATGCTGCAGAACCACTGAGTAATGTCACGTAATTCAGAATGTTTCAGTTCAGCAAAGCACATAAATAGAAATCTATTTTAAAATTTTTGTATATTTGTAACTTTGTTAGTGTAGCTGCACTGTAGTGTCTGTATTGGTGTTTGGATTGGATTGTTGGCAAGATTTTGTATAATAAAGCAGGAAAATAAAAGGTAAAGTCCAGACATTTCAGAAAACGAAATGTAAAATTGATGTCAGGATTTAAACACATTATCAGAAGTGACTTAATAGATTAGATCAACTAGTTCCAGCAGCTTGACTATGCAGTAATCCAAATTTCAAGTTAAAAAGCAATAATTTGTTTCTATACATCCTAAAATATGTTATATCATTCATATATATTTTTGTATTGATCACGCAGATGCATTGAAACATTCCTTGTGATGTTTGTAAAGATCAGAATCTATTATAATGCCCAAAGTATTTACCCCTGTATTAGGAATGTCATTATGCCGCACAATTTCAGCACAGTTTTAAAGAACCATCTTAAAACTGCCTTTGTATTGTTGCATTGACACGAAAGTCCTTTGTAGGATGTACACATTAATGTTGTCTTCATGTTGCACATTACTTGTAAAAATATAACATCATGTGCTATGTTTGAACAGGACCCAGCACCCAGCAGCTTTTCATCTAGTGACGTCCTTATCCCACTGGCAGATGAATACGATCCCATGTTCCCCAATGACTACGAAAAAGTGTTAAAGAGGCAGCGGGAGGAGCGTCAGCGCCAGAGGGAGCAGGAACGGCAAAAAGAGATTGAGGAGCGGGAGAAGTGAGTTTATCTGCTTCTCATTAATGTTATATAGTCATAGACAGTTTATGCACTGGATTAAAGCTAGTCATCAAACCTAAGATTAACAGCTAATGTACTTGATTTTATTTCTTAACTGATAAAAATGTATTTTATGTATATAGTGTATATAGTTTGTATAAATGTATATAGTGTTTTCCCCTTTTTTTGTGACAGTTAAATGTTTTTTTATTGTATCCACAAAATAAGACATTTTAGAAAAAGGCAACTTATTTATTCGGCAAATAATTCAATAAAGAAAAGTGAAATCGGCAAAGTAATGTTATTCGCTCTGCTTCTTTAGGAAGCGAAAAGAAAGACATGAAGGTGCAGCACCCAGTGGTTTTTCACGCTTTCCAGCGGAAGCAGATTCTGACGAGGATGAAGAATATGAAAAAGAGAAGAGAAAGAGGAGTATGTGTTTTTCAAAGACTTAAGGGTATTTTATAGTTTAGTGGTTTTATTGGTTTAATTGTTTTTTCTCTCTACAGATTTGGGTGGAGCTGCTATTGCACCTCCATCATCTCTTATGGAAAAGGACTGTAAGTAATTATTTAGAGGTCTGACCTCTTTTCTCTTTCTCAAGCACTTCTAATTTTTAGAACACCACCAATATGAAGAATTCATTAGATGAAAATACACACACAATATTTTATATAATATTAAAATACAGTCCCCCTCCCACGTTTTTAAGTCACTACTTGTATTTTGGCACTAAAGCTGAAAAAGCGTAAAGATTTGGAAAAAGACTAAATTGTGTTCTAGCGTTAACTCCCCACAATCTTTGTGTCTACATTTACAGAACTTGTTAACGACAGCATACGTTTAGAAAGCAGTGTATTCAAGTACTAAAGTTAAAGATTTCTCCACTAGGTGGTGCCATTGCTTCATACATGCGCATAGTTGTACTTTAATGGCATAGTATTAAATTTGTTTTATCACAATTGTGATAGACATAATGCTGTATATTATTTGTGGTGTCTGTAAATACATATCTTACATGTATGACTTCATGTTTAAATAATCTCTCAGAATAGGGAACAACTATAATTATCATTATAGTTAATGTGGTGTTTTAATTAGGTGATTAATAATTAAGTATAAATTAAATGTATTTCAGTTCTCTCTCAATGTACAGATTTTTTAGCTTTCTAAGAGTCATCTTGTTTATGTTTCAATGTTAGCATCATACTCTTACGATGAGGATTCACGTCAACGATCTAAAGCTGCAATACCACCACCAATGTATGAGGATTCTGAAAGGCCACGTTCTCCTCCAGGTCCCACCAGCTCCTTCCTGGCCAACATGGGGTGAGTACAAGCACTTTTTTACCCCCAGTGCTGGCCACATATCCAATTTTATTTCAGCAGTTTAGGGAAGGCACTTGTTGATGTTAGCACATGGTGAGAGCAAATTCAGGCCTATCAATCCATTTACATAAATAATAATTGTACAATAAGGTCTATTAGAGAAGCAAATTTCAAAGGTGTAGTAAGAATTAAGGAAAATTGTGTTTTTATGGTTTAAACTTAATTTACAGTTTTTTTTTTATTTAGACAGAATTTGAGTGAGTTAATTAGATTGCACGTTCATTCAAAATGTCATCATGTTCTCAAGTAGCATTGTGTGAGACAATGGGTTTCAGCTGAGGTACCAGCATTGTGTGTCGATGAGGATTTATTATCCTGCTGTGGTCAACCTGTTAATGCATTTGTCAATAGACACGTTGTGTGCTGTCCTTCAGCTAACACTGCATACTTCTGTTTTTGTTTCTGTGTTGCAGTGGGACGGTGGCTCACAAGATCATGCAGAAGTACGGCTTTCGTGAGGGTCAGGGTTTAGGCAAACATGAGCAGGGTCTTAGTACAGCACTCTCAGTAGAGAAAACCAGCAAAAGGGGTGGCAAAATCATCATCGGAGATGCAGCAGAAAAGAGTGAGCTCACCCACTTGCAAGTGTTTTACCGACACTTGCATGTTTACAAATAAATACATCCTTATAGATACAAATTATTAGAGATTATGCAGAGATGAAAATACAAGCAATAAGCAAAAAGAAATACTGTTCTCTGTCTGTGGAGGAAACTCATCAATGTTATAGTTTCTTCTCAAAGTAGTTGGTAGAACTGTTTGGTATAAAAGCCTGTTCAGACTCAGGAATTTCTAATAATTTGTCTGTTTTTAGCTCGGGGACCCAGTCTGAACATAGCTGATAAACTGGACTTCATCTCTGCACTAGGAGGTTTGTTCTGTTTAACCCTTATTAAAAGTCCAAAAATGTACATATCTTTACTGTGCACCTGTAATTATCTTATGGTTCACAGAATTAATATAGACATTCATCTTACTCATGCACTCCGTGCAAACATGAACATCAACACTTTTTCTAAAGTTATTATGGTACTTCTAATTATGTAGTTCACTACTTTTGCACCTGATACACAACTAATATTGAACAGACTGTGCTTTAATGACAGCTTTTTATATAATCCTTTTTTTAGCAGATGCCAAGAAAAATGAGGTCAACCCACTGACGGAGATCCTCAAGTGCCCTACCAAAGTGGTGCTATTGCGGGCAAGTAGAGTAAGACACCTCGTAATTGTTTCTAATGTGATATGATTCTAAACTGGAATCTGTCTGTATAGAACATGGTGGGACGGGGAGAGGTGGACGAAGACCTGGAGGCAGAGACGAAAGAGGAGTGTGAGAAATATGGAAAAGTTGTCAAGTGTGTTATCTTTGAGGTGAGTTCTGTTTCTCCATTGAACAACAAACATTGACGCATTCCTTACCTGTGCTCATAACATTTTATTAAGATTGCACACTGAAGGTCAATTTTCTTATTTGCAGTTAGTGATCTTATTTTGCTTCAAAATTTTAATAACTTTTATTCTAACATTTAGTGACAAACCATAAACTGTACCTCAACCTGTGCTCACTGATACTGATTAATCCCACGTATGCTTCCAGATCTCTGAAGTGTCAGATGAAGAAGCTGTTAGAATATTCTTGGAATTTGAACGAGTTGAATCAGCCATTAAAGGTAAGCTTTTTTTCCCCCCTTTTATTCCAACTCTGTATGTATCTGCTTGTCCTAATTTGAGCAACCCAGATCAATGAAGATCTGTCCCTCCTGAGTTACATCATCTACAGGCCAGCATAAAGTCTCCTAGAGAAGTTGTATTGCAAACCAGGTTTCTTTTTAATTCACTTGAAGGGAACATTGTGATGCCTATAGTGAGTGGTTGATCTTGTGACTTGCAACCATTATGCTTAGGATTATGATTTTAGTAATTAGACATCATTTTCCGCAGAATATTTACATGCTTTAAAGGAAAATTTATGATTTATAAACTGTCAATGTTTTCAGGTATACGTAGATGAAATTTTCTGTGCTGTCTGCGAACAGTCAGAATATAGCATAAAGGAAAAGGGTTCTTTGTAATGATTTGGGAAAAGAGGTGTGTGTGTGTTGATGCTGATTATGAGTGGTGTTGCCACTAGCAACTTTTAATCAGTGTACCGGGAAAAAGGAACGTCCTGTGACATGGGAAGTGAATCATCCTCACGGTTTCATTCATGTTGATGAGGGACTACGTTTGTTTTGGGCTAAGCAGGTGTTACTTGATTTTAAAATGGTTCCACGCATACAGTACCCAGATTAGGTTTTCTTTCTTGGAACCTTGATGCTCTCTTAGAAATCAGAATTTTTAAGAAAAACAATTTAAATCAAGAATTAATCACTTTGAACATGTATTTAAATGACAAAACAAAAATTTGGTTTTCCAAAGTTGTTTTTCAATCATAATTTAATGACATTATAACAAAAAAATGTTTTTTAATTTTTATTTTTTTATTTCCCCTTTTACCCTCTGAAGGCAAATGAGAAAACTGATCTCAGTGCCAATAGTTAAGTTCTTGGTCACTGCATATTTGTGTAGAATGGATAAGTTAAATGAACCCTATTCATTTGTTTAAATTTAAAGCAGTCATGTATATGGTAATAAATGTCTGTTTGTTGTGGCTGTAATATAGAGGAGTCATTCATTGATGATATTATAATTATACTTATTAACTTACTTCTATATCAGCTGCTGTAGACTTTTCCATGAACAGTGGAACTTATATTGTGACTAATGAACTTTTAAATCCTAAAGGTTGTCCTGACACTTTACCTGTTCTGTAATGTGAGTGTAAAAAATGTCTGTATTATTTACGAATAAATAACCTGTATGTGGGTGTGGTCTTCTGTTCTTCAGCTGTGGTGGATCTGAACGGAAGGTATTTTGGAGGGCGAGTCGTGAAAGCCTGTTTCTATAACCTGGATAAGTTCCGTGTGTTAGACCTGGGAGAGGTAGTGTGAGGTTCACCTTTTCATCTGTGTTAATGAGAGCACCATGGGAACAGCCTGTCCCTTATTCTGTACATAGCATGATTAGCTTTTATACAATCTCTCCATGTTTTGTGATCGGTTTACCCTGAGAAATATTTAATTGGCATCTTATTTTTTTTAAATTTCTTTTCTATGCCATTCATTCATCTCTCTGTAGTTTATTAGCAACAATCCCTAAAGTGTATGTAAACCTTAAAATAAAATGTGATGTCATAAAAGTTACAGATTGTCTTTTTTTTAAGCATAAAGAAGGAATTTAAACACCTCATCCCTTTTACAATTACAGTTACAGCTTAATGTGTGATCATTTTATCAGTTTTAAGTTTTTAGTTAGTTTATAATAGTAAAACTTTTTTGTCAGGATTTTATATAAAATTCTAATGTTTGCTTAGTAAATGGAATCAAAAAAACATTTGCATATTTTAATTTAAGACACTTCTGGATAAAATGGGCAAATCCACAATGGCCACGATTCATAAATACATTCCAGCAGAACAATCATGAAGACATGTTAACTTAGCTGCTGTCTGCAGAACAATTATGAAGACGGTTTCTAGCCTCATGTTCTGGCATCTTGTCCAGTGGGGCTGAGAGAATTAGTTCTGGTTCTTGTTTTATGTAACACCAGTCACCTGTTCCCATGTGATTCTATAAAGTGGAGAACCTACATTCAGCTGATGTAATCACAGCCCCTGGGAGAGCTTTCTGCTCTGATCTGCAGACTATTGATAGACTTGAGGCCTGGTTCGTACATCCTGATCCTAAGAGGCCTCCTGTGTCTTATGTCATGCAAGTCCACAAATTTGTCCTTTATAAAAATTTCACCAAGTTTAAAGTCCTACAGCTGAGTACTATACTGGACAAAATCCCACATTTCACCCTGATCTTGAAATAGAACCAAAATAAATCTGATCATTAGAATTAAGCATCTTATTAAACTTATGGTTTTTTTATGCTATCTGTATGTTTTGTTTTTTTTATGTAAATTGCATGAAAAGTGAATGTGCAAGCACTAAAAAAAAGGGTAACAAAAGCATTTGAACACGTTAAAAATAATTAAATTTTAAATAAATTCAATCTGTTGAAAGCTACCCACTAGATTCTAAAGGACCTTTAATTAAGCTAACAGTGATGTTACTCTTTAGTTGTCCTCACTGCATATTGTTTTACTTTTCTGCATCACCTGCCTTTTAGATCCCTTAGTGTCTTTTTCAACATTCTTTTTAATACCACTCCTTTATGCTTATCCACTGTGTGGTCACAGGTCATTAGTCAGCTAGCTCCCAGATTCTGCAGGTCTCCACCCCCATATAGAAGACTTATGGTCTTTAGACCGTTTTAAACTGCTCTTCAAATTTTCTGTGTACGAGTTCTCTTTTCCATATTTCGTATTTTGTTCTTTTTGGATTATTTTACTTGTGACAGAAACATGACTTCATCTCCACATGATCCTGTAATGTGTCCTATAGTGGTTTTTTTTTTGTTTATTTGTTTTTATTAAATCCACAAGTAAAAAGCATTTTTTGCACTGCACCTCAAGGCAGTATAAAAGTAAAGCTTATTTTAAAGGTCATGCTTCTGACTCATTTCGACAAATGTTGGCTGTGGTCAGGGGTTTGTTGGTGATCTCTTATTGTGTTGACTACTGTGGAATGGATAGGAATTTGCAGCTTATGCCAAGTGACCATACTGGTGGTGTGTCTTTTGGGTGGTTTGTGGACATCGCTACAAATGCATTTTGGTTGTTTACTTTTATAGAATCTTCTGTCTATTCTGCTCGGAGTTGTTTTTTTTTTTTTTTTTTTTTTTTTTTTCTTGCTTTCAACTCATTGTCCATTTGAACCTCAGGCCAGAACTGAAATTTCACTTTACATTCAATGCAAGGCTTATGTTTCTGGATTACACCACACATATTGAAAGAGCATCTCTTTCACTCTGAATGATGATTAAGCTGATTTGTGTCCTTAGTAAGCATGTTTGTACACCTGTTGACATTCTGCTTCCCAATAAAAAACTGCAATCTCATCAGCTTTAGCCTGATAAAAAATACTACTAGTATATAATAATACTGATACAAGCAGTGCTATAACAATGTGTAAGCTCTTTAGTGTCACAGACTGAGAATAATCCGACAACCAAAGATTTCGGAGAATTATCCATCAACCAATAGGTCCTTTTTCATGATGTTCATGAACACTGGAAAACAAGTAGTAAAGGAAACGAAGTGGCGGGGAAACAGATGGACTACAATAAAGGAATAAGTTGTGGAAGAGATAAAAAAGTAAGTAAAAACGTGTCATAGATGTCAAGACAAATAAACTATATTTTTAGGTTTTATAAATAATTTACTGTCCACAGAGTATAATTGAAAGTTCCCAACAACTTTGGAACGCTGAGATGGTCGTTGCCATAGAAATAAAACTAAAAGATAAATAAATAAAATAATGCAAATTATTGCGTTCCTCTTTTTATTTGTTGTTGACCCGATGCTTAATTTTTTAGATATTGAAAGCTATTGCGTTTCGGCTCACATCTGACATCACAAACAGGTTGCTGTTTTGCCCAAAATGATTTCCACTATAAGCTCCACCTTAGAAACTTTTTAAAAGCCTTTACGGGGGAAAATGCCACAAACTGGGTGGAATTTACAAGATCAGCTCCTTTAAAGGAGAGTGAATTCATCACCAACATTTTTACTTCACCAGAAACTGCCAAGATTCAACCTCATCTCTTTATTGCACGCCTTCTCCAAAGTAAGCAACTGGCTCTCCGCTAAGGAAAGCGAGAACGAGCATCGGCTGCGGGGCGACTCCACGCGCGTTCACGTGAATCTACGTGCGGGATAGAACGTCCACCAAAAACCAAATTTTCTGTCCGAGCCATAGATGCTCACAGACTCGTGTAGACTTTAATGATGCTCGGAATATAAACGATGGTAAACAGAGCGCTTAAAATACCAAATTTGACATTTTATTTTATCTATGTAAAATATTTGATTTTTAAATATCAACTGGTAAATAATCAAGCATTTATGTTAATCCACAGAACACCTGTCGTTGAACATGGGGACTTTGTAGCGTATTGTGGAAAACCTAAAATGTGAAATACAGATGTTGAAAATGACCCTTTTCTATACAGTGCTTAGTTCATGCACTTTTACAGACTGCAGAAAGAAATGTTAATGATGTAATATTGTTTAGGGTTAAAAGTTTATAGATTACACGCAAATTGTAATTAAAGAATTTGTATTATAATAATAATATGTGATGTAATTGCTCTGTAAATTGTTTAGATCTTGCACATTATGGGTATTTATTTAGTAATGATAAAGTTAATGACTTACTTTTGTTAACTGCAGTAAAACATGGCAATGTGTATTACTTTTACTATATATATATATATATATATATATATATATATATATATATATATATATATATATATATATACTGTTAAATAAGTAAGCTGCATCTGTTAATGATGATATGGCTAAATGCTAATTTGTTTTTTATTTTGATTCATAAACTCTTTTAGTATCCAATTAAACCAAGAGGACGCTATTTCCGATTAGGTCATTATCAGTCCCTTGTTAGAACATAAATGTAAATGAGGTGCATGAATAATACGGAAAGTGATGCATGAGGATTTTCTCATTCAGCTCTCTCTGTGCAGTGACTTTCGGCACGTAGGCAGTTCTGGTGTGTCCATTTGGCGCAACAAACCAGATGTGGCATTTTGCTGCATGTGTGCAGTCTTGGCATCTATATAAATATATTATTATAGTTTGTATGATATAGCAAAAGCATTTCTTTTTGTACAGATTGTATTTGGGAAAGTAAGTGCGCTGCTAAAAATGTAAATAAAAAAAACACACAGAATACTTGTTTTTAGTAGTTTTGGCAGTTTAGCCCCGGCATTCTTGTTCTCGTGCGACGTTGTTGTTCCAGTTTAGCCACAGTGTGGCGCAGCCCCCATCCGCCCAACACACGTGCACAATTTCATCCCTCATCCGCCTTATTGACTAAAGACTGTAAAATATCTTTAATGAAATTAGCAAAAATATAAGGACACCTGAGTATTATATACAACAACAAGCAGAACACTGTCGTTGTACAACAGTCGGCTGGTCCATTTGTATTATTGTTCATCTTTTCAAAGTGAAAAAGGCAGCGTGAGTGTCAGTTATCCACATAATTTTGCCCAAATCACGAGGCGTTTCATGAAATTGCACCGTGTGCTGTGGTTTCTACGGTGATCGGTGAAAGCGGCTCCGTATTTGACCAATGAGGTGCCGGTGCGAGTCTGAAACGATTCCGAGCCAATCATGTTTTAGAGGGCGTGGTTTTGTTCGCGTAACGCGACATTACGTCACACCATTGAGTCAGGCGGTGTTCGTTGCCGCTTTAAAAGGCTGCGTGCGGCTTAACGCGGTTTGTGTGACTAAAGAATAAAAATCGCCTTTAGCGAGCTGCTCTGTATTTATTATAATAAAAAAACATTTACACGAAACTTCTTTGTGTCGTAGCGAGTCGGCAGAGCGCTCTCTGGAATAGCGGATATTATTCAAATTTCGTCTTCAGAAAGAAATGACGCGAGAGCTGACACGGAACAGGATCCAGAAGATCTGGATTCCATCAAAGGAGGAAAAACCCGCCATTCCTCGTAAGTGTGAGTACTTTAACTCATTTCTTTAAGAAGGACTGATGAATCACTAATAAGTGATGCTGATCTCGTTCAGGTTCCATCATCACTTGCACTGATCTGGTCCTACTGTGATGACACACCACGTTTAACTGTTATAATGTAATCTATGAGGAACTGTTGGAGAAGGAAATAAAAAATAACAAAGACAACTTGCCTTCTTTTTGACAGTTTTAACATCACTGTCATCACTTTTTTTTTTCTTTTTTTTAAAAAAACAAACAGATATAGTTTTTTTGTAATTGCTAAGCCCTTGATTTGAGTTTTTTTTTTACTTCTTTGTCATTTTAGGAGCATTCTTAACAATTTACGATCCAAATGCCATCCTGTAATATATTATACAAAGCCATCAGATCTGTTCAGAATGTGAAATGACATCATGTTCCATTGTAGAGTCGGGAAAGTTGGTATAAGGTCCTTATCAAAAGCAGTAAGGATGCTGCTTCTGATGAACATGTGTCATGGAAATAAAGTGATGAATGCAGTCTGAGAATGGAATGTATGTCCTTTGTGACTTTAAGGATGGGGGAGGGATCCCAAAATGTTCTATTACTTCCCAAAAAGGTCTATTACTTCAGAATACAGAATAAAAACATACTATATAAAACATATAATAGAATAGAATAGAATAAATAATATATGATAATATGATAAAAAAAAATAAAAGAATTTCACTGCTGGCTGTATCATGTATAACCAAGTATGTGACCAATAAACCTGATTCTGATTCTGATTCTAATAACATATTATTTTATATTGGGCTTAGCGGACAGTAGCTTCACAAAATAAAGATTATATTGATCTTAACTCTCTTGACGTGACCATAATGTCTGATTTTAAGCTGGTACAAGCAGTGCAGGTCAGTAAATTCATGGCTGTGATTCACAAATGCTTACTTAGAGAGATGTATGAATAAAGTATGAGCATTATTGGTTTTAAAAAAATGTAATGTAAAAGTCTATGTCATTCCAGCTTCCTGAGGCATAAGTGTAAAAGTTTATTTATTGTCTTTATTGTCTTGCCCTGGCTGTATATTAATAATCAGTCTGAGCCCCACAGGTTAATAAGATCAGCAGTATTGCTGATTAAGCAGTGTCTGGGGTTGGCTGGTTGTGTTGAGGATGTTCTCATGAGAAGAGCCGATTACTCCTGGCCCATTCTTTCCATTCATAACTTCACAGGCAGCAGGGGTAGACTTACCTGCTTATACTGACAGGGTGCATCAGTGTATTACTGTACAACATCATACTCAAATAATTTTATTGTAAAACACTCAAATTAACAAACATAATATATCGGTCAGTGGGTGAAAGAAGAAACTTAAATTTGAGGATGTTCTCATGACATAAAATTGTATAGACTTTTTGCTGCTGTTATTTGCATTGCATAAAATCACACCTGTTCTTTGTCATCAAAAAGGCTTAAATAAACCAGCTAGATAAAAGGTGCCACTTCGTATGGGATAATGTTCTAGGTGATGGAAAGTGATACAGTGCATTCGATCGATTGTGGGAATTTTATTGATGGATGTCCTTGCAATGTCTGACTACATATGTTTGGATTGTTGTGTCACAGGGAGACAGGGTTCTACATTAATTAAAGTACATGAGATGTGTGATCTCGTGGTCGCTGACAGGCTCCCAACATGTGCCGAATGAGCACATTGAACTCATTTAGAGTGACCTAATTCTGTGTAACAAGGGTCTTGTGTGGAAGGTGGAGGGAGGTCATTATAGAACGAAAGGCCTGTTGAGGGGAAAAAGGTTTTAGAGATTAATCTCACACACACAATGCATGATTTGTGATCTAAACACATAATCTGGTTGAATACAATACACTGTTTACTACCCTTCACATAAATATAGTTAAAAATACAGTCAATTAAATCATGCTTGTGTTAACAGACCCTAACAACTTCTGTAGTTGTAATTCACAAGACTATTGTTGATGCATCAGACAGATGTTCCAGATTAGAAAATGTTCCAGGCTATTTTATTCAGCATCACATGAAATAGTACCCATCTGCTCGAATTTGTTTCCATATCAAAATGTACATTTGTTAAGGAAATACTTTACTTACATTGGTTACTTGAGTAGCAGTACCAATATATATGTAAAACTTTCCATTAATAAATTCCTGCAGGAACAATGAATGGACTAAAATAAGCAGCATATATATATATATATTGTATCATCACACAGTTAAGATCAAAGTTTTGTAAACAGCATGATATTGATAGTAAAGGGTTAAATTATTTTATATATAGAGGGATCAACCAGCGTGATTGATTGGAGAGAACTGAAGTAAAAACAAAGTTTTATTTTAAAGCTTTTTAAAATTTCTAATTTGTGCAATATTTAGTAAAATTTTACTTTACTTGCTGATATTATAACATAATTATTGAGTAACTTTTTAAAATATTTTTTATTGCAGCTGGTGGAGTCCCTCACCTGGCCAACTCACCCATGATCATAGTCATGGTAGGTCTTCCCGCCAGGGGTAAAACATACATGTCAAGGAAACTCACACGCTACCTCAACTGGATTGGCATCCCCACCAAAGGTATTTCTATGGAAAGAGATTTTCTTGATTAGTTTTTTTTATAAATGTTAATTTATTTATTTCGACTCTTATTTCATAATCTTACTTATTGATTTTTCAGAGGTTGTAATACAATGAGTTTTAATGTTGAGTTATTACCTGTGTAATGGTTGTTGTTTTGTTTCTCTAGTTTTTAATGTTGGTGAGTATCGCAGAGAGACGGTGAAGCAGTACAGCTCGTACGACTTTTTTAAATCGGACAACAAGGAGGCAGTCAAAATAAGAAAGTGAGTTTTTCTTGCTGCTGGCTGCAGTTAAGCAACAGAAAGTATATTAAAAGATAAAATCTGTATTTTTTAATCTATTTTGTGCATCCTTATAGGCAATGTGCCATAGCTGCTCTGGAAGATGTCAAGAAATACTTGACCGAAACTGGAGGCCAAGTTGCAGTAAGTATAAACTTTCAGACTTAAATACTTACTGTCACTTATTAGAGGTTAAGAGGTTCACCAGAGTTACTGTGCAGGTTTTTGATGCTACAAACACAACCAGAGACAGAAGAGACACTATCCTGGAGTTTGGTGCTGAGAACAGTTTCAAGGTCTGTATTTTTACACTATATATACATACAGTCATTCAAGAAAAAACAAGTGACATACAAATACATGATAAACAGCTGCACTAATTCAGGTTTCTTCTTCCACCAGATCTTCTTCATTGAGTCTGTATGTGATGACCCAAATGTTATTGCTACCAACATCATGGTAAGTTGGCAGTCAACATCTCCTAAATATAAATAAGTATCTTCTATTATAACAGCAGCTAAGCTTTGTTTCAGTACAACTTTCTACAATTTAATAAAAAAACAATTGGAATTTTTAACCTATACATTTTTACATACATAGGAAGTCAAGGTGTCATGTCCAGATTATCAGGACTGCAACAAGACAGATGCCATGGAGGATTTTCAAAAGCGGATCGAGTGTTACAGACAGAACTATCAGCCTCTGGATCCTGACAATCATGACAGGTAAAATCGATAAGCCTTTTCTTTGTCTAATTGTTTTAATTCCTGCTGTAAATAATGCAATACATGATATAAACTCTGGTTCTGGTGTAACCTCGATTGCTCTGTGTTCACAGGAACCTGTCCTTTATCAAAGTGATTGATGTGGGCCGACAATTTCTGGTAAACCGTATCCAGGATCACATCCAGAGCCGCATTGTCTACTACTTGATGAATATTCACGTCCAGCCACGCTCCATCTACCTGTGCAGGCACGGTGAGAGTCAGCACAACCTGCAGGGACGTCTGGGAGGAGACTCAGGGCTGTCCACGCGGGGCAGAAAGGTAATATGAAAGAAGCATTTGGCATTTTATAAGCAATGTGATAAATAAGGTAACTGCATTTACACACCCCTTAAGATGTGACAAGATTGAGATTAAATGCTGATCAGTGATGCTCTTTGAAAATTTGTGGAAAGGAATTGTTTTCAAAAGGAAATACAAAAAAAGTTTTTGTTTTTATTCTGACTCACTCGCTCACTCTTACTGCAGTTTGCATCAGCCTTGGCCAAATTTGTAGAGGAGCAGAACCTCAAAGATCTGAAGGTGTGGACAAGCCAAATGAGGAGAAGCATCCAGACTGCCGAGGCGCTTGAGTTCCAATACGAACAGTGGAAAGCTCTAAACGAGATTGATGCAGTATGTATATAGTTGTAGCCACTTGTTTCCCTTTGCTTTATTCAATGGTTCTTAACTAATCTCTTTGTGTGTTTTAACAGGGCATCTGTGAGGAGATGACATATGAAGAAGTACGGGAGCGTTATTCTGAAGAGTTTGCACTCAGAGATCAGGACAAGTATTACTATCGCTACCCCACTGGAGAGGTAAGCATCAGAGATTAGCATTAGAATTGGAAATGCATTTAGGGATACTGTGTTTTAAATCTTTTGGGCTGCTTTGGGTGGTTCAAACCAAATACATTCATTATACAGATCTGGCAACCCTGGTTAAAAATCTTGCAGAGAAATGCAGGATATACACTAAGAATTACAACTGAAATGATAATGATGTAATTATTATTTTTAAATACAACGTTATCGTTTTATGTGTTTTTCTACAGTCATATCAGGATTTAGTTCAGCGATTGGAGCCAGTTATCATGGAACTGGAGAGGCAGGAGAACGTTCTGGTTATCTGTCACCAAGCTGTCATGCGCTGCCTGCTTGCATACTTCCTGGACAAAAGTGCTGGTAAGTCTTGTGTAAAAATGTCTATGCTTCTGCTTTTGGATGTTTTCATGTGAAGTAAATGTGATGCTTTTCTCTTCTTCAGAGGAGATGCCATACCTGAAGTGTCCACTCCATACTGTACTGAAACTGACTCCAGTGGCTTATGGTAAGAACCTTATTAACTTTATTATACTTAGCCAAGAGCTCAAGAGCCTTATACAAACCATGGCCCATTTACTAGCATACAGTGAAGTGCTGATGAACTAATTGCAAAGAAGGATGTTTTCATTTATCTAAAGTTCTTCTACATATTTTAAAACTTACATACTGGACAAATTTCCTTAATCATCCATAATGTATATTTTAAGATACTTCTACAGGCATGACAAAAAATGTAATCTTTTTAGGATGTAAAGTGGAGTCTATCTCGTTGAATGTTGAAGCAGTGAACACACACCGGGACAGACCCGAGGTAAATCTGCAGACTGATCACAATAATATTAGACTACAAAAGTGCATTATGAAAATATAGGCTAATTTTCTTTGGGTTTTTTTCAGGACTTGAAAAAAAGTCAGGGTACTCTGATCAGGAGGAACAGTGTAACCCCTCTGTCCAGTCATGAACCCACAAAAAAGTCTCGTATGGATGAGGATTCTGCCATCCCTGAGCTCACTCCAGCACCACTGACTTTCTGCAGCAAAGCAAACAACTCACTGGCCCTGTCCACACAGGTATAACCTGCAGTGCATTTACATCAGTTCATTACCTCATCTGTTTACAGTCACCCTTATCCTTGAACCAAACTCTCATTACTCTTTCCCTTCATTTCCCTTTAATTATTATTTTTTGAACATCAGAACTGGCTTGGTGTTGCTTGTATGTAAGTATAAAAGTCCTCCATATCTTTTAATATTATATTTACTTCCTTGCAGATCCAATTGACAGTGGTCAATATTTTAGAATTCATCTACCAACAAATAGATTGTTGACCTGCTTAGAGTCTTTTCCCAACCTTTCAAATTGTAAGGAGGATAAGCTCTAGCACCCCGTTTGACCCTGATTAGTGGCTTAGAAAGTAAAATTAATTAATTAATTTTTAATGTGTAAAGGAGGTACTTTTTCCTTAGTAAGATCATCATCCCAGTTTTCTTCTCATCATTTTCCTTCCTGTCTTAAACTCTTTTGTGACATCTGTTTACTGCATGCCTAAAGACGTACTGTGTTCCACTACCTGACAGTGATGTCTCTTTTGCTCTTCCAGAGGTAAAATGGCCACTAAATAGAGACGATTTACTGTTTTGTACTTTATTATTTACATTTCACAGTCCATTTACTTTGTGATCACAAGCTGAAATGTACAGATTTGGTTATACAAAAGACTTCTAGCTTTCATTATTCCTCCCTAACTGATTTAATTATAGTCTGATGTGACTATACAGAGGACAACATAGAACCCAAAAGCATAACCCTTTTTTTGTGTTTATCACTCATGCAAACACCACACTGGTCAGAACAGTAATATCATTTTAGAAAC
Source organism: Corydoras maculifer (assembly GCA_019802435.1). NCBI lineage: Eukaryota > Metazoa > Chordata > Actinopteri > Siluriformes > Callichthyidae > Corydoras > Corydoras maculifer. Next base: position 959,303 of record JAFMOD010000998.1, read on the forward strand.
TAAATGATAAATCCACTGCACCTGAGACACTGTTATAGAATAAATTGTTTTGTACTACTGATATATTACCAAATCTTCAAATATGTAGACTACACACTACACACACACTACACACCTTTTTTAAAACTTAAATGTCACTGCCCATATTGTTGAGTTCCACAATCCAATGCTTCATAGCACCTGCATATATTAGACCTCCTGAAGCTGTCGATGCTGATATGTTTATTCAGGTTTGACAGTGTGGCTTCAAATTGTAGTAAGAAGTAATCAGATCTCTAAATATCAGTGACAATCCTTGATTGTATGCTTTACTTCGTATTTGATGAATGATTATTATTAACTTTTAATAACAAATTTAAAATCTTTTCAATGCAGAACCTAAGAAGAAGCACCACTGAGATGCATGACATACACCAGTTCTGCCAGTAACACTTCGAGGAAAAAAGGGCACTTAAGTCTCCTTGAGTAACTTCATTCAAATGTTATGACTTTTCCAGAAAGAAAAGTTACATTTCTGCTTATTTTAGCTGCCCTTAAACAGGATTAAGGACCTCTAAGAGGTTCTTAATCCTGGGTCTTGCTTGCACATTTTTGTGTGTTGTCAGCTGTGATAAAAACTGATGGTTAACCCCATTTACCTTAGTTTTTTGTCAGTGTTTCTGTTCAGCACAAAATGACTCATCGCCACACCTTTGAATACGTTAAGTCAAAACTCACTACGTACCTATTTTTCTTACCAAAGACTTGAAACCCTTTGCATATGTGGGATATACCTCATGTCTCAAGCTGGGGGTCATCAGAATTATTTAAATCTTTACGTGAGCAATAAGGGCTGCAGAGTTGCCAGACGAATGGCTGAAGAAAAACTTTATTGTAATTTATTTATTCCTCTGTGGATAATTCCTTATACAGCCATTGGCTTTGGTACTGGTTTGTTGATGTCAGATGATGCACTGAAAGTATTTTTAAGATTTGGTTTCATCATGAATTTAATATCATGTAGGCCTGGTTATCACTGTTTTCATAAGTGGAATGTGTTTTGCTGTACCAATTATTTATATAGTTATCCATACATAGAGGTTTTTTGTTTGTACATTACATGACTGCGTTAAAACCCTAGAGTGCCTAAAGCTTCGGCCTTTGGGGCTGAAAATGCTTTTTCCTTTAATCATTTCAAGTTTGAAATCATGATCATGTTAGCTTCTACACAGACTTTATGCAAGGTCAATGTTTACAGTCTGAGCTTTAAGGTATTTGTATTTGTAAAATTTCATTTACATAAGTTTTAATTTACATTAGTGTTAAGTATATATTAAAATTAAAAACTAATGCTATAATTGCACTTTGAGCTAATGCTAAGTAAACCATGAAGCAATGTGTCTGCATTGTACTGTTCTACTCTTAATTGTACTAAGAGTATCTGTTTGCTTCTAATACTTGAATACTGTATTTTGTATTTGTTCTCTATTTATTTGTTTAGTATTATGTAATATTAAGGGTCCCTTGTTGTTAAGATTATGGCCCTTATCTTAAACAACTGTCTTTTTAAGAGGACTTTACTAGAAATATGTATTTCTACACTAATAAAAACACCTTATACCAAACAAGACTGCTTAAGCTTTTGTCTTTTTAGGGCTTAACCTTTCTTTGACCATAAATAGTCAGTCATTGACCTAGTCTATTATTTTCTGAGAATTCTGCTTAAGCCAGCCCCCCAGCTTGGTTTTATTTAGACACTGTCTGCCATCAGTCTCGCCCACATTTACTCCCCGTGGTCAAATTTTGCCAAACTCAGTTGTCAGTACAGATCACCTTGTATTATTGTGTCTGCAATAAACACTCAATGCTAAATGAGTCAGTTCATATGACATTTATAATGTGTTTATATTGCAGCATGAATATGCTTGAGCAAAGTTTCTATAAAATGTCTTTGTGGTATATTAACTATTTGTAATTTTCAAGATTAAACAACATAATGTAATGTCTATTGCTAAGCCATTAAATGTGCTTCTAAATTTTAAACTTCTAAAATTTTGAAAATGTGTCTGCAAACCAAGTTGTAATTATAAAGGTCCTTAAGGTCAACTGGAATGTGTGGAGCAAAATTTTACTTTAAAATCTTGTGGAGACATTTTCCATGTAAGTACAGACTCCAGCCCGCACCTGGTGCACTGGTTGCTGAATAAACATAAACTTTAAACAAAGCACTTTCCGCAATGTTCATTTCAGTAAATTCAGGTTATATAAAATGCAGCAGCACCAAAATACAAAGTCATAAAAAAGCTGAATACAATCAACATCTGAATGTATACTTCATTGTGCTTGTGGTAATTTGTTTTGTAAGAAAGGCTAAAAAACAATTATTTGACTAATCCAGCAAATGTACCAGGAATAAAAACAAAGTCAGAATAACAAAACAATCAACGCACTTTTGAGCTTGTTTAATAGACAGTTAATAGATAGTTGTTTAATAGCAGTTAAAGATTAACATATAAATTTAGAATTTAGATTATAAGATTGAAGATTTTTCTGCAGGCTACATCAAAAGAAAATAAATTAACATTTAAATTATGATTATTATTAAGCATAATAATTCTTACCATAGGGTAGGTAAATGACAATATTAAATGTCAATGTTACAATTTAACAAAAAAAAATAGACATAAACATAAAAAAAACATTTAGAATGATTTAGGAAGGCAAGAAAAAATAGGTCAAACATTTATAATAACCACATAAATAACAGATAAGAACATCTGCTTTGGCATTTCATTTCCAAGTCTTGTAATTAAACTCACGGACAACATTGTAAAGAATTTCAATGTTAATCTAATCAGTGTTGAAATGTGTGTGTTTATTGTACTATATCATAGATAAAAACCCTTATGAATTCATCCATATGTATAAGTAAGTACTAAGTAAAATTGACAAGGTGTAGTTCAAATCTCAGATATACATTTTTGTTTATTCTTGCTCAATTTGTAAATTTCTTTCTTTTGTTAACATTAAATAAACATGAAATGCTTAAAATTTAGCAATTTTTGGTTTGACTCATGTCCTCCAAAGTGTAAGTATAAAGAGTATACTACATGTAGTTGCTGATTATATAGATTGTATACTATAAATTACACAATAAGCAAAGATTATAGAAAATGTTGTTTACAGCTTCTTGGTTTCTCTTTAAATTGTAAATAATCTCATCTAAATATGAATTGTTATGAGGTCCATTTTTTCTAATTGTTTTCTTCACCTTCTTCCATTGCCATGTAGCTCTTTACATGTAAAGAAAAATAATACTTTTTATTAAATATTTTTGTACATTATGTTTATATTGTGCGTAAAAAGTAAATTCATAGGAAAAATGTTTTATATTTTTACTTTAGTAGTTTAGTAGTTGATATTAAATTACTTACCCTCATTAATAGCATGTAAAGTACATTTTCTCCTCACAGTCTCTGTTTTCAAAAACATTTCCTTTAGTTTGGGCTCCACAGTACAAAGGCCGGATTGGACAGAGTGGTACGGAGACAACACTCCCCAGAGATGCGTTGTTTATCCAACCCCATGAACCATCCAAAAAGTGAAGACCGGTCCAACCAATGGTCATCGAAACATTCTTAGTCATGTTATTGACCGCACGCAGATCAGTGTCTGTAGACAGACTAATTAAATCAGTGTAGAAGGTCCTGCAGTGCCTCTGTGCTTCCATCCAAGTATAGAACTGCTGAACCACAACCACCTGAGGCTCCCAGACATAGCACAAGAAGTTTCTGATATCCGAACAAGATCGTGCATACCAGTTACTGATTATACATCCACAAAGACTGTTGCTTGGTTCTCCCGAATTCCATTTTGTGTAATTTACTGGAGTTGTATCAGACCATTGACCAAATGGAGACGTGGTAGATGTCCTGACAAGTCCGACCCAAACAGCAATTTTGAAGTTTGACCCATAATCTTTGTAGATGCTGTTGTGTTCTTCAAGCGATGTGATGGTTGAAATATCTACAAAATTTCTCCTGCAGTACTGCTGAGAGCCAGCCCAGTCAAAGGTTACGCTACTAACATAAATATGTTTTCTTCTGAACAGACAAACCGCAGCTTCTATTAAAGCTGCCAAAAAAAGTAAAGAGCAAAGAGGCTTCATGTTTATGCATTACAGTTTGAACTCTGGTCTGAAGGGACTTCTGAAATTCAATTACCTCAACAGTCTAGCTAAGCAAGTAGATGCAAAACCCCAAAAAAATGTAATTATTCTGGCAGGCAACACAAACCTCACACATATGATGAAACTTGTACAATCTTTCTTGTTATGTTAGTAAACTAAACTAAAAAATAGCATTGTTAAGCAGTTATTCATTATATCTATGGAAAATCCAAAGTAAGAATAAGGTTTTTGTAGCATCCTGGTTAAAATTTTTATTAATTTGTTAAGACAAAACTTTTTTTTAAATATATAAAAGATTATTTGAAGTGCAGCGTTTTGATTAATGAAATGTAACCCGTCAGTCAATATACTAGACCTTTAAACTGCAATAACTCACAGAGCCCTGTATGCATTAGACGAGTGTCAATCCAAAACATTTTCATCACAATTTTACAAATTTTGCTAAAAATTTAAAATATAAATATTGTTTTTCCTAAGCTGCAAACAGTTTTTTAGTTTTTGTAAAATAAAGAAAATATTGTAAGGTGATAGTTATTAAACCTATAGATTTAGTATTATTTATTCATTCATTATTTTCCGCTTTATCCTATATTAGGGTTGCGGGGGGGGTTCCCCATGCCTATCCAGGGGAGAACGTTTCATGTGCTGGGCAGATACACCCAGGACAGGGCGCCAATCCATCACTGGATTTAGTGTTAATGAAAATGAAAATGATTTGCAGTTGTATTTACAGTCTATATTTTCACCCCATAAGCATATGAAATATTACAGATATTAAAGAAGCTGATGATTTAACCTGGCATGACTTTTGCGCTCATATCTGTGTGTAACAAATTTGTGTTTTAAAATCTACTTGCATCTGACCTCATACAGAAAGTCTTCAGAGTGACTGAGCCTGCCATAAATAATTATATAATTATTCATATATATATATATATACACACACAATTAAATTTAAAATGAAAACAGTTTATTTATTTTTTTACAAACAAAATCTAATGACTGGATCACATGAGGTAACACAGCTGGAACTTTTAAACACCTCATTGTCATGACAACCAGTATCTGCCCCTTTATTCATTTCAGCAGCATTGCTGTGCCTGATCCACCTCCCCTTGTCCAATTTACTGAGTCATGTTTTGGAAGATTTGCATGGTGGTGCCAGCCCCACTTATTCATGAGCAGTGTGAGTCTTGTCACGTTGACTGCTAAACTTCACATTTTTACTGACAAAAAATAAAAAGTTAAATGCACCCCTTATTAGCCATAAGCACCATAAGCAGCAGACTGTCTGCTGATTGATTTTGGTGACTAAATTAAATCTAAAATATGTATGCCTATTTTTTAGAACCTCTGTTTCATCCACTCCCCAATATCTACATCACTGTCCAGGGATTTTATATTTTATTAGTAAGTGCATGTTTCCTCGTGTGAACAAATGAGTTTCTTTGAACAGAATGTGTTGAATAAAGAATGACTCACACTTCATAAACCCAGTATAGATTACACTAACAGTAAGAACGAGGAAGTCTATTTATATATCTACAAATGTATAACATTCAATGCCTCAAAACGATTTTTAAAGCCTGCTTTAAATACCCTAACAATGCACTTTATGGAGATTAGCAGACACTGCTATCGACCCTGGTGGATGTTCTTACGCCTCCTACTTTATGTTGCCAACAAATTACAGTATGAGCTGTTAAGACAGGATGAACTTGCCTGGTACAAGACAAAAATAAAGAGTCACTGAGTGCATTTGATTACGATCATGGCCAGAACGGAGTCTCTGACTTTATTGAGTAATTCGTTGGTGATTTAGGATCCATGGCGATTAGCAGGACAACAGAAATGGCTATCAGTAATCCTATCTGTCAAAGCTGACCCATCAGGCATTACACTTCCTGATCTATTGGACTAACTTCCAATAACCTTACCTGAACCAAACAAAGACTTGACAGTCATGGACAATCTTCTGTGACAAAAATGCTTTATGTCTTGGACAGAAATAAAAAATATAACACAATATAAACATAACAGTAAAATACTTTTTTAAAGTTTAAATGCATTATTGAAATTTAATGTTATAAAAGGATTTTGAAGCATTGATGTAAAACCTATTTTAATAGCAGTGCATGTGTCTGAAGGAAGCTTGATGAGTAGCAAACAGACAGTGGCCCAATTGGGAGATTAGTGGTTTTATCTCTTGGATGATGTAGACTGCGACAGTGGGAGTGTAAGATTTCAGTAGTGGTGAACCACTTCCAATGATCCTACTTTCATCTAACCCTAAAGTTTGAGAACAAGGCACCCATAACGAAACAGAAGTCAAATTAACCTTTAATTATATACCGCACATTTTATGCATTAGTTGCAGGGTAAATGTGCCAGACAGAAAGAGCAGACAATGTGTCATGAACCAGACTGCGGGAAGGTTTTCAGAGGTCATCACAGTGGAATTCTGATGCACAGTTAGTTTTTTAAAAAAAATCAAATTAAACCATGGATTAGAGTAGTGCATTTCACTGTCCTTCTTTCTCTGCCTTAATCCATCTCTCAGTCTCCCTCACACGGTTGAATAAATGATCCCTGAGTTGTGTGCTGCAGCTCACGTACTCCACTCTTTACTATTATGTCCCACCCTTTGACACCCATTTCCACTAATTCCAATATTTTGGATTTTAAGTCAGTAAATGTTAGACAAAAAAAAATAAATAATAATAATTCAAATGATTATGTGCAACTGCTGACTTCAGCATGTTTGAAAATCTTTGAGCAATTTTTGTCAAATTTTGATATGAGTGATTTGTAACATTATGTAATGAATTGCAAGTCAAGCCAACTTGACGGGAAATTCAAGTACAGTTGTTACTAAACCCATTTAGAGCATTATAAAAACTCTGAATGACAAAGCCATCTATGTTTAGCCATGAGCTAAATCTTCGTATGTAATAACATATATATTGTGAGTGAGGCCTTCTTGTCCAACATCAGTGTCCAACACTTTATAATATATTTAGAAACATTAATTTAAGTAAGGCTTAAAGAGAAACAAACAGTATTTGTGTTGAGATGTTAACAACTTAAGCATTTGAAATGTAAACTAATGTTGTTTATTTTAAAGTTTTTATTTTAGTACACTATAAAGTTACATTTTATCACTGTAGTGACAGTGAATGAAACAGATGGGCCTAAAGCAAATTCTATTTATTTGCTTATTTTATGAATATAATTTGGGTCACTGAAGTTCAGAGCAGAGTGGTGTTCAGTTTAGATAGACTGACTATAAAACAATGATGCAAAAGAGAGTTCATTATTATTATTTGCTTATTTTACCCTACAAATTTATAACAAGGGAGAATGGCAGAAATGAAGGAGAAGCTCTCCTGGACGTGAGTCCTCTCATGTACACAAAACTGGCACTAGCACAGAGATGAAAACAGATTTAAGCTTGAGGTTTATTTTAATTCACTGGTTTCAAGTCATGCTGAAAGATTTGAATTCTTTTTTGCAAAAGAAAGCCAGTTAAGTATACTAACTACTTAATTATAAAAATGCAAACTCTAAATACAAAAATATATTTTGCAAAAAAGTTTATATATATATAAATAAGCAAAGTCGATGATAGCATAAGGTTGAGTAAATTCAGAAACTTGATTGGTCCAGGTGGAGTTCAAGTGAGATTAAGTAAAACGGAGGCCTTTCTATTCAAAACTGCCTACTAAATTCCTTTGTAGGAGATCACTCAAAAACATCACAGGATACAAAGGAAAAAGCCTGCAGGCATATCTATTCACCTAACTAGTGAGCAAACTTAACACCTTTTCTACTCACTTTAAAAAACAAAGGCAACCAGATGACATTTCCCCACTTGAAGTTCCATACCCAGCACTAAATCACCTTCTCCGCCCATGAACCAACTACAAACAGCATTTAAACATCTCTCCCCCATACTTGGTGTCTGCAACAATGGCTTTAGGGTATTGATCTAGATCTAGAATATTAAGATGCATTTTGACTCATATTATACTCAATGTCATATACAGTAACTAATGCAACTTGAAGTTAAGGACCTGGCATTTTGACAGTTCTATACCTTAAACATGAAGCCACCACTTTCTTAATATACCAGCGTGTATCCTAACTAATCCTAACTGGGTTTGTAGGGTATGTAAGAAATACCCCTTAATTTAGTATTTACGGTTCACTTGAGCTGTATGCCTTTCTACTGGGAAAGCAAAGATCCTGGAAAAATCCCAAACATGTAAATGTAACCCAAAATGTACGTCAGCAGTAGGGAAATCATAGGGTGTAGGTAGCTCATTGTTTAAAGCTTTGGGCTATTAGAAATGTGAATGTATACACTCTGTTAGAAAACTGAAAACACAAATTCCTTATGTAAATGTTTGCCATTCTTGCAGAATACAAGATCTGCACATAGCAGATGACGGTTTTCGCACTTTTCATTGGTAATGGTCTTGGTATTAAATAAAACCAATGACCGTATTAGACTACTTAATATCTGATGAGGATAATGAAGCAATTAGTTAATAAAATCCATTTATGTTTTAGTCTTTGTGGAATGCGTATTATTGGGGCAGCAAACTTTTTGATCCGCTATTAACTAATATGTACATGAACTCAGCGAAAAGAAGAGGAACATGGGAAGTACATGCTTAAGAAATATTTTACGTGAGTGAACTAGAACTTTTAACTCCAGCTGACCTCCCATTGTTCCCACCCTTCCTGTTTACTTTTAACATCACAAGTTTAAAGTTAAATAGATCAATTTGGGATTGTCAGTGTGCATTTGTTTTATTACACACACACACACACACACACACTGTCCTTATATGAGCACTGCCATGTCAGCTGGACCTTAATCCCGTTACACACAAGCGCAGGGTCGCTTAATACTTCCAGTATTTTTAACGTCACACTTCCCTTACTTAAATTAGTCACTTTAGGATAAGCTGTAGTATTTGCTCTTGATGGGTTAAAACTAACACAATGTTGGAACGTTTGCTTGAAAAAATCCTGGGTTTGTTTTTTTTGGGCAAAGTCTTAATGTCCTCCCAGTTTCAGTATCAGTAGTGTGGATCTCATCTGCAAACTTGTTTCCCCCACCAGGAACCAAAGACATACTTCATTATAGATATTTAGACGACTACAATAAATAATAAATATAATATAATCCGCTAAAAACGCATTTGTAAAACATATTAAAGTTACTTTTTAATATCATAGCAATGTAATAGCAAAATGAGCAGGTATGATTTGAGTTGGCCGCTGACAGAATGACACTGAAAGCTTTATCACTTCATCAGATTTTTGTTCGTTTAAAGCAGACTCTCAGCTCGGACTGGCATAATGGCGGCATGAGGAACTTTCCAGATCTGACTCACCCACCTCTTCCGGTGACTCAGCAGGATAAACTCCCGGAGGAAGGATTGTTTCAAGGAGGTGCTGACATCTATTGGGCATTTAAGGTTACTACATGTTATCCAAGAAGCCTTGACGCAGATACGTAATATATACTACTAGAAACTATACTACCTAAAGGGAAATGTATCAATTACAAAAAATGTATTAGAAATGTATATAAATATAAAATATCTCACACTTACAATATAGATTATAGATACAATATTTCGAGCAAATAATGTCTGTATAATGCAGGGCTAAAACCAACTCACATAAAGATTAGTTAAACACAATGTTAAATGAAACTGACCAATGATGAATAACCCAATTACTAAAACATAATTTGAAGTAGTTTAGTGAAGTGTTGTAATAACTTTCTTAATGATCAAACGATACAAGTAACAAAATGAATGTAGAGAGTGTATGTTTGCATATTCTTCCCATGTCTGTATTTGTGTCATATACAGTAAAACATGTAATTCAGTTAAAATAGCCGCATAAAATAGGTGTGAATGTGTGTGTTTGCCCTGTTCGGGGCTTGTCCAGGGAATTTGTGAGTGTGTGTTTGTGTGTGTGTGTGTGTGTGTGTGTGTGTGTGTGTGTGTGTGTGTGTGTGTGGGGGTAGAAATCTCACTAATACAGAGTAACATTAACTTTAAGTGCAATATATATAGATTTATAGATTAAAGACACCTCTGGTGTCACTTTACATAAGAAAATAGTAATGCTGATGCAAACACAAACTGCATAGCTTTATTTGACATTCTAATTAAAAAATGGAAAGTAATAAACCTGTGAAAACCGAAAGTGCAAGCAGCATAATAAAATAAAATGAAATGTGTTAACTTTGCAGCTTTATGTTTGATTTGATTTATTTAATTGATTGGGTTAGGGGATATGCTGAAGGCCGTAAATGTACTTATAATCCAGAAAAGCACAACGTTTTGTTGATATTACAATTCAACTTGCTGATTTTTAACTTACTGACTTGACTTATGTTATTCTGTTTTTGGATGAAGATGGTGTAAATGGTGCAAAATGGTGTAACTATATATGTTACTTAATTGACAATGCATTGTATCATAAAAAAAGGGGACAATTTGTCGATGTACATAGTATCAACTTTAAAAATCTACATTCTAAAGCCAAAACATTTGAGACTTTTTTTCTGTCCACATTAGCTTTACACACACACACACACACACACACACACACACACACACACACACACACACACACACCTCTACCTCTATTTTAACTCTACCACTAGTATTCCTCTCAAAACGTATCACTAAAGAACCAAACATTACCTAGAATATACTCTCAGAAAATTGTGTTTCAATCATAAAAATAAACTTTAAATAGTTGTAGCACGGCAGCACGGTGGCTTAGTGGTTAGCACGTTGACCTCTCAGCGCTAGGAATTCCTGGTTCGAATCCACATCTGGGTGGAGTTTCCATGTTCTCCCCGTGTCTGCGTGGGTTTTCTCCGGATTCTCCGGTTTCCTCCCACAGTCCAAAAACATGTCAATTGAATTCTCAAAATTGCCCCATATAAAGTGTGTCTATGTGAGTGAGTGTGTGCCCAGCGATAGATTGGCGCCCTGTCCTGGGTCTATCTGCCCAGCGACCGAGACATTCTCCCCTGGATGGGCATGGGGAACCACTGCGACCCTAATAGAGGATAAAGCGGAAGATAATGGATGGATGGATAGTTGTGGCACTGAAAGATCTTTTTTATTTTAGTAAAGTACAAATAAATAGAGCTTAATTCATTAGTTTAAGTAGTAATTGTATTGATTAGATCAAACCCAACACTAATTAATACAATCATTAGGATCCAAAAGAATAAAAAAACCCATGATACATTATTCTTTGATAAGGTGACCTCCCATCCAGCGTAGCATGCAGGCCAGCCAGCGTCTCAGCGGGCAAAAGTAGTTGTAGTGGAAATGCTGAAACTCGGGTAGCTGTCGAATGTCTTTTAATGAATCCAAGTCCAGTTCAGACTCTGTCAGAGCAATAAGAAAAAGCAGCACAGCCAGGAGCAAAACAAACATACTAAGAAACATCCACACTAATGTGTCAGTAATGACTCCATCCTTCCGTTTGTTTGAGCTCCTGGTAGATGGATGTTTTTTTCTTGGTTGTGCAGATTGTCCTTTACCATTATCTTCAGCTAACCTTGCTGCATTTGAGTGACTTAAATCTGACTCCTTTTTCTTTTGGATTTCTGCTTTTCCATGTACTGATGTGGGAATCTTAGTAGATGGAGTGTATGATTCATCTACAAACTCCATATCCCAATTTTCTCCCTCATCATCAATGCAGTGAGATGTTGGTAAAGCGTTTGCAGGTGTGGAGACACCACTGTCATGTAAAGTCTCTGTGAAAGAAACAGTAAATACATAGATATTTGTAGATAATATAACAAGGAGAAAAAACATGTCCAGTTTGCCAGTTCATCAAATGACATACACTCAGCAAGGTTTTTGGAAAGTAAAAGAACACTGAAACCTTTGAAAGAAACCCATGCAGACAATAGAAGAACATGCAAACCCCACACAGAAGAAATCTGGGCCATTGGCCCTGAAAACTGAATACAGAAGCATCTTGCTGTAAAGTGACTATGATACTCACTGCACCACTGTGATGCCCAATTAATTATTTAAATGCAGATTTTTGCCCATTAATATGAACTATAAGGTTTGGTTTAGAAAATGCTACAAAAAGCCTCAAGCTGTGAGGTAAAAAATAATCAGTCAAAAACACAAAGAGCAACAATAAAACCAACTAATTTTAATAAAATTAGATGAGGGTACTATGCTGAATTTCACTTTAACCTGCATAATACTTTGCAGAAAAAAAGTCAACCATATTGTGGTGTACATTGTATATCTTATTGTTATTGTTACCTGCAGCTTGGATGGTTTGAGCATAAGGAGAGATGCTGGAGTCAGTCAAACTGGATATAATAGGAAGAGCACCCAGAACATTGCCCAGCAATCTGGGTCCCAATGTCAACACCCGCACTCTTACATCCCTGTAACAGTGGTTAATCATCCGAAGATGCACATTGACCTTTGTTTTGATCCGGATCAGGCACTTTACCATGATGTATGTGTGGATTTTTCCAGTATCAAGATCTGTCCAAAGAACACAAGAAAAGGATGAGAATGGACTTGATATATGAGTCCAGTGCTATCATTTCCAGTGTGACAAAAGAATGACAATTAGTTTAACTTGAACCAGGTCCTGCTGCTCTCACCCCCACATTCATCACAGATAGAGCTCGTACTATTTAAAGAGTAGGCAAGAATAGCACTAAAGATAACATGGACAGAACAGTGACTCTCACATTTCACTTTCACGTTGTGTATTGCTCATGAGAAAAAGGTTTAGGAATTACCAAGACCTATTTAACTTTATTTGTGATGCTATTTGGACTGGTTTATACTTTATATACATAATTACTTTCATGCTATAAACTTAAAAAAAAATTAATGGGGGGCATGATGAGAGAAAGAGAAAATTTAAAAAAATAATCAAGGTAAGAAATAATTAGAAATATATATAGTGTGTGTGAGAGAGAGAGAGAGAGAGAGAGAGAGAGAGAGAGAGAGAGAAAGAGAGAGAGAGAACAAGAGAAATAGAAACAGAGTGACAGGCCCAGGTGATTCATATTTCCCAGTCAGTTTCATATTTCAGGTAACAGACCTCAGTTTTCATAATGAGGGAATACATCATTGTAAAATCAGTGCCACAGTTACACATCCACACATTATCTAAAGTGCTAAAGAAACAAATGAAATATAAAGTGAAAATTATGTACATTTATTTTCAGTCAATGATAAAGCCTGTACTCTTTGAACAAACTGAATTCGTCTGAGTTTCATACATTAAATATGAGCAATAATAATTTAAAGGACTGTTTATAAAAATGCTAAAAGAAAAGGTACATTGTTGTGTAAAATGGATGTTTTTTTTTCATGTGTGAGGATCCACGGCAATCAAGAAAAGATGTAAACATAATAAATGATAGATACATTGCTGTTATTTAGAATATAATTATTTCCTTAGAGCCACCAACAAGCTGAAACCAACATGATTTACTGTAATTATTGTTTATGCAGTGACTATATAATTTTCTCTATATACTAACAAAAAAAAAACTTTCTACATATGCAGATCACATTTAAGCTACACAGCTGTTGATTGTAACATAAGAAGAAGTGATCAACATTAAAATTATTTAGATTTTCTAATGATTATCAGGTAAGATAATAATAACAAACAATATAGTTTCAATTCTTGTAAACTTCTCTAAATGACTAGAGAATTAAATTATAAGATGTCTGTAGGAGGCCAGGACAGGGGTTACACCTCATTTGGGGTTACACCTCAATGGTATGAATGGTAGTTAGTTGTGAATGGTAGTTAGCTATGTGTATTATGCTGAGTATGTTCAGCATAATTATGCTGAGTATAAGTAAAGCAAATTTAGTAAATGTACTAAGCACTTATATTAGTGGCTGAAAATAATCTACCTGTCTAAAGTGTCACTGCTTCACTGCAGTAACATTAATTTACACCACTCTAGCATGAAAACTTTAATGATTTTTTATTTCCATACAAAACAGTCACATTACCGTACTTTGTTTAAAATATTTTTTGTCAGTTTTACATTCATGCCTATAAAGCTACTTTAAATCATGAATCTTTTCAAAAGTTCTACGCCTGGCTGGTTGGCATTAGCCAACCAGATACCTTCTGTGTGGAGTATAAATGGTTTTCTGTGATAATTCATGTCATGATAATTAAATTGAAGACTGTTAAACTGTCCCTGTCACTGTATCATTTTTAAACCTTCCAGTCGGGAAATAGCAACTGATGCGATTAAAGTCCTTAAAACTCTGTAATAAACCAACGAACAAACAAATTAAATGGGATATGTTATGTTGCAGTTTTTTGAGTAATAAAGATAATAATCTTGTCTAACTACAAGAAAGTGTTTTTCTTTTAATTTTATGTTCGTCTAGACCCATGTTGCTGATGTCAGCTTTCATGAAATTTCGGGTTTGGAATTTTCCACAATAACAGCTGTGGCGTTTGACCTATTTTGTTTGCACAGAAGTTTTTACAAGTTCCAATTCCGTATACTGAATAATTTACTTTGGACTGCAGCTGCAGTCTAAGATGACTAATCTGGTTTTACATTTATTTGCGTCCAGTTGTCAGTGTTTTGGAAGGCAGTCAGCAGGTGTGATGCACATACACAAATGAAACTGTACATTTAATATTAAATATTATATATATATATAAATATATATATATATAAAATATTAAGTGGAATATGAATGTAAATTAATATAATAAATATAAATTATAGAATATTAGGAATATAAAATTTATACATTAAAGTAAATTCCAGTAAATAAACATTTCTTCTTCTTTTGAAGTTTTTTTAGGTGTAAAACTATTCACAAACATTTTAAGGCATTTTAATTCCAAATACGGATAGTTTAAATGATGTAGTCCCAGTGAATCATTTGATTAATAAAGAAATGTATTACTGTAGTTCATCTATTATTACGAATTCAGACATTTACATTTTTATGTTATTTCGTTCCACATTAAAAGTACAAAAGCATATAATATAAATGTTAGTATCTAGTACATCCAAAATTTCAAGCAGTTTCAAATATTAGTAAACAGTTCAAACATAAGCATCTTTTATTTTGTATTAACCTGTATTCACTATAATGAGTATGTACCCAAGGTTACCTGCAGAGGATCAATGGTTAATGTTTTTTTTTCAGATAAAGATCATGACCATGGGTGCTTTTGCTAGATTTTGCATTAGAAATATGAACGTTAAAATCTGTTTATTTTCAAGTTATAAAATGTATAATGTAACTTGAAACCGATTGGTTGGCAAAAAACAACAGAAAAGATAAGTTTTTGCATTTTGACGTCAAATCTGTTCTTGGTAGCAAGGTATACACACTTTGCATTGAGCTTAACTTTGCATTGCTAAGTTAAATATAATAACTTGTAGCACTGTTTACCTTGGTTTTGCATCTGCTCATTTACCCTTTCCTAAAATGGTTTAAAACCAAAGGAATCTTCCAAGCTAGGTACAGACACATTTTAGTAAAGATGAAGGCTTATTACTCCATTCTGCTCTTGTTATCTGTAGCAAGTGCAGCTATTGGTCAGCTCTGGAAGCAAACCTACATTTATCTGAAATCGTCTGTGACTTGGAATAATGCTCTGAAGTATTGCACAGATAATAATATGGAACTCTTGATCATTAACTCACTTGAGGACTACAACGCATTTACAGCTGTTAGTAAAGCCTATCGTGGAGATCACTGTTGGATTGGGCTTAACAAACAAGCAAATGATACTGACTTTACAAAGTGGGCTGATGGAACTGTGGTGGCATTCACTCAGTGGCAAAGGAGTATGCCAAACAACATTGGCACTGACAATTGTGTTTTGACAAACAATGATCAGTGGCAGAATGACCAGTGTAACAGTAAGCACCCATTCGTCTGCTACACATGGGAGCCTCATCTCATTGTGGTACCGTATATGAGGACTTGGAATGAAGCTTTGGATTACTGCAGGACCCAATATACTGACCTGATAAGCCTGAGCACAGAACAGGATCAAACTGCCATTAACAGCATAACTGAGAATACTGCCACAGCCACTGGTTGGATTGGTCTACGTTTCTTGGATGGCTTATGGTTCTGGTCAAACAATGAGACTTTGGGCAACCTAATCCTGCCTTCCTCATGCCCCACCTGGCCTTTTTATTGTGGAGCTAAAATGGAAAATAATAACTTTGAATTCAGGGATTGCAATGAAAAAATGACCTTCGCCTGCTTTAATAGTACAAAGTAAGTATTTAAACATTATAATAATAATAATAATAATAATAATAATAATAATAATAATTATATATATATATATATATATATATATATATATATATATATATATATATATATATATAATATCTTTTGTATACCCTCTCTCTCTTTCACTTTCTAGTTATATGTGTATAAAGTAAATTAATTAATTTATGTCTCCAAAGGTAAGGCAGTTTATCGAATCATGGCTGGAAGAAGATAGCTACATGAGGAAGTGGAAATCCTTGAGGTTTAGTAGAGTTTAATATTATGTTCAATTAACTGGTATAGATGACTACTTTGTTATGTATATTGAATTATTTATACTGTTTATGTGTATTTTATGCTTTAACTACAACAACTTAAAAAAAATGATTTAGAAGTGTATCCTAAATATTGTAGCTATATCAGTTAGAGAATTATTTAGTATTTTCTGATTATAGATTGTATTTTCTCACATCTTCACATCTCACTTTGTTATTCCTACTCATATTCAACCTTCAAGACTTGATTGAAATGTATTTTATTTTAAACTAAACAATGTCATATAGGTTTAATGCCACATAGGTTTAAGTAATTTGAATAAAAAACAAAACATCTCCTTGTTATCCACCTCCTTTTTACCCTAAGCTTTGTTTATTGCTTTTATTTTTGTATTAAGCATTAATGTCAAGGTAGGTCAATAATCAGTTTGAAATAAAAAAATAAGGTATCTGTAAAAAGAAAAGTATACTATATTATATGTATCATTCTCTCTCTCTCCATATATATATATATATATATATATATATATATATATATATATATATATATATATATAGTGGTGGATGTTAGCTCTGCAGTGATATTCACATGGAGCTGGTATGTTATTGTGTCTTGTGATAAGAGAACAGTTAAAAGTTTTACAATTCTGAAATGTTAATAATGAAAATTAAACTAGCTAATCATAAACTTCCACACTATACCCTCAAGTGACAGGATTTGTTTATTGCCCTTTCTCATTTGTAAACAAATTAAATTTTTTGCTATTGGACTGCACTTTGCATTGTTTTCTTTCAGTTCGTTCTGGTAATTAGGATTTTGCATTTGTCATTTTGTCTTTCTGCAATTTTGCTCATTTGCACAAGAGCTGAGCAAAAGCACAAAGATAATGAGAGCTCTAACATGATTCTGGTGACTGCAATCAGTGCAGCTATTAATTAGAACTGGTCAGAAACTTAATATCATGTGAGCATACATATTAAATGGCCTGAAGCTCAGGATCACTGCATAAAAATCAAATTACAATTGACTCAACAGTTGAACTGAAATAGACTTGTATAGACTTGTGTATACACATACAATGATAGTGGAACTAGTTCATAAATATACTTTGCACCTCTACTTCCACACATTTGAACCTAAACCAATTGTGGTGCAGAAGATGAATACTGACATTATAATCCTATAATCACAACATGATGTCCAATTGGTTCATAA
The DNA here is from genome assembly GCA_019802435.1 of Corydoras maculifer. Taxonomy (NCBI): domain Eukaryota; kingdom Metazoa; phylum Chordata; class Actinopteri; order Siluriformes; family Callichthyidae; genus Corydoras; species Corydoras maculifer. Next base: position 977,294 of record JAFMOD010000998.1, read on the forward strand.
CTTGTAATGTTCAGGCACAGGTTTGGTGAATCACACTGTGCTTTCTGATTGGCTAATGGTTTTGGGCACACAACAAGACTTTGGGGAGCTTGTTAAAAAGTTAAAATTGATAAATGATGGGGGAAGCAGGGCGGCACGGTGGCTTAGTGGTTAGCACGTTCGCCTCTCAGCACTAGGGATTCCCGGTTCGAATCCCTATCTGGGTGGAGTTTCCATGTTCTCCCCGTGTCTGTGTGGGTTTCCTCCAGGTTCTCCGGTTTCCTGCCACAGTCCAAAAACATGGATGAAGTCAATTGAATTCTCAAAATTGCCCCATATAGAGTGTGTCTGTGTGAGTAAGTGTGTGCCCAGCGATGGATTGGGGCCCTGTCCTGGGTCTATCTGGCCAGCGCCCGAGACGTTCTCCCCTGGATGTGCATGGGGAACCCCACCGCGACCCTAATAGAGGATGAAGCGGGAGATGAATGAATGAATGAATGAATGAGGCAAGCATTATTCTGATAGTACCAATCCAAGGTATAAACGAATGTCTTCCGTTAAAACTATACTGGGGCCATCTAGAGCGACATCTAGTGGAATTCAAAGAGAGTGATACAATCAAACGGTTAATGGACAATCAATTTTTGGGATAATTTGAAAGCTGAACATATTTTATTATTTTAACAGACAAAGGCATTTACACATTTACAGTTAATATTTGCATAAGAAAACTATTAACAGAGCCAAAAGATGTCTAAACCAGTATTAAAGCGATGACTTTAGATTTGAGGCTACTTGTGAGCACAAGCAAAAATGAAAAGAGGTAAGATTTTATATTATAACTTAAACTGTTATAAAGGTAAGCATCAATTCCTTATATACACTACATTACACTAAAAATAAATATTTTTGTTCTTTTGTCTGTTAAATAAACTGTTGACCTACATTGTTTGCCTTGGACTACAGAAATGGAAATAATTGTTAAGGAAGATATTTGGATCAATTATACATTGCAAAAAATATAACTTAATATAACATGTGAACACTATAACATTGTGCAAATTAGGTTTGCATTGCTATAGTAACAGCAGGTCAGGTGGCGTTCAACCTGTCTGGCATCAAACTATTAACATAATGTTAAATGTTTAGGTCTTAATGATTGTACAGACTTGTAAAATATTTAACAATAACAAGACTTCAAAAAAAGCTGAGCTGAAATATGCCATTCTCAAAACAAAAGACTAGTCGTTTAAGATTTAACGTTAGTAGAGGACAAAGAAAACAGTATTTTTGCAGTTCAGTTTGTCAATGATCTACGCAATACATAAAAAGCAACAGCAATATATATATATATATATATATATATATATATATATATATATATATATATATATATATATATATGACAATAATATTGTTAAATAATTGAATTACTATTGCTTTTTCAACTTGTTTATATACATACACGTTAACATACACTTTTGTAAAAAATTTATACAAAACATTTTATACTGTACTTGATTTGGTATTTAATTGTACAAAACATTCTCATTAAATTCTCTATTGAGGACTAATTAAAACAAGTATCACCACAGACTGCAGATTTCGTTTAGTATTTTTAACCTTACAGTGATTTGTGTTGTGCGCCCACATTTTCATTGTTAATTTTCCTAAAATTTCGTCATAGTGCGACTTGGGTTTACATCTATTTCCCTAATGATTTTTTTTTAAAAATGACTGCGTTAATTCCCTTAACCTGCTTCAACACAAGACAGAAGATTCTAGATGAGTCTAAATGGCTGATGATTAGTTAAACTGCTATAATATTTGTTTAAATTTATTAATCATTAAAAAAAGCTGCAGATTCATTATTGTGTTTTAATCATTTTTAAACTAACAATAAAGTAAGTATCAAGCATAATCAAGTATTTAGATGTTTCTTTTACATTTAAATCATTGTGTGAGAAAAGAACAAAGAATTTCTGCTCTGTTTGGGTAATTTTATTGAAATTTTTAATAATTTATTTAAATTAAAATTTTATTAAAGTGTATTATATTCAGTTTTCTTCTTCTCATCTGTTTAGATGAGTTTTTTTTTGCCCCAAAGGAATCGTGTGGACTTTAATGCAGTGCATGTGGGTTCCTGATGCAGAATCATTATTTTGCGAAACAAATTTTAGCAATATGCATTTTGTACTTGCATAATGTTTGCATTGCTATTCATCCATGTGGAGTGCACTGAGTATTTCTGGTGTGCTTTGTGACTTTGTAACTCAAACCTTTCTTCAGTGCTTAACTCATGGTGAAAGATGAATACTGTAAACTCAGTCTTTCTCTTGATGGCTTTTACTGGAGTAGTTAAGTGTATGTTTTGGAAAGATTACATTTATGTTAATATATCTTTAGCCTGGATAGAAGCTCAGGCATACTGTAAAGCCCATTTTGTTGATCTGGCAACCATTGCAGAACCAGTTTGGGAATTTAAGGTGTTTAAAACTGAAAGTGTAGTAGCTTCTAATGAACAATGCTGGATTGGCCTCAAATCATCATATAGTAACAACTTCACTCAGTGGTCTGATGGAACTGCATTTCAACTTACGTACTGGAAATCAGGTCAACCAAACAACTCTGACATTGAAAACTGTGTGACAATAAGAAATGGAGAGATGGAAGATGAAGCTTGTGAAAAGGCATTTAGTTTCTTTTGCTACACATGGGAGCCAAAGATTATGTTGGTGCCACAGCTGAAGACCTGGGAGGAAGCTCTGGAACATTGCAGGACCAACTACATTGATTTGATTAGCCTGCACTTTGAAAATGATGTCAATTTGATGAACATGAAGCTTCAGGGCAGACAGGTATCCAGTGTATGGACTAATCTACGTTATCTGGATGGCTCATGGTACTGGCTTAAAAACAATTATTCAGTAAACTTCCCCTTGATGCCTTCATGCCCAGTTAATCATCTCTACTGTGGAGCCAAAACTGGAGATCATGACTTTCAAAACAGAGACTGTCAGGAACTAATGAACTTTGTTTGCTTCTATTATGGACCGTAAGTTACTTATTGACCACTGTGTGTAGTAGTAGTAATAACAAGTGCTGTTTAAAATAAACTACACATGAACTGTAGACATTTACAAATGTGTTTTTTATTCACACCATAATATAATCTTAAAATAAATGCAATTAACAACTTTTTTTTCCTGTAGAGAGAGGATGCCAGTCCCATGAAGTCAAACTGAACCACAAACAGGAAGATGCACCAAGGCTTTAAGTTGAGATGAGTGATGCATGCTGAACTTTCTGCAAATTTTAGTGTGTAGGATTACAAACATTCTTATTTACATGTCTTTGTCTACAGACAAATATAAATGCCATACTTCACAAAGCTGCTTTTTAGGGGTTTTACACACATACATTTAAAAAACAGTTTTTTTTAAAATTATTAATACAATCTTTAGTTGTTCTTGCTGTAATTTTGCATATTTATAAATAGTTACTTACAAACTGGCCAAAACAACACCAGATTCATACCTCATCTTTATTAGAAATTTGTTTGTTGTTGTCTCTGTATTAATACAGGTCTTAAATCCTTAATATAATTTTTTTCTGTTAATGTATTAAAAATGTGTTAATGGAGTGCCGGTAGGTTTAACACACGCTTTGTTTAAAGAAAGACAATCATTTAGTTGCTCTTAATGTATAAGCACAAATCTCTGTTTCTAGCATAAAATGTTTGTTAATGTCTACAGATATAACAAAATAAGGTTTATGTATGATTGTAATCACAAGCAAGCTTCATTGCTTTTTATGGCTTTCATTGTTATTATGTTAGTTAACTCGTGACTAATGTAATATTGTTTGAACAAAATATATGATAATCTGCTGTTCAAAAGAGAAGAAATAATTATTTTGCTGTTGCTTAATTGAACCTGCAAATACAATAATTCTTGAAAGATGGTTTGTTGTGTGTATTAATTTTGCGGCTAGTGCTGATGGTTAGAGAACAGAGTAAAGTTCTGCTAAATAACTAAATGTATTAAATAAATTGATGACTTCAGGCTCTGTGATGTTTATTATTAGACGAACCTGAAATGGAGCTTGGGCTCCCCCTACAGCCCTGCAGTCCACAAAAGACCCCAAGGACAAATACTTTTCTCAAAAAGTCACATGTTTAATTTCTGTAGAAATATAGAAAATTCAATAGAGAATTAAAGGGTTAACAAACAAGAATAAACAGATATTCTGTTCCATTTCAAACAGGTTTGTGGACAATTGTAATGCCTTTTGGTCTAGTGGTTAGAATTCCAGGTTTTCACCCGGGCGGCCTGGGTTTGACTCCTGGTATGGGAACAGCTTCTTTGGGCAGTCATGGGCTTGTCGTTAAGGAACCAGCCTTGTGACCTGAAGGTCCCCAGTTCAATTTCAGGTCCGACCCAAGTACCATGGCTGAAGTCCCCTTGGGCAAGGCACCTGACCCCAATTGCTCCTTGGACACTGTTTTTAAGGCTGCCCATTGCTTCGGGCACGTGTGCTCACATCACCAGTGTGTGTGTATATGCATGCATTTCACTGCACGGAAGGGTTAAATGAGGACAAATTCCTCTGTGTGTAAGCACAGTAGGCAAATTAAATAACTTTATCTGAAATGCTTAAATCTTATTCAACTAATGATGCTGGACTTTATGTTCATGTTATTTTGATTAATTGTTCAGATATATGGTGTATCAGCATGTGGAGATGTAAAAATGTATATTGCAGTGAAATAGATTATTTAATATATATTTTTAACAGTTAAAATAGAAATCGATATAATTTTGTTTTAGTTTAAGACCTTTAACTGCCAGCAGATGGCGACAACTAAGCGTTATTTTTAGAGAAAACCTGCAAACGTGTGTTAGCCCTGATCGTTAGAGAATAGAATAAAGTGGATTCACAAATTATGTACAGAAACAGATGAACTACAGTGTATAATTGTAGAAAAGAAAATACAATACATTTGCAGTCATAGGTCTTAACATTAATAGACCAATTCAACATCAGCTTAACAACACATGGCAACTTATTTAATTATTTTTTATTTTACAAAAGAGAAACCAGAATGTGTAATAAATAAGGATGCCCAAGAAACTTGTAAAACCACCTTTCACAGCAATAATTAGGAGTAATCATTTTCTCTGTAACTTTATTAGTCTCTAACATATAAGAATGTTGGGCCCTCCTCTTCTTTACAATGTTAATTCAGTTTATTAAAACTCAGGTTTTCATTTATGAACTGATCTTTTAAGAACCGGCTATAGCATAGAAAACGTCTGTAAACAGAAAGGTACTGTAGCTGCAAAACAAGCGCAAGTCATTGCCCCTCCGCATCATGCTTTACAGTTAGTACATAGTGTTTGTGAATTAAGCAAATGAATTCTGGTCAGTTTTTAAACCCAGCAGTGAAGTATTTTTTATGTAGTATATATTTAAAATGAAAAAGTTAAAACACACACACACACACACACACACATCTAAACACAAATTAAGCTTGGCAATGCAAATATTACAGATATAAAGTTACATGGGCAAAGGTCACAGAATTGCCTGATAATGTCATGATTCATCCTTGCAAGTTTATTCAAAACTTCAAAAAAGTTTGCATCTTTTTGCCTAGTACTTCAGTCATGCCGCTTGAGTTCTTGACAGAGAAACCAACAAAGCATGTCCTTCTCCATTTTAGGACATGTATTTTGAAGCATATTTAAATGTAGGCATTTAAATACAGTAAAAATAATTGTTTATATATTATATCATATACTACAAAACTGTAAGATTTGTAAAAATATAATTGAAAAAAAAAGATACAGTACATGCAGTGACCCAGGGCACTATGAATAAACTTATGGGTTTTAAATTTGTTTTATGCAAAGACGTCCTGGCTAAGGGGTCATTTTATTTTGGATATCTCATACAAAGAAAGTAAAGTATTTGCCATGCAAAAGTAAAATGGCATAAAGAAAATAACAAACAATAAACTATAGACTAAGCATGGAGTTAAACATTACACAGGCCATTAAAAAGTACAATACAACTAGACATAACAACCAAAAATTATTAACTAATAAGTCAAAATAGTATTTGTAATATTAATGAATCAATATCTCTAGATAGATAGACAGACAGACAGACAGATAGATAGATAGAGAAACAAAGGCACCATGTAAACGAAGAAAGACTGGCGTAATTGCTACATCTCAATGGCATATTTATACTTTAAGTCAAATAGGCTGTGCCTCAGTGTCCTGGAAGAAAGAACAAATTGGACTGATAGGTTAGTGTTAAGACATTAAAGCACAGGACATTTTTATTCATTCATTCACTATCTCCCGCTTTATCCTCTAGTAGGGTGGCGGTGGGGTTCCCCATGCCCATCCAGAAGAGAACGTCTCGGGCGCTGGGCAGATAGACCCAGGACAGGGCACCAATCAATCGCTGGGCACACACTCACACAGACACACTCTATATGGGGCAATTTTTAGAATTCATTTGACTTGATCCATGTTTTTGGACTGTGGGAGGAAACCGGAGAACCCGATGGAAACCCACGCAGACACGGGGAGAACATGGAAACTCCACCCAGATGGGGATTCGAACCAGGAATTCCTAACGCTGAGAGGCGAACGTGCTAACCACTAAACCACCGTGCCGCCGACATTTTTATGCTTTACAAAAAAACATATATCTATTGAACGCATCTCCACTTACTCAAAGACCTTATTGCTTTCCACAGTAATTTTACATTACATTTGGTCATTTAATGGACGCTTAACGGACGCTTTTATCCAAAGTGACTTACAAGGTGAACACAGGGTTAATCACAACATCCCTGGAGCAATGAGGGTTAAGGGCCTTCCTCAAGGACCCACACTGGTAACTTCAGTGGACCTGGGATTTGAACCCACAACCTTCACATAGCCCAACACCCTAACCACTGAGCTACCGTGCCCATTTTAAACAGTACTTACTAGTTCAAAACTAGTACCTACAGTTTAAAAGGAGATTTGGAATACAATATGGGTGCTTGATTCTTTATACATGTGGCAATAAAAATGAATGAAACATCTGAAATTAGTGAGTAAGAACTGAGAACAATTATGTGTAAAGTTTTTATATAATTTTTTCAGGTTAACATATTTTTTTTACACATTTAAAAAATTTAGGCTATAAAATAATTGTACTGATGACAATGTCATAGTAATAAGTACTTTCAAATGATTTTTTTATGATACTGATTATAATGTAGCTCAATAAATCTAAAAAAAAAGATAATCCTTTATTTGTTCCACGATGAGGGAATCTTGTTAAGGTCGGGTCTGAGTGACGTAATTTTGGCTTTGAAAGGCAAACCAAGCTGTTTGGTATATATATAAATATAAGGCACTCACATACAATTTGCATTGCTCACTCCTTTAGGTGTCTGTTCCAAGCTGTGTATCTGGCCTTGCATCTGACTGCTGTGTTCTTCAGGGTGTTCTAAAAAGAATTATCTTCAGGGCAGAACTTGAATACACAACAAGGAGACATGCAGGCTGTTTACTTTGTCATTCTTTTTACATCTTTGACACAAACAACTGTGGCTCTTTTTGTGAGAAAACATATTTTTGTGGACAAAAACCTTATCTGGAATGATGCTCAGACATACTGCAGAAAAAATTATGTAGATCTGTCGACCATTGACACCACAGATGAACTAGATAAATTCATTGTCGATACCGGAGGTAAAGCTAGCGCAATAGGCTGGACTGGCCTCAGCAAGGCAGTAACTACTAGTGTTTTTGCAGTGTGGTCTGATGGAAGTTTATTAGGAATGCCAACATGGAAAAAAGGCCAACCAGACAACCTCAATACTAATCACTGTGTGAAATCAGATAACAAAGCTTTAGCCACTGACAAATGCACAAATACGAATAGAGTTTTTTGTTATGTGTGGGTGCCTCACTTGATTGTGATGCAGGACTTGAAGAACTGGGATAAAGCACTGAATTTCTGCAAAACCTATCAAACTGACCTGATAAGCCTGACCACTAACACTGATCTGTTTGTGGTTCAAAACATGAGCTTGAACATTCAGAACACCAGATTCTGGACTGCATTACACTTTCTGGATGGTTCATGGATCTGGGTGAACAATGTAACTATGGGCAACACATCAATCTCATCGTGTCCTAAATGGCCTTTTCTTTGTGGAGCCTGGAACACTGGTACTAATGCCTTAGAGAACAGAGACTGTGGGGAGAAACTTAACTTCTTGTGCTACAGTAATGGGTAAGATATTGTTATACTGTGTTATCTCTCTCTCTCTCTCTNACTGCATTACACTTTCTGGATGGTTCATGGATCTGGGTGAACAATGTAACTATGGGCAACACATCAATCTCATCGTGTCCTAAATGGCCTTTTCTTTGTGGAGCCTGGAACACTGGTACTAATGCCTTAGAGAACAGAGACTGTGGGGAGAAACTTAACTTCTTGTGCTACAGTAATGGGTAAGATATTGTTATACTGTGTTATCTCTCTCTCTCTCTCTCTCTCTATTATATATATATATATATATATATATATATATATATATATATATATATATATATATATATATATATATAATAGGAATGTAATGTTTTAACTTTTTGTATTTTGAGTGAAATCTCAAAAGTCATAGAAGTACAGTATGAATTTTTTTTTTCTTTTTTCTTTACAGATGAACATCATTTGATTTGATGAACAAGCTCAAAGCTGAAACAAACTTATTCTTTAAAAAATATTTAGTACTTTACTAGATTAACCTCCTAGATATGATTCATGTTTGCATAATTTGTGTGATTTTAGATAATAAGATAAAGTCTATTCTACCTGCCAAATAAAAAGGTTACATTTACTTATGATTTACTTTTTTAAGCTTTAAAGACAGGGCACATGGTATTCTAGGACACAATATTTAATTCCTTCCAGAGTTGCATTCATCTTTGTACTGGATAGAATTTCTCCGGCACATACATTTAATCATCTCTAAATTACGCTTATATTTCCAAAAAACACATTGTTTTTACAATCTTTCTTCTGTTGTCTAAATAATGTATTTTTAATTATTTTCTTTTAATGTGTTAAATCTGTACCTGTGGAACAATGACTTGTGTTTGTTTGCTTAAATAAAACTATATTATAATCTGCTAGACTCGCCTGGTATTACACACATGATACAGAAGTAATACTCACAGGAGTAATACACACATTACTTCTTTCATTGGTAAGTTTTCTGAGCATTATATGATTTTATGTTAACAATGTACTTACAATTCATTATGAGTATTTATTTATTATTTCATTATCTGGTTACTTACTTAAAAAAATCTATAAATTAACCAAAAGTTTCTATTTGGGATCAATAAAGTATACATGAAATATTGATAAATAAAACATTTTACTGTTTGATTTAATGCTTTCACATGACCACAAAATTTCATTATAATCAATAAAAAAATCAACCTGCTCTGGATCAATACATCTGCTGATTTAAAATAATTTACATATTTCATATATTTAAATGTAATTTTTAAAAATCCTTATTTGTGCTACTTGCCAAATTAATTGTTTTCAGGATAAAACAAAGTGCATACATTATTTTGAAGAGTTTTAAAGATAATGTTCTTGTTTTAAAAATTTTAATTGTTTAATTACAATTTGTGTATTAATTACAATACATTTGAAAAATTACAAAATGTTTTAAGGAATCCAAATTAGATTTAAATCAATCACGTCAGATGTGATTTCAGGTCAGAGCAGTGATTCAGTGATTTTAGACGGTTCATACCCCACGTACGACATATATATTCACACACATTCTGGTGTTGGGCACATCATTTTGTTGCAAGATTGTTACATTTTAGAACACGTATTTTGTAGGTAATGTAATACACAGTATTTCCGAGTTAATCATACAAGCCTGCGCTGTTAAACACAAACAGCGTTAAATTTTGCTCACTTCCACATAGCAATAACGGAGCAGCTGCCACTGTAAAACAAATACTAATGCTGCCTTTAAAACTTTTGCTGTTTAACATCCAGACAAAAGGCTTTTTATTGAGATTCATATTAAAGTTCAACTGAACTTGTGGTTGTTTATCTCTTTAATACTATCTTCACTTTTACATGTATTCTAACTTGCTGTGATTCTTAAATGCCTTTAGTATGTTGAATATCTGTCTTTAACCTAATTGAATTTAATGGTATTGTATGTTTTTTGTCGGTGCGGCACGGTGGCTTAGTGTTTAGCACATTCGCCTCTCAGCGCTAGGGATTCCTGGTTCGAATCCCCATCTGGGTGGAGTTTCCATGTTCTCCCCGTGCCTGCGTGGGTTTCCTCCGGGTTCTCCGGTTTCGTCATACAGTCCAAAAACATGGAACAAGTTAATTGATTCTCAAAATTGCCCCCTATAGAGTGTGTCTGTGTGAGTGAGTGTGTGCCCAGCGATGGATTGGCGCCCTGTCCTGGGTGTATCTGCCCCACGCCCCAGACGTTCTCCCCTGGATGGGCATGGGGAACCCCACCGCGGCCCTAATAGAGAATAAAGCGGGAGATAATTAACGAATGTGTGTTTTTGTCCTGTTTCTACAAAGGTGATAACGTTTTAAACATGTGCTATAGGTCTATTTTAGTTTTTAAGGGTCAAGTGTATTAAATGTGATAACCTATTTCATACAACAGCTCATGTTACTCACTTTATTATAATCTGTTTTTAACCATTAGCTCAGTCCCCGTAGAGACCGTCAAAAATTGCCATAGCCGACTATATTTCAAGTCGTCAAGGCGGGGTATTGGGTAAAGTTTTCAACTAGCAATAATCGCGCCTCGGATAAACCTCATAGGCTACGATACTGCCACTGCGCAAAGCTACCGATCAGAGCGCCGAGGAGCCGCGTCCACGATGCCAACACACTTCACCTTCATGGTGACGCAACTGCTGCTGAACTACCGCCTCACCTACCGAGTGCTACGAATGTTTTATATGTATCATTATAAACAACTAAGAATATAAACCAGTTTATTAAACCAAAATGTTTACGTCATTTAAAAGCAACGCATAAAAACGGAACACAATTAGATTTTAGTGAAACCGAGTCATGAAGAAAGCAGTGAAACCACACACGCCCAGCCTACGTCAGAGTGTTTTACCGTAATGTACCGAAAGACGGCTCCTTATAAAAAAAAGACAGCGTGTACGTTTTATTGGGTGATTATTATTTCATAATTACAAACCGCTTTGCAACATACAACAATTACACACACACACACAACTACACACAACAAACGCACGTGGTTTGTGATGTATTTTAAACGTTATTCGGAGGATTTTGATGCGCACGTAATAGCGTACGGGTGGTGGTCCCGTAATAAAACTAAACCGAAAAAACAACAACGGAGAGCTTAAAAAGAGAACAGTAATAATTACAGATCGATTAAAGTGCAAAACGTGGTTCAGGCGGCAACGTGATGGTAACGCGTGGACAACGTTATCTGCGGGATTTCTTTTCTTTAAACCAATAAAAAGAGACAATTTTGTAATATCGGTTTCAATGGTAAACTTTCATACATTTACATCGAAAGGAAGAGAACACTTCCGTCTACAATCAATCGCTTTAATGATAAACTGAGCAACTACGCAACAATAAATCCATCCACATTCAAACAACACTGAACAAAACAGGACAATCGCTAGAACTAGTGTAAAGTTTTATGTCCAAAGGCTTCAAACAATCAGAACTAGGAACAGCTTATTTTCCAAAGACATTACAATACTAAACGGGAACCTGCACATTTTACAAATTACATATTTTTTTACACAAATCTTCTCTATTGATCTTATTTTATCTGCATATAATGGCAAGTGCACTTGTTAAGGAGCAACTCAAACCTCGTCATGCTAGGTATACTGTGAAGGCGAGATATAACAATAAAGACTTTTAAATCTAAAATTAAACTTGAAAAATCAGTCTCCGTAGAGACCGTCAAAAATTGCCATAGCCGACTATATTTCAAGTCGTCAAGGCGGGGTATTGGGTAAAGTTTTCAACTAGCAATAATCGCGCCTCGGATAAACCTCATAGGCTACGATACTGCCACTGCGCAAAGCTACCGATCAGAGCGCCGAGGAGCCGCGTCCACGATGCCAACACACTTCACCTTCATGGTGATTTTGATGAACGTCAAACCGATGATGACAATTTCCCGAGTTCTACAACGTACATAAACCGTATGCTATAAACAAGTAATTATTAACTTTCTTAAACCTGTGAAATGAAGATAAATCCGATCATGAAAGAAGGCGATACGGCGCAAAGCATGATGGGAAGTAAATACGTCATCGGCGATTAACAAAAACGTTTTAAAACACGAAATAAACACAAGTTTAAATACTTTTGCAACAAACACAACACTGTGAGACTATAACTTAATATAATCACGTTTTGTGTTAGGTCGCGTTTAACTTCAAATCTACAACATACTGAGGATTTGAGGAAATTATCGACCACAAGGTGGCAGCGTTGAACCACAAACGTGATGAACTGGAGTTCGAAACAGTTTTAATGAAATTGCGAATTGAGCGAAACGCATTTCTTATTACATCTTTTAAAAATACCGCTAATAATAATAATAATAATAATAATAATAATAATAATAATAATAAAAATAATAGTGGCGGCACGGTGGCTTAGTGGTTAGCACGTTCGCCTCTCAGCGCTAGGGATTCCCAGTTCGAATCCCCATCTGGGTGGAGTTTCCATGTTCTCCCCGTGTCTGCGTGGGTTTCCTCCGGGTTCCCCGGTTTCCTCCCACAGTCCAAAAACATGGAACAAGTTAATTGAATTCTCAAAAAATTGCCCCCTATAGAGTGTGTCTGTGTGAGTGAGTGTGTGCCCAGCGATGGATTGGCGCCCTGTCCTGGGTCTGTCTGCCCAGCGCCCGAGACGTTCTCCCCTGGATGGGCATGGG
>JAFMOD010000998.1:991454-1132076 GCA_019802435.1 Corydoras maculifer
ATCCACGACCAGCGAATCAGTGGTATGTAGGTTATGTGGTGTAGAAAGAGAAAATGCGGCTGTTTTCACTTGTTCTTACTTCACGTGGGTGACGCACTGATCAATGTCCTCCTGGTGATTCGGATCCAGGTCTCCGTGCGCAAAAGCCACCAGCCACCAGGCCATGGCGAACAGCAGCCAGCTGCAAAGAAAGGTCATGGTAAAGATGACGAGTGTGAAGCGCCATTTCAAGTCTACCAAGGTGGTGAAGACGTCTTGAAGAAAGCGGCCCTGCTCGCGGATGTTCTTATGCGCCAAGTTACATGCGCCGCTTTTGGCGATGAAGCGCGCTTTGTTCACGCGGTCCCTGAACACGGGCTTCCTGGGAGAGCGAGAGGCGAGCGCCGGCAGCGCAAACTCCTCCGGGATGATGCTTTTCCGCGCCAGCATGCCGAGCACAGACAGAAAGCATGAAAGGAAACCGAAGAAACGCGCACTATGAAGCCGATGTTAACTGGTGCGCCAGAACCAAAGTGCGAACATTTTAAATCTGGCTGTGAAGCGCTCTTGTTCACGCTGACCGTGTGGTGCAGGTCGGTGTTTGTCGGGCGCAAAAAACTTTTGTTAGTCAATAAGCGATTCGCTAAAGTCCTACAACTGGATTTCATTTAACCCAAACTTCTGGAAGGCTGAAAATCTTGATCCAGTTGACGTACAGCTCATGGGCGGTCACTGGTTTGGTCAGTTCAGCTAAAGCTCTCACATCATGCTGCTCAAGTCACCAACTCTCACTTATGCCAATTTAAATAATATACTATACAATACTATACTATACTATAATATGATATAATATAACATAATATAATGTAATGTACAGAAACATGTATGACCATAAAATGGATGTATTTCATTCTACCATTAAAAATAAAACGTAATTTAACTTTTATTACTCAGTGAATTTTTTATTTCTAAAAAAATGTTAATTATAAAACGTGTAGGATGTTAAATGCACCTTAAATGTTTCTTAGATTTGTTACTAATGTATTATTTATAAGCATTCTTATTTATGATCATTCGCCCAAAAACCAATAATCAAATAATTTCCCGGCCTTATTTCTTATATAAATTTAGTTTATTTAATTAACGTGAGTTTTTGTCTTCATTGCCTTTAATCTTCAAAGTAAAAATGTTAATGAGGACCGTTATGTTGACCGTCAGGGGGCGCCATAAAGCAGTCGCACTCGGGTTTATATTAACACATTTGTATCATATTACAGTTAAGGGTTTCCTTCCTAACTCCAGTATTACATATATACATATCTATTTGTATACATATATCCCGTTGGTTATAAAGAAGTTCTGTTCTGATTTTTCCATCACAATTTTATAAATTGTTTTATACAGTCCATATCAGCAGTTATATATTTATGAAAATAAATACATAAATCATTTGACACAATGTAAATATTTACACACTTTATTGGGTTCAAGTGTAAAAAGTAGGCACATGGCATGAGAAAAACTTGTGTAGCCAAAAATACTTTTTACACATTAAGACATTTTTACACAGATAAAAGAAACAGAAATTAGGTTAAAAGCTCCCATTTAATGTTAAATGAGAATACAATTCATTGTAAGAGGTTAAAACCCAGGTTAAAACTATCAACATGAAATATACTGGTAAAAAATATGTATACAAATCGAATGTATTAATGTGATTTGTATACATGCTGTTGTTGGAGAAAATGAGGATAAAACCTCAACAGTGATCAGAATGTGGTCACAGAAAACTGGTTATTCATGTCACGTAAATCATGTGGTGTAAACAGGGTGAAAAGTAATTTTTAAGCCATGTCATTTAAGTCTGTGAGTTATCTTAAGCAATAAAGCATACATTTCTATAACTCATGGAGTTATATAATTCTGTAATATAATTTTTACAGGGTTGGTGTGTGAGGGAATGAATTGTGTAGAACTGTAATTCAGCATTTAAATGTAATAATAAACATAATTTAACTGGAAATTACAGCTTAAACCTAATGACCTATTATGATGGTCCACAAAAAAAAAAAAAAAAAAAAAACAGATGAAAAAGTTTGGTTTGTAAAGTTGTAACCTAGTAGCTGAATTTACACATACAAATAGAGAAAATAACTGAACATTTACCTTTTTAAAAGTAAAACATGACCACAATGTTTGGATTTCTTTTCTATCCACATTTAAATGATAAATTCCTTGCACTCTTTGAATCAAGTTTGATTCCAAGTAATGGTTATTGGCTTTAACTGAAAGTTGTACTAAAAATTTATTTTTCTTTTTTTTCAATTTTTACTCATGTAACTGCCCTATCCAAGATACCATGGTTCATTATGGACGTCAAAAAAATCCAAGTAAACCTGGCCCCCAATACACAGTGCAAGTTTTATACTGATTACAAAAGCACAATTACATTGAAATAATAAATACGTTTTTTTAAAAATATTTCATAGAAATGTATATAGAGGAACTGTAATCTAACACTTTTTTTTACATACAGCCCAAGACTAAAATGTTTTATTATAACTTTGCAGTTATGCCACAGCTTCAGGAAACAAATTATTATCAAAAGCATATGTTTTTCTTTCCTGATACTGACTAAATAAAATGTTCAGGAAAACTATTTTTTCTTTAGTTTTTAAAAACAAATTGTGTTTTATTCTGAATCAAATAAAGATAAATTCAAAAAGATTACATCTTCCTGCATGTTAATATTTCTGTTAAAAATCATTTAAATCTCAGATTAACATCATGAGATAGCTAATAAATAACTAAAATGTTGTTTTTTGGTTGTTTAAAGTCCCATTAGGTTTTTTTTAAATGAGGCATATTTTAATCAAACTAATGTATGTGATAATTAGATGCAAAACACAACAAACCCCATAATATAATACAAATTGGCACTGGATTTATATAACGGATTTTAATAACACTCTCATAAAATGATGACTAAAAACCCTACCAGGTATTTTTTTCAATATGCAGAAATAAATCTTATAAAAGTATTTACTGATATACAAATTAGAACTGTAAATATATGTGCTAAGATAAAAGCTCTGTAACTCCAAAGACAATGCATGATTTATCATAATAGCTGATATATTGCTGATATAGATGTGTTTTGCATAGTCATAAGTGCTTCTATGGCACTACTTTTGTGAATGTCAGCAATGCATGTTAGACAGACAGACAGAGTGCCAGCTTTAAAATATACTGACAACCCTGAACAGTGTTGATACCAAGTATTACAGCATATATTTGCCAAATTTAATGCTAACACAGGCATAATATTTAACCTAAAATGTAAAAAAAAACATAAATAGAGGGAAGTTTTATTATTATATTTCATGTAAGTTGCTAAAAGGTTTAGCAGAACTGTGACAGTCTTAATGCCTTATTATTCAGACAGGATATGTGTCTTGAGGAGAAAAGGAGGTGTATATGATGCCCCTACATGTCTGCTTTGACAAAAGAGGCAAACATGCTGTCTTCCTGCTTCATCAGTGCCTCTGGTTTCCCGTACTCCAAGATATTTCCTCTCTTCATCACAATTACAAGATCAGCTGTCAGGATAGTGTGAACCCGGTGCTGCATACACATACACACACAAACACAGACACACACACTGTATGTAACACTGTGTTTCTGGATGGCTGCCTTCAGGTCCCCACTTTAGGTAGTTCATGTTGTGACAGCAAACTCCCATATTAAATTAAGTTTTCATTTAGTTCATTACATAATACTTGATTATGGTACTATCCTATATATATATATATTGGTTAAGTCTAGCAGCAGTATAGCCCATCTCCTTCAATAACTAATTTAGTTCAATCACATAAGTGGACAATATATTATTATTATCATTACTATTATTATTACTGAACCAGGATTTGTGCAACTGATTATGCCTATTTTTTTTAATGCTTATGGACACTGTAGCAAAGACTAAATTTTAAATTGATAAAAAGTTGTTTCTCTACCAACCTGCATACAGGATAGGGCTGTGGGTGTAACCAGAGGAGGTGTTATTTATGTGTGCGAACTAGGGTGCTGAAGAGGCTGTTCTCTTGTGCTAACAGGTTGGCACCACTATCACACTCGACCAGTATCCCAGAGGAAAACACCAGCACCTGCTCCGCCTCCAGGATGGAGGAGACCAGATGCTGTGCCACAAAAGAGAGATAAATAGAACAGGAAAAAGAAGGGAAAAAAGAGTCAGATAGACAAGACATGGACAGAGGAAAAAGTGAATAAAAATTGATAGAGGCAGGCAAAGAATTCATCATTGAAATATTAAGAACTATTCTGTGCTGACATGCAAAACAGAAAAAAGTTACTATGATTATTTTTTATTTAACTAGTAATAATGTACATTGCCATTTATAAATATCCATATAAATATGTAGATATTTACATATCAGCATAATGCTGAAGAGAACAAAAACATGGTATTCTGGACAGTAAATCCTGGGCTTAATTAAATACATCTTTCAAATAGAGGATAAATAGATATTGACACATCTAAATAAAATTTACAAACGAATTATCCGCATTTAATATAAGCTTGATGTTACAAGCATCCATTACACAGCCAAACAGTACAAGAAAATTAAGAGGCTGAAATTGGAATTACAATTAATCACTTCAGCTTTTCCACTGTGGTGTGAAAGCAAAAATAATTAGCTAAAATGACTTTGTTTCCACAGTGGGTAGGTTATTTTTTTTAATCAAATAAGTTCTTAGAACGCGGCACGGTGGCTTAGTGGTTAGCACGTTTGCCTCTCAGCGCTAGGGCTTCCCGGTTCGAATCCCCATCTGGGTGGAGTTTCCATGTCCTCCCCGTGTCTGCGTGGGTTTCCTCCGGGTTCTCCGGTTTCCTCCCACAGTCCAAAAACATGGATCAAGTTAATTAAATTCTCAAAAAATTGCCCTATATAGAGTGTGTCTGTGTGAGTGAGTGTGTGCCCAGCGATGGATTGGCGCCCTGTCCTTGGTCTATCTGCCCAGCGCCCGAGACGTTCTCCCCTGGATGGGCATGGGGAACCCCACTGCGACCCTAATAGAGGATAAGCGGGAGATAATGAATGAATGAATGAAAAGTTCTTAGACACTGTTCTGTCCAGTGAAGGCAAATAAGGTAATGCATATATTAGACCAGTTCAGGGATGTTGGCACAAATAAAGAAGAAGATGGCAGAAAATAAAGATAGAGGTAATATGTTAGAGCCAGACAGAACAATAGAAAGTTTAGTCAACGTTACAGAGGAGTAAGTGTGCACCTGTCAACATTTTTGGATTTAACTTAAGACAGACTTACTGCTATAGTAACAACGGTGCGATCTGCAAATGCTGTCATCACCACTTTCTGTAAAATGTTCTCCTGTAAGGAAAAATGCACAAAGAAGTTCAAGTGACTGAAACATAACAACTATGTACACCATTTGATGAGGAAGACAAGAAACATCAAGAAAGAAAATCTGCAAACCAGAGTAAAAAAAATTCTTATTCTATGACCCAAAACAGAGATTGGTGCCAATTTAAAAGCACAAAGAAAGCAGAGCATTTTTACTGTTGCCATGTCGATGGAGGCAGTTGCCTCATCCATTATTAGAATGCTGCTCTTGCGGACAAAGGCTCGAGCCAGGCAGAAGAGCTGCCGCTGTCCCACACTGAAGTTTTCACCACCTTCTGTTACCATTGCATCTGTGAAAATCAGACAATGAACACAAATTATGATATTCCACTAAACAATAGGTAAAAGCATGTGGACATTCATAATATAAATCCTCTGACACATTCGGAGTGCATCTACTTGACCAAGTATTAATTATGTTAGATTTTTTGCTTTATTCTTTACACCAGAACCAGTAACTAACCAGACAAAAAAAAATACAACAGATATTTTTAATTGTTTAAATAATATCTCGGCGGCACAGTGGCTTAGTGGTTAGCACATTCGCCTCTCAGCGCTAGGGATTCCCAGTTCGAATCCCCATCTGGGTGGAGTTTCCATGTTCTCCCCGTGTCTGCGTGGGTTTCCTCCGGGTTCTCCGTTTTCCTCCCACAGTCCAAAAACATGGATCAAGTTAATTGAATTCTCAAAATTGCCCAATTTAGAGTGTGTCTGTGTGAGTGAGTGTGTGCTCAGCGATGGATTGGCGCCCTGTCCTGGGTCTATCTGCCCAGCGCCCGAGATGTTCTCCCCTGGATGGGCATGGGGAACCCCACCGCGACCCTAATAGAGGATAAGCGAAAGATAATGAATGAATGAATGAATAAATAATATCTCCCTTATGTATTACTTAACAGAAGTAAATCTTTTCTGTATACAGTTTTATTACCCAGTCCTCCAGGGAGCGCTTTGACCATGTTCTTGAGTTGAGCAATTTCTAGAGCCTCCCAAAGCCTGTCATCAGTGCAGGTACATTCTGGGTCCAGGTTGAAACTAGAAAATACAATAAAAACACAGACTGGAACACCCATGCACAAATACCAAAAAATTAAAAGCGGTATCCATGAACAAAGCTACAAAGAAGCACTATACATGACCATAACAGGCAATTGCAGTGAGACTGGCTTTAGTCCACTAAACTTCTGTTCTTTTGAAGCACTAGGGAAAACTGATTCTACCCCTGTAATGACTTGTCATTGGCAAACAGCAATTCCCACTGAATGTCTTGTAAAATCCCTTCCATGTTTCTTTGATTCTGAGCTTCTAAGACACAAGGCCTATTGTAAATTTTTACAAAAGGCTTCATAAAAAAACACAGGCATTTATGAATACCACAGCAAACCTATAGTTTAATTTATTAATAGATTATAAGAAGTTTTTATTTATCTAAAGTCAAATTTTTATTTTAGCAATTTGAATATTTTTTACTTTACTGCATCTCCAGTGCAGTACAAATGGTTCCTATTAGAATACACACTCAATCAATTTTCTTTAAGAAAGACTTTATTTGTCATTTACTGTATTTGTGTGTGTGTGTGTGTGTGTGTGTGTGTGTGTGTACCGAATAGAACCACTAAACAGTACTGGATCCTGAAGGATGATGGACAGGCGCGATCTTAAAGTTTGCAAAGGCAGCTTGCAGATATCTATGCCATCAATAATAATTTTGCCTGAAAAAAAAAAAAACAGTGTCATTAAACATGCAAACTGTACACAAAATGAACCCTGTTAAACCATACTTCTTGCTGTGAGTGCATCGTTGTTCTACCCTCCATTCTAAGGTCTAGTTCTTTAAATTCATGCATTCATGCAACATTTAGTTTATATTATTTCTTTTCTTTATAGGATACCAACGTTTGCAATGAAAATCTGGAGAATGTTGAATTATTCACACATCTCAGTTTATCTTTATATGGACACATTCTGAGTGTGTGTTTATTCATTGTCGAGATTAATATATTTCTGTGGTATATTTAGATTTGGCAGCTGTAAAAGTTTTTGCTTATTGGCTGGTGTATAAATGACTTACTAAAGTTACACAAAAAGCCTCAACAGCAGACAGGCAGGTAGCCAGACAGCTGAAATACAAATAAATGACTAAACTCTGAACACCCAATAAAATAATGACTTAACAATGAAACATTATTAAAATCACTTTGAGTGTAGCAGTCACATTTCATCCGTTTAACACATAGACTTTTACAAATTATGAATTACAAATCATATTATGAACAGAACCTAGACTTGTGTTAGGTGTTTTATATAAATAAGGTTTTTATTATGAAACCATAAAAGTGATTTAATGAACAGAATGATATCATGTCCTAAATAGTATATTGGCTCAACTGATCAAGCAATACAATTAAAGAAATGTAAAGCAAAAATACAAAATGTTCACATTTATGAATGGGTTTGCGGGATTTGTTTCTATTAGTCAAACTAAGGTTGGTGTAGTTATTTCTTGTTCAGACATCATGTGTGAGCGTAATTCATAGAGTTGACATTAGAAATGACTGAATATCAAAAGTAGACGTGACTGTAGTGCTGACGATCCTTAAAAGACAATGCTCCAAAAGATGACATCACAGTTGCTCAGCCAAATGATTTAAACCATATGCAGTGCACTATAAACAAAAAGTAAGGAAATAAAAGACTAGCAAAACCCTAACACAAATATTTAAATTTTGAAAAAAGTAAGAAAAGATACTGTGGGTTAGTTCCATAGCGTCACAGTGATGGGCAGAAAGAACTCCATGAGTCAATTCATCTTCTCCACTTACAGACCACATTTAAAATGTCAGGGCACTTCCATTACTTTTTGAAAAAAAAAGTGCTGTCATAAAGCAATTAATGTGTCATACAGTAGTGAAGACATACCTTCAAACACATCCACCATGTTGAAGAAGGCCAGAGACAGTGATGACTTTCCACTGCCCGTTCTTCCACAAATACCCACCTGGGTTAAGGGACAAAAGAGCAAGAGAGGGTCTGAGAGTAGGAGGGGTTAAGGTGTAGAGACTTTACACAGTCACCACCATTCCATATCAGGCAGCTGTGGTTAACTCGTTTTTGCTGGACAAGATTTGTGTATGAGCAACATGCTTGGACATTTAGTCAGTGAGTAAGTGTTACAGGCCCTGCTAAAAGATGTACTGTAAGACTGAGGTAGGACATTAAGTTGTACACGGTCTGTGGCCTAGCTTTGAAAAAAAATCATCATAAAAATATTTTTTGGTTTGCAAACACCCGAGAAAATAAGCAAGGATGTGACAAACCAACCACCTGAGTGATAAAGAAAAGTCTGGCTTATTAAAATGTTTTGCTTTGACGTCAGCAAACATGGTTACATGGTACCAAGTTAATGACCTAAACACACTGCTTATTAAAAATATGCGCCATACCAATATTTAAACATATAAAACTCTTAACAACAATATTCAGGTGGCCTGAAATGTGAGAGGAACATTTCTATGAAATATACACCAGACATTTGGTGCAGCATGGTATTCACGTTATCAATTGCTTGTACACACCTTCTCTCCAGGGTTGATGAATGCATTAACATGTTTAAGAACAGGTTTCAGCATGGAATCGTATCTCACACACAGGTCCTGGATTTTAATTTCTCCATGTTGGGGCCAGTCCTCTGGAACGTGAGAGACATCTGTGGACACAGAGACAAACGAAATCAGCAATTTTTTAAAACTTTAAAGTAATACTTTGTTCTTTTTTTTCCTTTTAGCCAAAGTTTTATTAAGGTTTACCCCTCAATCTGAAGATTGGGGTTCAAATCCACTAAAGTTACCAATGTGAGACCTTGAGCAAGAATAAACCCTTAACTCTCATTTCCAATTTTCTTTTCCAATTAGGTTTGGATTAAAGAAATTATTTTATTTTTCCTAGTACAATAAAAATCAATGATGTTTTAAGTTCTTAAATATTATAATGGGAGATAAAAGAAAACAGGAGGAGCATTAATGTGCTGTACTTTGTGTTTTTGTTGACGGCAGAATAATGAATTATCACAATTAAAAGAAATAAAAATACAGCAACTGACAAGTGCTTTTATGAGCTGAAGTCCTGATTATTTTTTATCTCTATGCTCAGATTTCTTAGTTTAGTCTGTTGTAGCTATCTATCTTGTCATTTTTCCATTGCGTCACTGAGAAGGAGGGGGTCATGGATGGAGAAGGAAAGGCTTTTTTTTTGGCAGCCTAATGGGCTTTTACCAAAGAACCAGACATGTCCCTACTGCACTGTCTCTCTTTTTCCTCTTCATCTCTTTCTCCCTGTTCTCTCCTCTCAACCATTTGTCACCCCAAAAGATGACTGTTTACATTTGTAAAGATATATTATGGTGTACATTCAATGGAAAATGCCTGATTGGGAAATGCTAGAGTGTCATACATTCCCACATGCAGATAATAGAACAGGAAACAGGAAATGCTGGGTTTTCTGAGGTTAAGGTCAGACTGCCTCGTTCCTCCCCCAAATTTAGGCCAAATCACATGTGATCAAGATGTACTTGTGAGAAACTGACCCTTAATAAGTAGCCTTGAAAGTGAACATAGTATTTCAAAGAAATTTTTGTTAGTTCAATATTGACTTCACTTCTCTCTTTAAAAACACATTCTAGAAATAAATCTGCTTTACATGATGTGATTATAGTAATAACATTAATATAAGCATTATATTACCTATAGATCCCTCATAGTTCTCAGACTCTGTGCTCAAAAAGCTGTTAACCTTCTTCACTGCAGCCATCTGAACTTCCAGATCTGCCAGATTCCTCACCACCCAGTTAAGATAGTTTGTTACCTGTTCACACCAATGCCAAATGTAAAACAAAAAGTCTTTTATTACTGGTAAAGCCTGATGAAGACTTCAAGGTTTGTTACCCACCGTAAGGGCATAGGTTAAGCCTAGTCCAATGAATCCCGGTCCATAAGAAGGCTTCCAGATGGCAGCCACAGCAGCCATGAGGACAATTACAGCACCCAAATAGTCCTACATTTCAAAAATACACAAAGGTTTTCTAGTCACACAGTGGACTATGAAAGTTTACGTTTGGTGTTTTTTTTTTTTTTTTGCTTATAAAACTTCACTTACTGTTCGGACCTCCAGCCACCGGTTGGCAGCGGAAAGAAAGAGGTATGCAGTGTTGTTGGTGTCAGTGAGCTCCAGCATTCGCTGTTTAAAACGAGCCTCATGTCTGAGGAAAAAGCAAACAGCCACATTAAACACAAGTAATTAGAGGCTTGATTCTGCTGCACAATATTTCTTATCACATTTCTTTATAGGTCCTTAGAAATAAGCAGATCATTGACTTATAATAAGTGACATCTCGTACTATGCTCTGTATTATGATAAATGTTTGTGATTCATGTAGTTCTACAACGCATCATTTATGATTTAATAATAAGCTATTAAATAACGCATACATGCAGGGACCAAGGACTGACCTAAAAGCCCGAATAGTGGTAAGGCCTTCTGCTGTCTCAGAAAAATGGCAGAGTAAAGGCAGCTGAGTTGAGTCATCCAGATCCTGCAAATCTCTGACGACAGAAAATCACAGAGACTTAAAAGTTTTTAAACAAGAAAGTGACCAAAAGTTTTTACACTTTGTAGAACTCACTTTGATGCCACACGAAAGTACTTCTGGATAAAGTAGAAGGCAACTGCGAGTGGCATTAGAGCGATGAGGAAATATGGTGTAACGAAAGCAATGACGGCAATTGCTGACAGACAGAGGAGTGTGGAGCGTGTAAGGGACTCCAGCGTTGGAGGAATGTGCTGCAATGAAGATAAAAAATGAGGTCTAGCTGAATTTCAGAACATCTCAGCATACTGATAATTTCTCTATATGAGTGTGTAGTGGCAGCCTTGTGTGACAGATCCTCACATGTCAGCAGAGAGTCACATGTCTCAGTGAAGCTAAAATACAACTTAAACTGAGAAGGGGGCTGCTAGTTCATTCTCACCTGATCGATAATGTTTGTGTCTGCAGAAAACCGGTTCAGGATTTGACCGAGTGGAGTGACATCAAAAAACCTATGAAGAAAAAATGTGACATACACATATTGCATACAAAACACATATATTTAATATGTTCTGTACAAATCAGCATAATTATTACACTTCGTCAACTCTCTTTAATCCTTTACTTTGTTTTCTCTGTGGATAATTCTCAGCAATGTAGTGGCAAAGTATAATACCTTATAGGTGCGTGAATGATCTTGTTTAGTAGGTTATGGTGAAGATTGGTGGCAGCAGTAAGGCCTAAAAACTCGACAGTCAAAGAAGTGACGAGACACAAGACTATTCCAGCACCACAGAGGATAATAAACACTGGCAAATAGGACTGATCCTGTGGAAGAAATACACTTAATAAACATTTAAATCATCAGATCCACTTACATTACCTACAAGACTGTAATCACTGTAATTACAAGACAGAAAAATGCTGCTCACCTCGATGCTTTGCATGCCTTCATACATATGTGTGTAGTTAGTGGAGTTGGCATTCAAATCTCTGGTTAGCTGAATGCTGACATTATTCGAGAGTGAAGAGGTCCACTTTGCCAGCCAATAATCGATAGCCACCATGACAGAGTGCTTGGCCAACTTAGAGGCCACCATGAGAAAGACCAAAAGGAAGCCACTGGATGACATATAACACCAGCATACCCTCCATGGGATTTTTGAATGACGACTGGTGGTTGTGGACATATTGTCATCATCATCTTCCTCCTCCTGTTCCTCTGAAAAATGCCATCACAAATAAAAATCACTGATTTTATTAAATAAGTATTATTATTTATAGTGTCTATGAAATTGTGCTTGTGTGGAAATTAAGACAGAAGGAATCACCATCATCTTCATCATCTATTTGGTTCTTAGCTTCTCTGGAATAAAAGGCCCGTCGTAAGGTCTTTCTTTCCAATGCAGTCTGACTCTCAACATCGATATCCTGCAATATAGCAACAATAAAGCACTAAGCTTTTTTGTTACCTTATCATTCACAATCACAAAAATGCAACATTTTCCTCTTTTAGACTTTACTTATTCTGGTATGAATGCACCTCAAATATATGACTGCACCGCAGAATTAAACCCAGAACCCTCTTGCAGTGAGGTTAGAGAGTTACACCCTATGCCATTAGTATTTGCACTACAATTATTTCTACACAAATGGAAATAAAGCTTTTTATTAAAAATCAAAATTTTTATAGTATTTCAAAAATTCTGACTTTCTCTAGTTCCTGATGCTGACGGTTCATCAGAGTCTTCCAGTGCTCGTATAACTCTATATCATGAGTCTGGATGTCCTTCAGTGTCCCCTCTCTGAGCACAGAGCCATCCTTCATGGCAATGATCTGACACATAAAGAGGTATAAGAATAATAAAAACTGGCCAAAAAGGGTAAACTAATATATTTTTAATAAATCAACTGGAAACCCACCCAGTCAGCATGAATGAGGTACTGCAGTTTGTGCGTAACCAGGACCACAGTACGTTTATCATCCTGTAGAAACTTGAGAATGCCCTCCTGCATCAGATGGTCACTCAGGTGAATGTCCAGAGCTGAGAATGGGTCATCCTGTGAGTGGAAGATGGGCTCATCATAAGAGTAAGTTTCTAATATTACATTAGATTACAAGTATAATGATGAGAGTCACCAGAGCTATATAATTACAATAAATCAATTACCTCACCAACTCCAATGTATAGTTTCTAATCGTTGTGTGACGTACACCTTGTCTGTGTACACTATTCAAATCATCATCCAAAACCATGCACTGTATTTGTCAGTTTGTTTTCTATACATAACTTCTATTCTCATAATGATAATTTTTACATATCAATTAAATGGATTATCAGGCAGAATATAACACAGTGATCACTTAATTTGTCTTTTCTCATAGTTCTATATCTGCATACAAATAGCATATTATATTCAAATGTCTCACCAGGAAAACAATGTTGGTGTTCTGATAAAGAGCTCTGGCCACACAGATCCTCTGTCTTTGACCTCCGCTGAGGTTTATTCCCTGAATGACATTACACACACATATTTCACTAATTAAATAAAAGCATCTTAAATCATGGTTACTGATGGTAGTCTGGGCTTGGTAGTCATTACAGCATATGATCTGGTTAGCAGTGTGAGAAATGCTCATAGCCCTGAAGTCATGTTTAAAGAGATGTTAGCATACATCCCCTCACCCTTTCTCCAATTTCAGTCTGGTCCCCGAAAGGCAGAAGGTCAATATCTGGCTGCAAAGAACAAGCATCAATCACCGCCTTATATCTGTATAATGAGGGGAAAGCAAAGTAATTACGATTATTTTATTCTCATTATTTACAAAGTGTTGACTAAAATACTTTTCACAATATCGGTATTCCTTCCAATCAGGTTTACAAGCTAATAAGTAATAAGCCTACATTGCCACATCAGTATCATTACACTTAGCAATGTGAAATTTAAACCTCAACACTTACCTCTGTTTGTTAAATGAACTACCAAATGTAATGTTTTCTTCTACTGTAGCATTAAGAAGCCAAGACTTCTGAGTTGCATAAGCCACAGAGTACCTATTCTTACTATATAGGAGACACAAAGGAGAATAAATTGATATATTATGTGTATATATTATTATAAATACCATTTAAAAAATGTTCACAAATAAGCAACAGTTAGTAATCAGTACATATAAAAAAATGCAGGGAGTCAAGTCAGTGGCGAACAGGCTAAGCATTTCTGCATGTCTGTGCAAGATCCAATTAAGGTAAATATGGCCATGTATATTCCCCAGTTTATCATGGACATTGTCACTATTATATATTTAACTATTAAATCATGTCCTACATTAGCATTGTAACGCAAGTATGCATGCACTGTGGTTGACACTTCCAATTCACAGCACGGTAGGTCCCATTTAAAATTTTTATTATACAGAAAATACAGAAAAGTCTCTGGTATCGTCCCACAATCTAAAGACATGCCAGTGGGTAAATAAGTTAAATTAAATTGTCTTAGCTGAATTAATTTAATGGGGGTTTAAAGGCTAGTGATTAAATACAGAATGAATATGCCTGAGCACAAATCATATTTTTTATTAAATCAATTTGGTAAATGACAAAAAAAAAATTACATATGCAAATCTTTACTAGTTAACAATAAGCAATGAAATATGACCTTAAAAACACATTGACACATTTTATATTTTATTAAACTATTTATATAATATATAATAATATGTTATATTAACATGAATATTTTATTTCAGATTTCATTTATAACTTTGTCAGACTCCCAGCATTTTGGACACATCACTTCACAATAAAAAACCTGAATGGAGTAAACGGAAGAATATAGTAACAAACAGAATGAATGGACTAATTAAGGAAACACAGCATTTCTGTTACAAATCCGCAAATAACGAAATACCTCCATTCTTCATTGGAAATTTCAGCGCCATACTCGCTGTCAGCAGGAGTCAAAACATCACGTCAGGTATGTTAGCCATTATAAAGAAAACAGATTAACAAGAAAAACTCATGCTCTTTTGATTAAAACAACCTCAGGTTTCCAAATGACTTTTACAACCTTTTCTTAGTTAGCACTCCAAGCCTCACATATTCAAGAGTTAGCAGCCATTAAAGCTTTTTAAAGAATCACTAAGCACCTAATCTATGTGTGTGCTCAGATGTGAGTAAACACCTTTATAAAATACCTTATATAGCCATTGTGGACCATCTCACAATCAGGAAGACTGAGTGTAGCATAGGAGGACACAGGGAAAGACAGAATACATGTGACCAGGGTTAGTGGACAGCCCACTGCCACACAGAGCACTCTTTAAGGACAATGACTCTTTGAATTGGTCTAATTTAGCTTTAGCATTAACACCCTGCATTTGCAAAAGAAAAAGAAGGGGTTCAATCTGAGACTGGCTTCACACCACATTTCTGTTTAAATCCAATCATATATGGCAACAAACGCTCATTCCTTTTTACTACCTAGTTAAGATGCATGCTATGACTTGCACAAAGTTGTTTAACAATGCACAGTAAATTTGCATGGTCATTTTTGTGGAATAGCAAAATATCAATTTAAAAATGTAACAGCTAAAAATATTTAACTACTATAAAGATTGTAAAGGTAAAACACGTATTTTGGGTACATCTTTTGCATTAGGTTTCTACCTCCTATAGGAAGCACTACCGAACTTCACTTTAATTGTAATGCAAGTTTAAACAATTGTCAGTTTTATTCTAGTATTTTCACTGACCTTTAATCGGCTAAATGTAGATCGAAAAGCTGTTTTATTAAGATTTAAAGCACTGGTGTGAAACCAGCAAAGAAGAAACACAGCCTTAAAATGTGATCTAGTATCTCTCAACGCCCAAACCATGAACCTGTAAAGCTTTATTTTAAATCATCTCTGATCCCAGCAATTCTAATGCGTGTAAAATTCCCCCATAATTTTCCAGTTAAACTTAAAAAGCACCAGAAGCAAAGCCAAACCTTTTAGCCATTCATGACTGGGGCTTTGATTAAATCTCTAAGCGAAACAAAGACGATCAACAAATACAGGTTCTGATAAACTTATTGTAATGTACTTTAGCACAACATATAAAAACCTAGAGGCAAACTTACAGACTACGTTTAACACTGCTGAAGTGTTGAACTTGGCAAATGCTAATCAGAGATCATCTTCAATATACACTGAAAGATGAATCTTACAGTCACAGGAAACAACACTGATATACTATTAGTATCAATAAAGAGTGAAAGAGAGAATGATTAGATACAGCTGTGATTAGCTGAAATGCTTAGACAAATAAAATAAAATAAACAAAAATATCCACATATGCCAAAAAAGGAGCAAACCAACAACAGCATGATGAAGTGGGCATGCCAATGCGTACTTGATTAGCATTTGATAGGTTACAACTTTTTAAAACTTTTCTGTTGAAGGGAAATTGCATACCATTCCTGATTAAATTAGAAAATCCTCTTACTTGCTCCAATAGACTTTTCCACTGAGGTTCTGCATCTCTCCCAGCATGGCCAACAACAGTGAGGATTTTCCACAACCTACTTGACCCACGATCATAGTTAGTTGACCTGTAGAGAACGACATTATTTAGGCTTTGTTGGGATTAATTACAACAGAAAGTCAACAAAAACATTAAAAAAAAATATTCACAGTGCACAGGTTACCTGTTGGAATGCGAATGTTGATGTCTGTTAAAGTCGACATATTGCTTCCCCATGTGAAGTATCCATTATTCACCTAAACAGAGTTATATAAATTCAAAGCATTTTAACCATCCAAAGAAATGACATCTTAAAACACCCAAAAAATACAAATAAACGCAATAATAGTGGTCATTTATTAATATATTAATTTATTAGGGTTGCAAAAATCTCAGAGCTCAGTGTACAAATGTATGACACCCTTGCAGGCACTCCAGTTCATATGAATATGAATTCAAACTACACACAGGCAAGATGATTAATCCTATTAGATTCTATAGACATAATCTCTAAATTATATGCCAACATTCTACATATTATGTCCAAGTAAAATTTCAACCATCTGCAAAGGAAGACCCTAATTTTAACCCATCTATGTGAACTGCTTCATTAAGGTTACTATAACAACGAAATTCTTATTGGTTACATAAAAATGTGAGAATGGGTCCACTATACACTGGACCCCTGAGTTCACTGGGAAAGGGCACAGTGGGCAGTGAAAATCATCTGGGAGTGCTGACCTGGGAGAATGAATGAATGGGAGAGAAGGAGGATCGCTGAGCGGATGTGGCGAGGGTCACTGATTTAGCTTTAGCGCATTATTTGGATTTGCTGCCATTGCACTCATTAGTTAAGAAACTAGTTGGGTCCACAGGGAGGGTTAAAGGAAGTGGATCCTTAAAGGATATCAAGTCATACGAATCAGAAAGGAAATAAACTATAAAACAAGAAGATTTTAATTAAGGGCTTCAAGATTCTCATGAAAATCTCAAATGCTATGTGGAATTAAAATTCCACAGTTTCACAGCACAGTTTCAACTCCACCGCTCATATGTATCACTGAGACATAAACGCAGAGCAGTAATTTAGTAGCAGGATGTTCTGTGTTTGTGCTAGTGAGAAGGGCCTGAGAATCAGTATGGATGGGGCTGTGTAGAGGCCAGTGAATCCTGACCTTAACAGCAACATCCTCTGTCTCAGTGGGGCGCAGATGTCTGCGTATGGGCTGCTCATAATTGTCCATTTGGTAGCGTAACGGCTGCTTTCTATTTATCACTTTAGTCTGGAGTAACAAAAAAGAGAGAGAGAGTTAATATGGATGTATGATAAGACAACATTTATTTCACATAAATAAGAACTTTTACAGATTATATGCACATTGCATATTGTGAAATACAGATGTGGGTATATCTAAAACGTATCTAAAATCCTCTGACCCTAAAAGGGTCCAAACTTAAAATATTACAGTTACATTTAACTATTTAAAAACACTCATCTATTTATCCAGGACCCTTGTTCCTCCTCTTCGATGGAGGCAGTGTCACAGTGCCTACTCTCTCATGGAACAGCTGAGCCTAGAGTGTCTCCTCATTTTAGCATGTTTACAGATTTCTCATAGAGCTCATGAGTCACACTATGGTGGTATCCTGTTTCAGCTCTTATTGTGGGAGAATACCACAGTGGACACCCTTCTCCACTGCAGCACTGCATTCATGTTTCCTCAAATCTATAGAAACCTGGTCATGACTATTTATGACATGCCTCGAACATTCTGCCATTAAGTGAGTTATAATGGATTAAAAAAACGTTTTACTCATAGAATGCGCACATAGTGACCATTTGGGTTTAGTAAAAACACTTTCTGTTGTAAAAACATGCTATATAGATAAAGTTGATGTTTATTTAAGGCAAGTATTAGTAGGACATAGATTCAGCAGAACTGTGGAAGCTTGTATTTGTATACTTACACCACCAGACTTCTTGTAAGGGTATATAGTCTCAGCCATGTCTCCATTTCTCCAGCTGTCATCACCGATCTCTTCACTCTGCAGAAACTCGCCAAGCTTTTGTACACTTTTGGAAGTGAGCCAAAAACATAGTTTATTACAGAAGGTTCGGAAGGCACAGTACTCAGAACAGCTAATGCTTCATAAACTTTTGAAAGTAATATATTAAAAATTTTGAGGTATAAATCTTCTTTTTAAAACAGCAGTAAAATAAAAGCATAAAAAGCTAATTTTAAGTGGACAGAGACAGAAGATCAGTCTGAAGCATCATAACTGACAAATTTATTTAGACTTTACCACAATTTCACTTTATTTAGAATTTATTGAATCATTTAGATTAGTTAAAAAGATTAGTAAAAGCTAAATATTTATTATAGAGGTAACTAAGAACCAAAGCACAAATCTGTGATAAAATTGATAAAAGATTAATTTGAAATAAATATACATCAAAAATAAACATACTGCAGTGGGCACAGGTTTTTTACTTTTATAAATTAAGGGCAGAGTTTACCTGACCAGAGCTTTGACAGCAAATCGCACAACAGTGGAGAGAAGGAAGAGTGGTGTGACCAGAATGTGAAAAAGAGCAAGAGATGCAAAAGCTTTAGCTGGACTCAAGACGGTGTCACTGATGTATGCATGGGTAACAAAAGTCTGAAAGAAAACAGATCCAAAATCTTCTTATCATGACTTGTAGATAAATCTCTTAACACAGATAACTCTTGGTGACTTCATTGTTATAGAAACTGAAACATGTTTATAATTTGTTGGTAAGTCAACTGAATACAGTCTTAGACTAACTGGGGTGTCTTACCATTAACACAGCAGCAATGGGAATAGCAGCATTCATAAAAACTAAAAGAAAAGTAAAAACAGACAATAAGCCCCAGAGTAATCAATTATTTAACACAGTTTGTTCTGTGTTTATGTA
This sequence comes from Corydoras maculifer, assembly GCA_019802435.1. Classification (NCBI taxonomy): domain Eukaryota; kingdom Metazoa; phylum Chordata; class Actinopteri; order Siluriformes; family Callichthyidae; genus Corydoras; species Corydoras maculifer. Next base: position 1,010,905 of record JAFMOD010000998.1, read on the forward strand.
TTTATTCTGCCTTCTTACTGGACATAGACGTATAGAAGGCAAAGGTTCTGAGGCTGGTCATCTCTTTGCCTCTGGTTTCCAAAACACTATCACAGAAGATGTTCTCCCAGGCATACAGTTTCAGCAGCTTTATGCCCTTCAGAATTTCAGTGGTTTTTTTCAGGCGGTCTGTTGAATAGTCCTGTCAAAAAGGGGGAGGGGGGGGGGTAAACATTTGCCAGCTTACTATTAACTGAAATCTGACATCCAAAGCATCTAATAATAATGTTCTGTGCATTTAAAACAAAATTTAAAACCGTCACTGACACAATGGCTGATTTCTTTGTTACATGTATTTAGAAAAAAAATACAAACAAATTTATTTTTAAGACTTACCAATGTGCTCTTCTGCATGTCAGCCAGTTTAGTAGCGATAAGATACTGAATGGGGGCCAGTAGCACAATGACCAATGCACCTATGAGTGCACTGGACCCCAACAAGTAATACAGAAGGATCACACCCATAATAATCTGAAATAGAATTAGTGCAAATAATTTTCAGTCAATCCATCTAAAGTCACATGCTGTCGCTGGTGTTGCCAATTTGAATATGTTGCCACAAATTAGCTTCTCTGCACCTCAGTGCTCTGTATTAATCTTATCACATTTATCACTCATTTATCTCAGTTTCTTTCTATCTACTGATATCTTAACAAATTCCAGAACTTTCTCTCTTCCTCTTCATCCTTCGTTTGTTGAACAACTTAAACAGTTAAACCATCTATTGATTTGAAATTGTCTTTCCTTATTATTAGGTAGGTTCTGTTTGGATTATTATTTCCCCCTTACCTGCACTGGCATAGCCCACAGGTTAGGGCACAAGAACAAGAACCACATCAGCTGATTGGTCTCAATGGCCACCAAGTTGTTAATTTGGCCAAGGGTCATCTCTCCCATTGACATGTTGGAGGTGGATAAACGCAGAATCTTATTGTAGATCATTGCCTGAAAGTATAAACATTTTTTTAATAAACACTACATATAAAAGTAATAAGTAAATAAATACTGTACAATTCAGATCTAAAGTAGCATTCACTGATTTTATAAGGAACACATCCTGAACCTACCAACAGAGCTCCTCGAAGATTTATGCCAGTTTCTATAGTGACGTAGTAGGAAGCTTGCAGGAAGGTCCGCTGAAGCACTAAAGCCAGAAAGAGAAGGACAGCCAGGACATAGACCTTCTCCAGTAGTGCAGTAGAGGACATAAAGTAAACCCCAAAGTGCAGATTTGTTGTCTAACAGATCAACACAGATAAAAAAGCAAAACAAACTTAAAAAATAAAATGTTATTACACACCCTCCCACATGCATATACACAGAATATGATCTGGCATTTATTAACCAAAAAGTTTTCATTAGCTTCTAGTATTTGGTGCAGACCTAATTTTTAAGTGGCTTGGACATGAATGGGGAGAATTTTAAATCACTCACCTATAAAGCTGTTTTGTAGATCTCTGAAATATGCTACAATTTTAACATAGCCCTCTAAATCCCTCACTAAAATGATTTAAACAACAAATTATGATCCTATCGGTCTAAATCCCAGTGATGTCACCTCTTGTGTCTGAGATTAGGTCACTATTCTACATGTTACTCTCAGCAGATAGGTTTTTGTTATCTAATAAACATAATAAAAGCATTTGTCATCCATCAGCAGGCATGTTGGAAACCGGAGCTATGAGCAAACTTCACAACTGATATAACAGGAATATTTATATACAAAGAAGACGTCTGGACTTGTGGACTTGGCAAAAGGTCTATGTTAGTTACCAGCAGTGTTGGTGTGGTCAGAGGTGAATCATGGCAGATGACACTCCAGAGGAAAGAGACAGACTGGAGATAACATATCATTGAGTGAGGTCACATGCCTTGTTAATTGTCCCAATCAGGGCGTACTCAACCGAGCAATAACATCTGACACATACAGAAAGATATATCCAATTGGGTTAATTCATTAAGATCTTCTTAAGTGAGTTAACAGGCCCATGAGACTACACTGGAATGTCAAGTGTCTGTGTGATCAAATGAGTCTAGTGATAAATCATATTTAAGGTATTTAAATTTGGAATATTTAAATAAAACACTCTTAAAAATTAAGGACCCTCCTTTATCCAACCCAATGGACCACCATTAAATTGAATGACCATCACACCTTATTTGTTGTAATGTTTTCTGCATTGATCCCCACGTTCTGAACAATTCCAGAGATGCAAAGTGGCCCAGCAAAGCCCAGCAGGTCTGCCATGTAGCGAAAGGTGCTGCTGAGAAGGATCGGCCGACCAAAAGCACGGTACATAGACTTCCAGATAGACGGTGGTTTCTCCATCTCCTCTGTGTTCTGCTGTGAATAAAACACACACAGTATGAAGAACTGTTTCACCTTTATTAGCTGTACATTAATTTTTTCAAAATTCTATTGCAAATTATGCAATAAACACATGCTGTTAGGATCCAGAAACCCTAACAGCATGCAAGTTTAAAATACTACTTTGTAATTGTACTTGTAATGATTATAGACAGTAAATTAAGTCTGAAAACAATTCAGTAATCATGTTTTATGCTGCACTCTCCAAATATTATTAAAATAAGCAACTTTCATTCATTCATTCATTATTTCCCGCTTATCCTCTATTAGGGTCGCGGTGGGGGTCCCCATGCCCATCCAGGGGAGAACGTCTCGGGCGCTGGGCAGATAGACCCAGGACAGGGCGCCAATCCATCGCTGGGCACACACTCACTCACACAGACACACTCTAAACGGGGCAATTTTGAGAATTCAATTAACTTGATCCATGTTTTTGGACTGTGGGAGGAAACCGAATAACCTGGAGGAAACCCACGCAGACACGGGGAGAACATGGAAACTCCACCCAGATGGGGATTCGAACCGGGAATCCCTAGCGCTAAGAGGCGAACGTGCTAACCACTAAGCCACCGTGCCGCCCTAAAATAAGCAACTTAATAAACAAAATCAATAATTATTTAAACCCAGTTACCAATAATAAATAAGTAGATTATGGTCCCTTAATTTTAAAGATTTAGATTTCCCCTCCTGTTGCTCAAAAATAATTATTCATATAGTTATGGTGTTAGCAGATCCAGACTCACCCTCTGTCCTTCATAGGCATCCTTCAAGCGCATATAGTTGGTCAGTGACCTCATGGCAATGGGCAGCTTTCCAATCCTCTTTAGTTCGATAGGTCTCTTGTGAGCACCAATGATAAGTGGATTCATCCACCAATAAGTAGCCTTGGATAACAGATTAACAAATGGTTGAAGAAAGCGCACACCAAGGTCCTGCAGATCCTCTGGTGGTTTTACTCGCTGAGGGTTGGTAAAAAATACATACTTCTGTGGGGGGATGGTTAGAGCACATTAGAACACACAGTATAATATTCTGTGTCAGCATGATGATGTTTACATAAAACAACTTAAAGGATTTAACAATGAGGTTCCAAACGGTACAAGGATTTAACAAATTTTATGTAAATGAAATTTTGATCTAGTAAAACCTTTTTTGAAATTATTTCATAAACAACTATCTGAAGTTTGAGGTTTCACACGCCTCACTGTTAAGCTCATGAAAATAAACCTTTCATTGCTGGGCTCACCAAAATCTAAGAAGCACGTACCCTTACACGGATGACATTTATCTCAACAGCCATGAGCAGGCCGTACAACACCACGAGCAGTGCTGTGATACAAAAGCGAAGATGCTCCATAGTCACACCCACTTCTGCAAATTTCCAGAGCTTGATGATTTTGGTGATGAAAGCCAGAACCCAGTAAATGAACAATGCTAAGTATTGATGAAAACACATAACACATATAAAAACAGAAATTGATAAGTTATTATGCAGTTTCCAAATGTTGTAAATTTTAAAAATGCAATAAAACCATTGGAACACAAAAAAACATGCACTACTTTAACTTCATGAAGGCATACAGCAACTTACCAAGAAGAAGTTTAGGAAAGTTGGCAGTTTCTATATTGTGATAATAAACCACTGATGTAGTAGCTGATATGAACCCCATAAAAGCAGGCAGAAAAAGATGCAAATGATTCGACCTCATTTCCCTAAAACAAAATATACAGTAAATATACAAGCTGTATTCTGTACTTTGTGCTTATATATATCATCATAGTCAGTCCTGTTCATTTGCCAAATAAAATATTTATTTTGTAGTCCTCACTATGCCGATATTTGTCTCGTCATGGTTAAGTAGGATTTTAAAAGGAAAAAATGTGTTTTCCGAAGATTGCCTCTATCACATTCTAAAAGAGTGCAGATAACGAATTAAGGATAGGAATTCAAAGAATTGACAAACAAATCGCATATATGATTTAAATCTGTGGACAAATGTGTGTGAGTATGAGTGTAAGTTGATGCATACGCATTAGAAACGAGTCCCTCTGCAATTTCACACACATGAACAAATAGTAATGAAAAGGTCAGAATCCAGCGCAGATTGTGTCCTGGAAAGTGCAGCCACGTGTTGTGGTGAATCTGCACTTTTGAGCTTTGACTACCCCAGCCTGCAGGTACACACACACACACACACACACACAATTACATCTTTGGCCTGCCATCTTTTTAAAAGACTCATCACAGTGTAAAAAGATATGTATGTTGGCACAGTATCATGTACATGTAAAGTTATATGCAACACTCCATTAATGATAGGTAAGTCAAGAGACCTAGTAGAAAAATGATCTCTGGGCTAAATAACAGAAGTGTTAAAAAACAGAATAAAATCAAAACCGTAACACCAGTTGCATTTGAAATATGTTTCTGTTTTAAATAAAGAAAGTGTCACAATTTTGAAATTTTAGGTAATGCTTCCATACCAATGAAAAGGATGGGGAAGGTAATGAAGAGCAGAAAGACATGAGGAACCAGGTTGAGTGCATCCACAAAGCAGCCATTATTCAGAACTCCAATTTCCACACTGTAGGCATTATTAAGATCATTCCCACAAAATGACAAGGACATGTTGCCCACAAAATCCTCTGAGGAAGTAATTAAACAATAATTGGTTACTGGTCATTGTGTCAAGCAGACAATAATTATTCAGGAAAATTAACTACAACTCCAAATTATTTCACAATTATTATTCCAGATTATTCCAGATTCCAGAATTATTCTAAACCAGATGTTTGAAACATTCCGAGCAACTATTTGAACAAAACAACCCACTATTACATCACAACTGGAGTCTTATGTACATTAATAATAATATGGTATTTAAGTTTTAAAGTTAAGTAAGGAAAATACAGGTAATAAACATTTTCATAGGCATGGTAGCTCAGTGGTTAGGGTGTTGATCTACCAATTTAAGTTGTGGGTTCATATCCTAGACCTGCTTAATTTACCAATATGGCTCCTTAACTTACTTTGTGTTCTTATACCATTAATTATTATCATCTATTAAATGACCTCATGTAATGTAATGTAATGTAATTCAATGTTATAGTCAGTATGTCACATTCAGAGATTTGGCGACCTCTCTGGTGGAAACACGTTGATGCAACAACATTGTAACGAACTTTAAGGAGGCTGTTGCTGCAAGAAAATTATTGAACACTGTGCATCGGTTTCTAATATAATGCTCCCTCCATTCAAAGCAATGGATGGTTTACTTTCTATTCGAAAAATGTAACATTTTAAAAACTCGTACGATACTAAAGTTATTGTAAATGACAAAATGGTGAGGAATTTAACTTGTCAATATGTAGTTTCTTTCAAAGTCGGGATTTCTGTTAATTTATCGTTTATATTTAATTTAAACGAGTTCTATGCAGAACATTTACAGCTTGAAAACTAAATCTTTAAAAACACACATAATGATTTTAAAAACATTTTTAACACAATATTTAGTCCTTTTGATTATTGCTGCTTTGGGGGACTGTATGGAACACTGCTAACTTGGGCTAACGGTGGAAAACAACAAATAATCTACTATTTAAAATGTAAACCTACACAAAATTTTAAAGACAAGAAGGTTAATTATTTACCAAGCTATCCGCCCTGTTTATAAAATATTGTTTATTACTGTAGATAAATAACGCAAAGTCCGACACAGAACAAACAGACAGCACAAACATCAGTAAACTGATAAATAATAAAGAATCAGCCACTTACCCGAGAAAACCGTTCCTATCACAATGTCTTCATCTCCGAAAATGGAGGTTTTTATGCGACACAGAACTAATAGCACTTTGAATAGTGCGAGATGTTTATTTTTAGCCGGCGTTCAGCTGCCCATGGTTCCCTCAGCTCTGCTCCCTCCTATCAGATTTCCTCACTGAAACAAGTGAATTGGGATCCGACCAGCAATTAGAATCCCAGAGTCCAGATTAACTACATATAAGAGACGAAAAACTGTAAAATCATCGACTTCTCTGCGTTAATTCACTGATCCACACTCTAATCTTTATTGACAGAACGATTTTCTAAGGAACCATTTAAACGTGTTTTGTATGTGCATTCCACCACTGCGTCCACCATGTGGTACATCAAACCACTGAAGAGCTGAACTTTAAAGACCACTGATGGGACTTTATACAGTGTATGTTCATTCATACTGTTTTAATAATTGGGCAAATAGCGTTATTAAAAAAAATTCTAACTACGTAAAAAAAGTGTACTATCTATGTAATGATTCTCTTCAAGAAGTGGCTACACAACCATAAAACAATGTATTTAATAATACTTCACCTCTCACAAGCATGATCAGTGTCTGGTTTATTTGAAGTAAAAAATAAATTGTGTAAAGCTGTTTAAAGCGGTTAAAATCTTGCAACCTTAGATATTTTCTACACAAATAACTAAAATAGGGTACAAATTAATTTTATTAATTTAATTAATTCATTTTAATTATAAGCCTGTTTTGCTGTATAAATATTATGTCTGGTTTCATTGTTGACGCTGATGCGCATCATGGCTAATAGACTGGTGTGTAAACCTTACACACTCAAATTGATGGATGCAAACACAATGCACCGATAATAAACACTGCTTCCATTTCCACGTTGGACTTCACGCTACATTATACATCCCATATAATGAATCTCAAAGCCTTTTCTATTTACTCCCAGCTGAGCTGAACTGAGGTTGATCTCCCCTATAATAAAGGACGCGCTCAGAGAAGCCATGCGGTCACATCACCCCCTCATACCGCAGACAGGAGTCTGTTTAGGAATGCAATGTAAATATTATCCCATTACACACAGAGATAAACACACTCACCTAACTTAACGTCTCAGGGTTGTTTATCCATTAAAATAACATTTGCCCCGATGGTTTGTATCTAACGGTGTGCGCTGCTTTGTGGCGTAAGCGATGTGGGAAGCCAACAGTGTCAACATATCAGAATTTATATACCTACACTGTGATTTTAGTTTCACTTCTTTACAAACATTGATTTCTTATATAAGGCTTTTATATCTTAAGTAATTGTATGAATAAAGCTCAATTTGTTCAGTTTAATCGTTTTGTTACAATAATCCCTATAAAATATTTATTTTTATTTGGTGTGTTTGCAATGCAACACGCTGTCTTTTATCATCAGGTTTTGTCCTTATAAATAATTTTATGAGTTAAAATTAAAAATTAAAATCAGACTGGCTGTGTTTTTTGGTAGTGTGAGCCAATACTAATACCAATAGTAGCCTATATTATATAGTCACATGTTTTGACCCATAAGGCTTTCCACACACGTGTTCCCTCCTCCACCCCCAGCTACGCAGGCACTTGACAGCAGTCGGAATAAAGGCATTCGTAGGGTGAAAGCCCATCTCTTTGGGGAAATCAAGATGCCTATAAGGGATAAGAAGAACGCAGTTTTCACCCTTTAAAGGTTAAGGTTACATATCATATGTCCTGATGACATCATAATTTTTGCGTTTAAAATCTTTTGTAATAATGGTGTGTCTCCATGCTCATATGACTTTAAGAATTAAACACATGAACACACTGACAAAAATAAACCTGAGTGAATGTAAGTGTATCGCAATTCATTTGGTTCAGTTGTATTTTCTGTCTTTATTTGTTTGTTTTGAGCTGTTATAACCTATATATTTATTACTTATACAGAAGTTCTTCATCCTTAACATTATCAACATCATGACCTCAGAGCACTTTCTACTTCACCAAATTGTGCTGCTGATAGAAAAAGTACAAAATAATGTGATTTACATATTTTTAACTTTATTACAAAATAAAATGTTTATGTATTTGTTTGTGGCACATGGTAATATATAAACACCTCAATGCTACTGCAGTAATAATACAATTAACAAAAATACCACTGCTTAAAAAAAAACTGGCAACAGAACATACAGTCCAGAGGGAGATTTTACAAAACACAAAAGTACTCACACTCTGGTAAATATGACAGAACTCTGTGTATGTAAGTAGATTTGCATGCAAGTGCCCAAGTGTGTGCGTTTGTGTATGTGTGTGTGATAAAGGGATATAAGGGAGCTGGCTGGAGGATTAAGAAACCCCTGGATCAGCTGGGATTTCGTGTGTTGGTGTAAGTACGGTCATTCACAATTCCCTCTTGGGACAAATAGAAGCAACTCTGATCTTCACTCTCCGAGCCACAGGAAGTGAAACAGGAAGCAGCCCATGTGTGATCCATCAAAGCAGCCTGTGGTGATACTTGTACAAGCTGAGGGTTCAGGGTTCAGGCTGAAAAGGTTTGAGAAAGTTTCAGATTCCCATCGGATGACACATGTCATATGCGTCATCATCAGTTTAGGGAAATTAAACACATTTGAGCTGTTAAGTGTCCCTCTGGAAAGACAAACAAAGTCTTCTGGACAGTCTGATCCTTCGATTCGGTCTTTTTGATTCATTACTTATTTGTAATGAGTCATTAAACTTATTAGTCTTATAAGCTCTGCTTGGTAAAAACAGAAATCATCCTTCAGAATTCTAACTAGTGCACATGAACAGTGTAATACTTAATATTAGACTTAAAACAGTTGATTGCCTAGAATGCTTGTATGTTTTATCCACGTCACAGTACCAGATATTCCCAGAACAAAACATTTATTTTTATATGCTGGCAAGCAAGAGTGTCTTTTGGAAACATAGTGTCACTGAGTCAAGTTTAACTCTAGAAAGGATGCCCTGTGGAAGACATGTATGTGGTCGAATATATATATATATATATATATATATATATATATATATATATATATATATATATATATATATATATACTTACTTTTTTCGTCTTAATTAGTTAGCTGGGTGTAACTAATTACCTGGGTGTCACCAATATAACCCAACATACAAAACATTTATTATTTCATGTGTTTTGCAGAACAGCATTTCTGCATTTCTGTCTGTGTGTAAACTTCATGCAGTAAAAAAGAAAAGTCTCTCATTCATGACTGAACATTAAGGTCGTTTTACTCTGGAACAGTCTGAACTCAGTGAACACCAGCGGAAGAAATGTGCCGCAATCTATCACAATACACAACAAAACTCAAACAAAAGCAACCACAGCTGGTGGAAGAGGAACAGGTAATTCTCATTACAAACAGAGACGCAATGACAAAAGAAAAATCACTGAAATACTAATTAAAAACAAAATTACTTTTAGAAATTAAAATTTAAAAGGACAAAGTCCTTTAACGGCGGTCCACCGAAAAGGACAACGGAAGTAAGTAAACGTAATAAGAATACAATGTTGATCTGTAGCGCCATCTTGTGGTTGGCGACCACCATAATAGCATAATTAACTACAGTTACACTTTTTAAAAATATGCACTGAAAAAAAGACAAAATTAATCAAAAAATTCTGTGTTTTTTCTCAATTAAATTTTTTTTTATAAGTTAGGCTTATTGCTTCAGTATAAGAAATCAACTTTTTGTGGCCTCTAAAAAGTTAGCTGGAAGACAATATCCAAATCCATTAATGATTTATCATGTTTTTTATTGGATTGGTCTGCTCTACAGAGCCTATTATTTAATGTCAATCAACTCCATTTCACAGAGGAACTCAGATATAAGTGTAATGTGATTTAATGGATTGTAAAATCAAATTAATTCAAAATTCAAATTCTAGTTATTTAAATGGATAATGTTGTTTAAACTCTGACTGAGAACCCAAGTGTATTTGTGCACACATGAGACACATTTTTTTTTGCATGTCTTTGGAATATGGGAAGCGATTGAAGAGGAACATTTCAAGGTGGTTTTTGTTATCAGCAGCTCAAAATATATAAGATTTTTTTAAACACATTTGTCACATACACATTTGCAATACATAACATTGACAGCACCCAGTTAATTTACCTCTGTAAGAAAGGGGAAAAAATCTAGTCATTATACATGCTAAAAATGAACCCATTAATTTTTTTCTTACTATTCTCACACAGCCATTTACTCTTTTTTCTTTTCTTTCAACTGCTGCCTCACAACATATTGTCTGCTTCTAATGCCTGTCTAAGCAATTGGTTCTGCTCAGCTCTATCTGTGAGCATTAGTCACCAACTTATAGCAAATGTGTAAATGGTAAATAACTACAAGTATCAGTACATACTAACAACATGCGGACGTTTCAGTTTACGGTTATGTTTGCTTTATTTTTTAACATATTAAGATAATTTGATGTTTGGTGCTGTTGCATTGTTAGACAGTAGAGGGCACTTTTACACTGATTATGTCAAGCAAGTTTAATTACCCTGACCTCTGAGATGTAAAATAGTTATTTCCTAATTTATCACCTCCTTGCTTTTTAGCCTGCAGTCAGTGCTACTGAAATTGGTTTCAGAATTCAGTAATGGCTGATAATTACAAAGTTGACCTACAATTTACACAGGCAGGATGAATGATTATGGTTTCAAATATTTCTCAGTATTTGGTATACAGTGGTTGACAGTACCACAAAAACTGATGGCTGTTCAGACAGAACAATGGGCTGCAGTTATAGAAAAGCCAGAATGTAATGAGCACAGGCATAAGCTGAGCTCACTGCATGTGCTTGACACTTACCATTATTCTCTCTAACCCCCCATGCACTATTGAATGCACTCAAAATAAGGGATTCGAGATGAGAAGTGTATATGTGTGTGTTTGTGTGTACACATTGTGGGTATTGGAGAGGTGCAGGGGCTGGCAGTGTACAGACACACCAGATGATGGAAAAAGAAGTAAAATGAAAAAAAAAAGTCCCTACAGATCTACAGGGCAGGGACTACACTGCCATCCCAGACACATTACCATACTCATAAATCATTCAAACATTTCAGCTGTGATGCTCAGCCCAGCACAGCAACACCCACAACCACACACACACTCACTGTGCCATATTAGCCAAAATTTTCTGTACACACACTGTACACCTTCAACTTCAACACCTCTGTCAGGAAGTACTCTTCCATATTCATATTTTTAAGTACATTTTTAACAACATTTGCCCTGATTCTAACTTCTTACTTATTCACTTATATTGTTTATGTATTATGACAAAAAACAGAACATTTACACAAACATAGGACATAAAGCTCCATCTGTTTTTACATTTACTGTAAAAAAGTTAAAAGCAACCTTACTAAATACTGACATAGTATAGAACAACATTAGAATGTCTTTCATGCATAACTTGTCTACAGAGTCTCTTACAGCAGAACATAAACATAATAATAAAATATTATTGCTGCAAAATGTTTTATTTGTGTATGTACACTGTGGGAAACATGTAATATAGACATTACACTATGTTCATTCATACCCACATGAAAGAATGGTAAATTAATAGTACAACAAAAGATTAAGCTTCTACAACTTATTTAAACTATTTTGCACAAATTTTGTATTTTACATTGTTGCATGCAAATTAAATCTACTTCACTAATTTATAAACAGGCTAATCAAATTTTTTATTTAATGGCAGCAACACTACACTGAGAAGTTCTATGGACAGAGTGCTTTTGTTCACAGGACTTAAACAGCAGGAGATGAAAAGCTTTACTACAGTCTAACAAAAGGAAGTAAAAGCTTCTTTGTGGGGTTACACTGATTAATATGCTAAAGTTTGATCAAAAATACACATAAACTTTTATAGTTATAGACTTCAATACTTATTATAGGCTATAGGTTTAGGACAAAACTTTAAAACGGAGTACTTAAATATATTTTAGATTTCAAAAAGTGTATGAGAAAATTATCAAAACATAAGTCAAATGTATTGTGTCACAATAAAGAAATCATCTGAGTACTGTATTGTTGTCCAGTAGTGTAGAACAGCTTATTTGTATTTTAAATGTAATAAATTACATTTTCATTTAGCAGACACTTTTATCCAAAGCGACTTACGAAGGACAACACCAGTCAGTTGTTATGGAAGGAAGGAAACTGGAGAACCCGGAGGAAACACACGTGGACACGGGGAGAACATGGAAACTCCACCCAGATAGGGATTCCCCAGCGCTGAGAGGCGAGCGTGCTAACCATTAATCCACCTTGCCGTCCCATATACATATATATTTAAAATTTTGTGGAACTACCAACTACCAAGTCCATCTTTACGGTAACTGGAGCTGATAAATTTGGGAATTAATGGAGGATGTGTGTAAAATGAAGTGGTTTGACCTACAATCCGGGTTTTGTTTGTTTGTTTTTGTTTGTTTACAATTGTAGCGATTGTAACAAAAGCGGTCGATTTCCGTTTCATTCAGTGTAAATAAAGCGGTAAAGGCAGAATGGGAACTTTATTTGGGCCTCGTTTTATCAGCTTCTTGCCAATCTGGAACTTTTTTACATGAAGCCGCCTCACAGCAGTCGGTGTGAGTGCTGTGTGTCTCCGCCGCGCCGCGCCGCGCTGAGTCTGAAGCTGCAGCCTATCAGGGAGGCGGTCGGAGGCGAGGCGAGTCCAGCCTCCTGCTGGAGGAGATCAGGCTGAGCTGAGCTGAGCTGAGCTGGCGGTACAGTCAAAACCGGTTTAGGAGGTGCAGACATGTATGTAGCTCCTCGTTCAGGTGGTAGTGATTAATGCTGCTTCCTGTGTAGCCTCCCCGGCATGTGATTAAGTAAAGTTCTGTTTAATCCTCTCGGATCGTCCGGAGTTTCTGCAGGACGGATTATTAATCAGGAGTCGGATCTCGTCTCTGGGGTTTTCGGGATTAGACCGCGGTGTGGTTTCCGAATCCAGCGAGGAGTTTCGGGAAGAGAACGAAGTTTTGCGTTTTTTGTTTTTCTTCTTTCTGTTTTAACATCTGGATTCCGAGCTGCTTCGGATCGCAGGCAGATAGCTTGTAATGGACACAGATGTTCTGTGAATTGTAAAGAGGATCCAGCTCCGTCGTTCTCGAGGTTCCACTTTAAAGGTGAGCACTTTTTTTTTTTTTTTTTACTTTTTCGTGGTGAAGCGACCGATCAGTCTCTGAAACTAAAACATTTCTATTATTACACTTACCCGTCTGTTTTTTTTGCTGACCTTCATCCGCTTGAGTTGTTTTACAGAGATAAAATGGCCAGGCTTTTATCGCAGCGCGCTTTATTTGTTTTGTGCAGCTTTGAGCAACAGTTTTGAGAGTCAGGTCACAACAATCCGCTTTCATCGTCGAGTTTCTTAATTCTCTTCAAATTACAGCTTTGTTTGAGAAAACTATCTTTTTCAATTGTTAGCTTTTTTCGGTTTGTAACTCACAGTACAGATCAAAACTCGATGTTAAAGTTACAATTGTAAAAACAGTCTTATTTAAAGCATTTACGTTATTGCTTATAATACGTATTGATTTAAGTAAAAGTTTATGTGGAACTGATTAAAATAAAATATCTTTTTCAAATGTTTGAGGTCTGTGTTTGGTTGAATGACTAAAACATCAAATATTATTTTGTAATGTTTTTCAATTGTGATCAAATTTAGTAAATAAAGAATAACAGTACATTTAGTGGTAGAAAAAAAACACAAAAACATAGACACCCGTGCACATGCAGTATAGTTTTATATTAAGTACATAAGCAAAAATACTGGGACAACAACAAATTACACCTACAGCAGCTTTTACAACATCCTATTCTAAATTGGTTCCTCATTTGCATCATTAACACCCCCATTCTTTTGTAAACAAGATTTTGGAGTCTGTCTGAGGGAATTCTTGCCTATTTGTGAGCTTAGAAGTTGGGGCCTGGCTTGGAGTCAGTTAATCCCCAAGGTGTTTGAAGAGGTTGAGGTCAGAGCTCTGTGTGGGTCAGTTAAGTTCTATCACACCAAACTCACTCACCCATCCCCTTCATGGACCGCGTTTCATGGACTGTAGCACAGTTATGTTGGAACATAGGTTATAAACATGTCTTATTTTTTTCTTGTTCTGTTTGCATATTTTATTTGGCAATTTTATACCAAATGATATTCCTGATGCAACATTCCCATTTGTCTGGACTTTGGTTTGGCACTATGAGCACACTGACACATGCCCCCTCCAATTGCTGGCAACTAAAGTATTTCCAATACACCTGATGGCATGTCTTAATGTGGGGGAAACTGAAGGCATGTGGAGGGCATGCAGATTCCACAAAAAAAGGACATCTTTTGCTGTAAAGTGGAAAAGCTAACTGCAGTGCTTTCATGCGTCCACAAATTTGGTAGTGTATAATACTCCAAGGTACATAGGTGCTCGATTTTTATACAACAGGACAAAATAAAAAAAATTAATGATTAACAAGTGTCTTAATACTTTTGTCCATGTAGTTTATGTGCATGTATATAAAGCACAGTTTTTTTCATTTTTGTGCATTTAGTCCAATTGCAAACAATTTCTGTGGCTTCAGTCGTCATTGAGTTTTATTTCTGTTGGTTTCTGGCTTTTTTCTTGGTGTAGGTCTGAAAGCAGACCAGAGGCATGTTAAACATGTCTGACACTCTTCAAAGGGAGGTTGTTTGCCTGTTAACGCTGCTGGGTTGCTTGTTTGCCAGATTTCCTAAAAAAGGATCGTCACAGAAAGTATTTTCTTTCAACATCATTTCAATAATCACTTCTTATAATGAGATTTAAAAAGTTTCACCTTCTTCACTGTTTTTGTCATCATGCTTTCATATTGCAAGCCTGAGCGCTCATCTGTGGTGGTTGTTATGATCATTGAAACAACCCCATTAATTTAACACCTGAAAAGTAAATAACACAGTCTGATTGAGAAAGCAGGCGGTTTTCCACGAAGGCTTCCTGTCAGCTCAAAACTCACACTTAATTCCATGCCATAGCTTCAGAAACACTGTAAGGTGTCATTATTTAAAAAATAACGTTGATCGATTGGTTCACACAGAGGTCATCTTTGTGTATTTTTAGCAGGAAATGATTGGTATATAATTATTGGGTGTTCTTGGGGTTGATCATGTTGTCATACAGATATGGTTTTTATAACACTTTCATCTGACAGTTCCAGAATGTCATATCTTATTCAGAATGGAAACATGCTTCTGTTGGATTCTTATACTATTTTACATTAATATTAACATTATTTAGCTAATACACATATCTTATTACATAAATCAGTGTTAAGGGCTGTGCTTTTCAGCCCAGCAATGTCTGTTATATTTAGTTTTGGTTTGGACCTACTGCTGAGCTGAACCACAGTGCATCAATTCTGCACATAACAGGTTTAAAGATATGAACAATGAACTCAAAGTAAATTATTCATGTAGTGTTGGTCAATGTTAGGTGAGTGTCAGGATGTGTCGGGAGCGCACAATCAGCCAGTAGCATACAATTCTCCAGGTCTTGCTAGACTGTTAAATCAGGTAAGACTAATGCGCCAAAGCAAACACCTCCTTTGAGTTGAACCTGTTACCAACCGTGCCGATCATATGGAAATGTACCACAATCATTTTTTTAAGCAGTTTGACCCGAATCAAGGTCACACAGACTCTGTGATTTGTAGCTCAGTGGCTTTAATGCTAATATATTACTGCACATTGTAGTGAACTTTAATCTTCTTAACTTGATCAGGATCAAAGAAGGTGTGGACAGGATGAAAAGTGTGTTGCTCATGGGATCAAAGGTTGAAATAAAATGTATACCTGGTCACACGTTCACACCTGGGGAAGTTTTATCACCACTCCTTTTATAGCAGGTTCCTGTCAGATGCAAACAAGATGAACATTGGAAAAACGTTTCAACTCCACTTTGTCATCATGCAACCAAAAAAACACACAACATAAGGATTTGTCTTGTTTACTGTTCATCATAATGGAGATGATCAAATGTTCTCTGATCGTGAGTGCTACACAAGACTGCAGTCACGTCTGTATTGGGGGGAAAAGATTCATATCAGGAATTGTGTTTGTGATTTGTGGATCTCTTCTGAAGTTAACGGAATGAAAGTAATTGATCAGTGAAGCTATTACTGTTCTGAGTGTGTGGTTAAAAATGCATGTGATATGGCCCTATAGGAAACATAATATCCAAAGAAACAGAAAATGACTACTATAGTTGACTCAGCACTACCTTCAATGTTAAAGTGAATAATGTTATGTGGCATTTAAAATGGGAAGAGAGCAGTGCAAGTAGTTAAATAGTATTTGTTTTGACTGATGTGATCTAAACTTCATCATATCTTATAACATTAAGCCTTTTTTTAAACTTCATACTTGCATCTTCTAAAAATCACATGCAAATTTTTCCCCAGTGTTAACTATAACAGCTTTCAATTCTTTAAGATGGCCTTCTACATTATTTTGTAGTGTATCTGAAAATTTATTTCCTTTGACCCATAAGAGCTGATGTTGGACTTAATGGCATGGCCTGCAATCTCCATTCAGATGTTAGATGGAATTAAGGGCAAGGCTTTATTTTGACCAATCAAGTTCTTCCACACCAAAGCTGCAGTAATACTGGAATACATCCCAAAACTGTTTTCACAAAGTTAAAAGTATATAGCAGTCCAAATATCGAGACTGGATGCTCAATTCTAGAGGTGAGATGGGTGTGTCCCAGTACATTTGTTAGTATAATGCTGTTAATCTTGCTAAATGTTGCTGCTATAACAGTGTAACTTTACTGAAAGGGATCAGATTAACTATGTAATGCACTTGTTTTAAGATTTATCTGAAATGGCCTAAATTGGATCTACTGTAAATTAAAGTTGTTTTTTTGTAGTATTTTCATGGTTGTATCTTATTGACACTTGTTAATGGCAAAATCTAAATCATTATTATCTCATGATTCTGCTTCAGTTGAATCATAATATAACACCATGTGTGGAAGGATTTCAATTTAGGCGTTCCATCTGGGTTGTTTCCATCTACTACTTTATTCTTACTGGGTGTTTGTACATACTACTATCCATGTATAATCTTAGCTATATATGTATTTTGATGAATTTACAGTATAGTTGGTTTTCTCCATGGCTTCTGACTTGTGGTGTTCTCATTTGTAAGTTGCTTTGGATAAAAGCGTCTGCTAAATGACTAAATGTAAATGTAATTTCTGCTACATAGTACTATGTTTAAGGCAATAGATGACTCGGACTTAGAGTCCCTCTCAGTGGGCTGATATGTCCTTTTTAGTTTCACTTTCATAAGCTTGTTCAACTTGCTTGTCATGTAATGATCTACAAAGCTGCTTTAGTCTGACTTGTTTACATCCTGTGTTGCCCTCATCGCTAATGTACACATTAGTTTTGGAGATAAACTACTAAATTGATTGTATTATTCCGTCTGCTCTGATCTAATCCTGATCCCTGTGCAGCCACTTTCATTTTCGGCTGCTACATAGCAGTGTTTTAGTTCTTCATTAACAGTTCTATCATGTGTCTTAGGGTTTGGTTGATGCTAATTCGATGCAAATATCTGACCTGTTAAAGTGCAGCATGGCAGATGCCCTCATTTGAATAATGTTAAGCTTTCCTGAATATTAGCTCCACCCTCTCTGTTGGAGGTGGTAATGCCGCAACCGCCATGCAACACATCTGACCGAGCTTTCTGTTAAAATGGAAGAGTGTGATGTCAAATGGTAGTGGACACCCACTGTAAGGGGCATTTACTGGTTTGATATTCTGGATCAGTGCAATCTCCGACTTTTAAATTGTACTTGGAGGTGCATCCGTGATTCTCTAATGTTACATGGTGGATCATGCATTTAATTGTAGGGACCCCGACTGTAAAGTTTGGTTGCCATTACACCTCTGTCATTTGTCATCCCTCGCTTGTGGACAGTCAAGTTTGCCTTTCTCCATGGTCCACAGTAGTATGATTTCTGTAATGTTTTGTGTTAATTAATGTTTATTTTTGTCCACTCCTAAACTAACTGTACAATCTGGCTATTAATTAAGGACTTTTGTTGTTTTAATATGTAATATTTATGTATATTTTATTAATATTATTGTTGTTGTATTTACTGTCATTTTAATTAGACATTTAAAACCAGCACAACCAACACTTTCCATGCAGTATGTGATTGTGTAATTTGTAGGCTATTTGAAAACCATTTTTGAAAACCATTATTTGTCACTAGTCAGAATACAGTTCATATACAGACACATAAAGTAAAGTGTGAATGCATAGCTTATAAATTAAAAACCATTAAAAGAGCCTCTTAACACTGAATCATGTATTTGGTAATGATGCTGTGTTACTTTAGAGACTGAAGAGGAAATGGGGTCAGAGAGCAGCCGTGAAAGTCAGGACAATAGAGGAAGCTTTTATTTTTTTTTTCGCCATCTTCTTCGCTCGTTTCCCCTTCATCTCTGGGAGGCATCATGAATAATGTCCATGTTTGTTTGTCTTTTATACTGAGGAACATGAAGAGCTTACACAGTGACCCCATTCATGTGTTTCCTGTGGCCCCAGTGTGGGAGTCCCTGGCTCTGTTTGTCTGTGAATGGAGTGGTTGGATGTCTGTGCTTCTTGTGTGTGGATTTTCATGAAGCATGAAAGCAGCTGGACTTGTACACTGCATGTTTTGTGGATGTTGGTTCTTTTAACCTGCTTTAACAGTGCATGTGCTAACAGTGGCTTTCTTCTTAGCAGCTCACAAACTTATGAACTGTTCAAAATGACTCTGTTCTGCACTTGTGCTGCTGTAATGTGCTGTCACAGAGGGTGTCTTTGATAATGCCATGTCGCTGGACTGTATTGATTTTAACCCGCATGGCTTAACCATGGGCATGACACATGGCGTGAACCCCCTTTGCATAGCATTCAGTGCCGATTGGCTGTTGCTGTGTGAAATTTGCTTATTTCAGTGAAGTTTAGAACTTGAGACATTTGAGGCTCTGCAATCATTTGAGTAAGAGTTGAATTAGCTTATGAAGAAAGTCAATGGCAGATGAGTTGAATGCACGTTAACGGAGCCACAGCTGTCACTTTTTAACATTTTATTATTAAATACTGCTTGTGTGTGTTTGGAAGGGGAGTTTGCTGTGGCTTTTTTACTTTTATGCATACTAATCTTATTAAAGTCTTCATCTACAAGTGGCACTCTAACTCTGAATACACCCTCCGTTTTTCCTGTCATACTGAACTGGAGTATGTCAACTAAATATATCTTGCATGCTGACATTCTGTGTAGGTGAAAGAAATAACAGACTTCACCCTGTCAGTGTGAAAAGCAACGTTGAAGCCTTATGTTCAGGAGCTCTAATGGCTTTCCATAAACACTAATTCAGCCCAGTGTCGAGCAAATGGATATTCGATGCTGGATTGTACCATCCACAATGAAGAAGGGAACAGGGGTCGGCTTTTGCCCAGATGACGACTCTGCAGCACAATGGGAAGGCAGGAACAATTTTCTCTCAAATTAAGTTAATTTCCTCCAGCACACAGATTTTCCATTGCTTTTAATTGCATTTTTTGTTTGATTGTGTGTGTGTGTGTGTGGGGAGGGGGGGGGCAGTAAAACATGTCTGGACATGAGTTTTAGTGATGTCCATTTATCATAGACTGCCTCTCCTTGTGTATCCTGCACCTAGACACCCAATTACATCCTATTTCATCTGTGAATCAATGTTTTGTTTTTGTAATCTACTAAGGTTGCCATAAATCAAAGCATGTGTTGATGCGTTTGTGTGTATTCATATATATATATATATATATATATATATATATATATATATATATATATATATATACATGCATACATACACATATACAAACACATATTGATTGGCTGCAGAACAAACAGGAAGCTCCACTTATTATACAGAGCATATATTGGTGATCTAACCACAATGCCTTTTATGCAAAGTTAATAGCGACCAGAGACTAATTTGATTCTGAACCCAGGTGCTGACTGTGCAAATTGTTATCATTCAATTTTCAACAAAGTTTAAACATGTCATCATTGGATTTAACAGTATACTTTGTACCCATTATCACTTTGGCTTTGTGACTTTTTCTTTTTTCCTCGCTGGGTCAGCTGGACAGACATTCATAGAAAGGCAGCTTTTTTTTTTTAAAACGAAAAACCACTTTTGAATTAGAACTTCCATCATTATGCTGCACGGTAGACTTCAGACTGAGCGGCTAGTCTTTAAACTACAGGATGAAAAGTTTTTCAATTTGAAACCTAGACTCAGCCATGTGTTCTCACATGGTTTCGATTGGGTCGACAATCAAAGTACACTGTCATTAACTGTGACTCAATGACTCAATACGTCTGTATTATGTAAGGTTGTGGTGAATGTTGCTTGGAATTATGTTCAGCCCACTACAGTGGCAGTGCAGACTATTAACTGAATCAGTCATCCATGACTAATAACCGTAAATGATATACGTTCTGATATTTGTGCTTGACTTATTTCATTCTGCTTTCCCAATGTATTATGTCTGATCTTTCTCACTTTTTTTATTTTTATTTATATTGTGGGATTAATAAAATATATCAATCAATATTATTTAGTTGGTGCAATATATTTTGGTTGGTATTCCTATCCCAGCAGTGTCACTGATGTGGAGAAATTAAACTATAGCAGCACTGCTGCACTAAAACCCCCTCACATAATCGGTGTCACTGCAGAACTGACCATAAACAATCCACCATCTGAATGATGTCTGTTCTGTGATGGTCCTGACCAACAGAGAACAAGCAGGTAACTAACAAAAACAAAAAAACATATGGACTACAGTCTGTAATTGTAAAACTACAAAGTCCATCTATACGGCAAGTGGACGAAACAAACATAAGAGCAAGACAGAGGTGTAAAATTTTTCAGCTGGTACTGTATAAAAATCTAAACCTGAAAAACCTAATCATCCTATTAAGAATGTTCGCTGTTTCTGAAAGTTATCATCCTGAAAGCTTATGGTGAATGTCCTCAATGACCTGTGGTGAGTGAGAGTCAGAAGGGTTTCGATTGTGGACTTGATTGGCAAGATGTCCCTACAGGACCCTTAAAATAAAGAGCACGTCTGGGACACACTGCAGTATGGTGGGTGTTGGTGTGTGGTACGATGTTTTATAAGGTGTGTGATTGGATTTGAGGGAGAGAGAGAGAGAGAGGTGAGAACTTCTGGGTGGGATCAACGGGCCGAAAAACAGTGCCTCGTCTAACAATTTGTTCTATATTTAAAAACAGTCGTCCTCCTGGGTATCACTGAAGGCTGCTAATTTAAAATTTTAACATGCGTGAGGTACAGATGCTTTTTTTTCATACTAAGGGCTTATATAAACATCCACAGTAAGTAACCACTGATTTGATATGATAGTAAGATAATAAGATGGAGGGCAGCGCACTAGTGCAGGGGTTAACCTCACAGCAAAAGGGGCACAGCTTTGATTTTAGTTGGAGCGATCACAGGTTCTTTTGTATGGAGTCTGCATGTCCTCTTCGTGTCTGTGTAGATTCTTCCCGGGGTCTGCAATTTCCTCCCACATTTAATGACCTGCTGGTTAGTAAATTGCAGACACTAACTCTGTTGGTCATTAGGGTGTAACGCATTGAGAACACAGAATGACGCATGACGCCTGTTGAAGGTGCTGATTTGACCTTTTCATGTAAATAAAGTTTGTGTGTTTCTGCTTTGGACCAGCCCAAGGTATCTTTGGCTTATTATGCACTAGGATAGGCTCCAGTAACCCAAACAACTTTAAGGCTGCTAAGCTTATTTTTTTAAATCAGAAACACCAAGTTAAAAAATAACCCCACATATTAAATTCCTTTTCATCATCTCTTAGAATGAGAGAATGTAGTACTATGCAGGTTTTATTTTAAGAACTGTTGTGTCAGTACATCATTATCACAGCACACATGTAAAACATCTGGTTCCAGATGATGCTGTTATGTAGAACGTTTGATTTGGGCTTAACTGTAAAGCTAAAATAAAGCCCCATTCCAATTCAACCGTTGTATATGGATTATTTGTAGCATCTGTTCTGATATTGAACAGACTTCTTGTTTATTATTTTAAGATTTTTCTCACAAATGATCAGAAAGCAGAGAACTGTGACTGTGTGAAATACAAACGCCTGTGGTTCTCTTTATGAAAAAGCCTTAGAATCTTATGTTTTATGCAGCACAAACTTGGTTCTTATGGCTTTAGGGGTTTTATTGGCTGATTCTTAATATTTTTTGGAACAATGCTTTTTTAAAAAAAAAAAATAATAATAACATGATTTTGTGTATATGAATGCCCCCTCAGGTTTGAAGGGTTTGGTTGAAATTAAACCTGTGAGCTAATGTCTGTCAGTTGCCTTATTTTACTTTCTGCAACTTGAAACAAGCCGTGTTCACAATGAGGCTCAGGCTTTGATTGCACTTCTCTTCGGCTGAGGCAGCCTGCTATCTTACATAATCACAATGCTGAGTCGGCAAAGAAACAAACCCAATCATGCAATAATGTTAAAGCCCAGATTTTGCTGGAACAATGAAAGTAAAGTGTGGTAAACTGTAGTCTGCAAGACTCTTTTTTTTTTGTGTGAAGATTTCAGGTAACAACTTGCTCCTGGCTGATACGCTGGGATTTCAGTGCATTGCTATGGTTTTGCAAAAATATTGAACCTTTTGCTATTACAAAGCTTCCCGGAGGTAATGCATTGCTCTAATGTGTACCAGTCATGTTCTACTACTGAGGTCAATGGTAAAGGAACTGAACCTTTATTGCTATGGGATGTGGTGTAATTTAAGTGATGAATGATCAGCTATTTGATTTCAGCTCTGTGTCAGCATCGTTTCATGAATCTGCACTTTCTAAGTGAAAAGTGAAAATTCATCATTCTTCTGAAGTCCTGGTAATACAACAACTTTTTGATGAAAGGCTCAGAAGCAGTTTATGGGTTGTGTAATATCTGGTGATATGGAGATGCTAACTGAAGCCTTAAAGATAAATTGATCACATGCTTCTCTCACTGAAGTGTAAATGTGTTTATACTGAGTGCCGAATGGCGTTTACTTCTTAACCTTCAGCAACATTAGGATGAACACATTAAAGAAACTTTGTTTCTTTTTGCCAGCTGGGGGGCAACGTGGTGCATGGTGGTGTAACGCTCTCACTGCACAGAAAGTAGATTCTGGTTTCCTTTCCTGAGCGAGAGAACAGTTCTTTATATGTAGAGTTTGCATGTTCTCTCCATTTCTGCTTGGCTTTCCACTGGGAGCCTTGATTTCCTCCCACAGTCCAAAGATGTGGTATTTTTATGTGGATGTCATTGTGTTTGCAAATATGTTTGTGTGTCTTCTCTGCAGTAGAATGGCTACCTGTCCAGGGTGTTTCGGCCAATGATTGCTGGATTTAACATTTTCTCTAACCCTGATCAGAATAAGAGGCTTAAAAGATAAATCATTAAACCAACATATGTTATTCAATTCCAGAGAATTATTCATGTGCTAATCCACGTTGGGTAAATAAGCAAATGCATGAGGCACAGTGACCCACTAGTGCTGCTCAGTCTTTCTTGTCTGTGTGTGTTTTTGTTCTTTCTCCAGCTTACTCAGGCATGCGGGATTAAACAGAAAGCTGTTGAATATGCCTGATGGGTAGCTATTTCTGTTTGGGGTGTAGAACGAAGGATCATTGCATGATTTAAGATGCATTCAGACCAGGGATTTGGGCCAATTTGAGAGCAGTGGAGTAGCTAATCCTCAAACAACCCAGATTTAATTTGTATCCTACAATTCTGCATTATGCCCAAAATAATAATTCTGTAAGATTACATGCCAAAAGTTAAGCATTCTGAAGTGACAATGAGAATAAATTATACAAGTGACTACTGACATGAAATATTTTATGTATTACTAAAATATTACAAAAATGTCAAAGTTAAGAGAGGACATTTTTACACATCAGTGCATTTTTGCATTTAGCAAAATTATTTGTTTAGTTATTAAAATCTTCAGAGACTCGTGTTAACACAACGCTCAGAGTTCCTTCTGTGTGGATATTTTATTTGTTCTTAATTTATTGTTGCAAGAGATATGTGTGTGTTGTAGTGCACATGTGGATGTGTTTTAGTGTGGGGTCGATGTTTGTGTGTTAATTTCTAAGAGTACTTGTTTGTGTTTTAGTGTATTTGTGTTAGTGTATTTCGTGGGTGTGTGTGTGGGTTGTAGCTAGTAATTTTCCATCTATCTAAATATTTATGAAAATCATCCCTGCTGACTATTAAATTTGTAGATTGACCCATAAGAGGCTCCCAGTACCCACCCATAATTGATAAACCATCTGTAGCAAAGTGACTTGCAAGCAATTGTATTAAATCAATTAGACCCGAATAGCGAAATATTTCCAGTCATTTAATAGAATAAAAAAGGGCTGAATGAAAATAGGATTCAAACTGGATAAGCTGAAAGGAACATTTTTTTCACAGTTCCTGTTCAGAGTCGACACAGTGGAAAGATCAACACAATGTACCTGCCACAGTTTTGTGCTAAATGCTCTTTTCTTATAACCTGTATAAAAAAATGATTCAAGGCATATATAATGTTTTTGTTCTCACATGATTTCCTCCTAAATGTATAAAACCTTTAGACACAGAGTGATATTATTTTTTTATTTTTTTACTTTGAGACTTATCAGCTTGGTGAGTCATGATGGTGATGAAGTTTGGTGGGTGTTAGCTTCAGCTCCAATGCTTGACTGTGGCATGTTGTCCATGTGATGCTTACATCTATAAGGGAAGGTTAAATATTTGTTATATAGTAGGTGTGGTGTTTATATTCTGGTAGAATTAATTTATTTTATGTCCGTTAGCTGGAAAGGATTTTGGAACTATTTATCGGACGTGTTGCAGACCAGATCAAGTTATGCATTTTACCAGTCTGACTCAGTGTAACCCAAGTATAATATTAAGGTCACTTTGGAATTAACTGAACATCTGGCAGAATTAAAAGAGCATATAATATGATCTGGTATGACTGGCACCAAAATAACTCCATTAGCTTTTAGCTGTAAGGTTTGTTTACTTGAATCACTAATAGTATAAACACAGCAACAAGAGACCTTAAAATTGTTATAAAAGACTCTTATAATATTACAAGGTCTATAGTGTCTACTATCTTACACATTCATTGCTTTGTTTGCATGGGGGAGGTTACTCTGGCACTTATTGGGCAAAAGTAGAAATAAACCGTGGGCAGGTTGCAATTCTATCCCAAGACCAAAAAATGAACACATTTACACACACCTTTCTATCAGTGATCTATTTATTATTTCAGTAGCATGTTTTTGGATTGTGGAAGTAAAATCGATTGTCTGGAGGAAATCCACATAGACGCATGCAAACTCCGGTACATAAAGGGCTTTGTTCCCCATGACCAATAATTGGTCAGAAACTTCTTGCTGTTCTCATGAGTAGTAATCAGTCAGCCATACTGTTAGCTTCTTGTATATTGTGGGGAACAAAGTGAGGGTAAAATTACTGTGTGTTTTCATAAAAAACTGTTAATCCATCGAACTTTTAATCCATGTTATATCAGTTCAACAAAGCACATCAACAATGACATCACCCTCTAGGATGAACACATGACTAGAAGGCCTGTTGTAAAGACCGGTCTCAGCGGTTCTACCCTCAGGGCAAAGGAGCGATGAGATAAGCTGTTGACATGAACCATAAGCAGAAAACTAAAAAAAAAAAAAGCCTAATCTCCTCGGAAAGACAGACTTCAGCTTTTTAATATCAACATTGGAATGATGGAAAAGAATAAATGTAAAGTGCAAGGCAGTTATACTCAGAGGCCAGATGAGAAACTCTGCCGTTGTGGAATACTAAACCAACAGGCTGAACTTAAATCAGAAAAGAATCAATACTTTTTTATGTATATATGCACAAAATACAGTATACTTTCTTTTTTAAAAGATGATTTTATTATTATTATTATTATTATTATTATTATTATTATTATTTATTTTACATGGTCAGTACATCATGTCCGAGGTTGCACAAGGTCATCTGTGACCCAACACCCCTGGAGCAATGAAAAATAATATCTGCCCATTATGATGTATCATTTAAAACCTTTCTATAAAGCCCCGCCAGTTCTTCAGCAACAGTGACATGTTTCTGAACTTGGACAGCAGAATTACAAATGGTTAGAGGTTGGAGCAGATGATCCACATACACATATTTGTAAACACTTCCTGGCACATGAAGTTGGTTTACTTCTGAGCCTTGTGTCCAAAACCTGTAACTCTGCAACAGTCAGTCTTATCAGTTATTGCACATTCCACTGTGATTAAATTCTCACTGGCTCTTATCAACATGCTGTGTGTGTGTGTGTTTCAATAAGTGTGGAAAATCACTTTTCATCTGTTGCTTGGCCTAGTTTAGTAGTGGACTGTTTATACATTACACACAAACACACTTGTGGCCAGGGGTTCAAACGAAAGCTTCAGAGCGAGAATTAACATTCCAAGTTTTTACACATAGTTCTGTTGTAAAGCTGTAGCAGAGCTGTAAAATCTATTTTACAGATACTTGTATTGCACTAAAGTGTCCTGGTTGATGTCCCCGAACATGAACTAGTTTCAAAACCACATCGTCACTATAATCTGGGAGATATATATATATATATAT
Source organism: Corydoras maculifer (assembly GCA_019802435.1). Classification (NCBI taxonomy): domain Eukaryota; kingdom Metazoa; phylum Chordata; class Actinopteri; order Siluriformes; family Callichthyidae; genus Corydoras; species Corydoras maculifer. The sequence goes on from JAFMOD010000998.1 coordinate 1,037,912, forward strand.
ATATATATATATATATATATATATATATATATATATATATATATATATATATATATTATGTGTGTGCATACACTTTTTTTAGTGTAAAGTACACTTTTTTAGAACACAGGAGTTATTTTTTCCACTTTTATTTAAAAGCTACCGAGCTCTTGAAACCTTCCATTTGTGCAGGTGTAATCCCAACCAGTTGAGCAGGTCCCTGTGAATGCAGCAGCTGTGAAAACTACTTTGAATTCTATCGCAGTGGGTGTCCATATGACAGCTATCCATTTTCAAGCACGTTTAAATGGGTCCAATTCCACGCCTTTGACTCAGCAGGGAGACATTTGGCCTCTTGCTCTCACCAGCCCACTCTGAATTTTGGCTATCGCTGTTTTCTGTAATTGCAGGGTTTTGGCCACTAAAAGCTGAGGGTCGAATAAGAGAGAAGAAGTGAGGGGAAATCTATAGATTGTGACAGTGTGGCTAATGTGTGTCCTGTTGTCTCAGAATGCATTTCCACAGCATGCCTTTAAATTTCTTTTTCACTTGGTCAGTATAAAAGCTTGTTCTGTGCTCTAGCTGTCTGAAAGTCTATGGACCTATGGACTCAATAGTTTTAAACAAAACTGTCTATGATTTCAAACAGTTATTTGGCAATGTTTGCAGCTTTGCTTAAATTCTACATTATTTTAATTTCTAGGTAAGAAAAGTTAAGAGACTGAGTTTTGTTCATTTTAATGCATTTAATATTAACTTATAGATAAACTTAACTTAAAATAAGGTGGGTGCAAAAGTAATGGCATTTCTGCCATTCACAAGACTGGTATGTCAAAGGTGCTTATACTTTTTGATACTTGTACCTTTAAGAATTCAATCATGTATCTTGACATGTGTTAGATTTTTGTGTTCTTGTTGCTAAGTTGTTTGTATGTTGATTTCCCCAGTGTTTATTAGTCATTCTGAGAGCTATAATTATTAGTACCAAGTAAAAAATCTAAATTAGAGCTCTGAACGATATCCAATAGAACATTTGTCACAGTGAGAGACGGAGATTTTCAGTCTCTGAAAAAAAGGGCCTTTTTCAAAACATTATGATGAGATTTTATTTACACAGTAGGTGTCTAGCCAACTATGGCCAAATAACTATTGCTCTCCCTCAAAAATGCAACATGTTAAAAATGTGTAAAAATATTCTATAGCTATTAAATTATTTTTGTAACAATTTTTTTTTTGCCATTTGTGTCATTGCTTTGCATAAATCAACAATTTGCTTTCAAAAATAACTATGGGCAAAAGGACATTTTGGGCACTGTCCCTTTTTAGTGAACCAGAGGGAATTATGCTATTTTATAAGTATGAATTATAATAGATGTTTGTATGCCCAGTTTGATGAGGGTGTACCGACCCCATTGTACCTTTTTTTAAATTTTTTTTTTAACTCTTCTGCTGTGCTGGATTTATAAGTGCCCACAGAATATGTAAACACATTGAGTCGTAATCATAGAGCATGTCACAGAGCACATTTGCAGATGGTATGAGGTAGAAAACATTCACTCACTCAATAGAATCAACAGCTCCTGGGAAAGCACGGAAATATTTCTCCAGCGTGTCATTTCCTGAGTTCAACAATACAGAAATGACTGGAAGGACTGAAGGTACAGCAAGTATGCACATCTTTTTCTCCAAGAGTAATTTCCCTATTTAAAGCAGCTTTTCCATTCTGGTTGTTGATGATACTTTTGTTGACGAGTTACTGGTAACTGCTTCAGATCTTATTAATAAAAAGTATGTTTATCGCAGCACATTCTGTTATTCAAGATTACAGTTACAATCCATTGAGAACAAAATAAATGTGTGCAATATATATCAAGTGCAATATGTTCCAGTGAAAATTGTGCAATACGGGTATTTCATATTGTGTATACTGTATATTATGCCTTATACTTTTATTTATTTTTACTTAATCTTATTCAGACATATGTCTCTTACTAGCACCTTTGGAGTTGTACCCAAATTTCATTGTAATGAAAATTATTATGACAATAAAGGCGATTCTGATTAGCTTTATACATTCAAATAAAAGTCTGTATAAAAGATGCATGGTCAACATTATAAAGGTTTGTTCTCCATAGAACAAGTAAATCATGCAGTTGTTTAATAGAGAAGCTATTATTTTAATCTATCTCTCACTGCATTTCGACAATATTGCCATTTTTCCAACGTATCATTCCATGTTCTGAGGCATCCATATGAACTAGTGTTTATCAAGCCTCATGCTCTGTATTTAGGCAGCATCTGTATCATTTAAAAGGCTGAACCAGTTGCAAACCACATAGTGCCAAGACTGCACAGACGTAGACTCTCTGTGGAATAGGAGGCTGCAGCTAGCCTAGCTGATGCATGTATAATTGTGTGCCTGGTGCCATTCAAATATAATGGCTATGAGTCATTTTGCGACCAGGGTTAATGTAGCCTGCGTGAGTGCATGTTTATTCCTTTTTGTGTTGTATATTAAATGGAGGCATGGGACACAGATAGATGCCATTAGGCTGATAGTTATTGCTTCGGAGTGAGTTAATGTGTGCATGCTATTAGCACTGCTTTATCTGTTTAAAACCTTTATAAGTATGATGATACTGATCAAACATTATGCAGTTTGTTTCTTGAAGCATGAAATTCACAGGGCTTCTTTTTTGACACAGTGGATTGGAGTTGATTGATAAAGTCTTAAATTTGATCGTATAGTTTATTTTCCATGACATGAATGAAATCCCATTTTCACCAGTTGTCAGATTCTATTTGCAGAATGAATTATTAAACAGAATATTAGCTTATGATCATTGTTGAATACCTTTGAAGCCATTTCTCCTTACGCCCCATTAAAAGATGATGTTTATGTTCTTTAATATTAAAGAAGCTCTTGTAATGAGTTTACAGTTCTTTACACTAAGTTTTTTTTTTATGAAATCGTGACACTATAATGTGCCATAATATACTGAATCGGTTTTTCCTTCTGGCTTTAACATAAATACAAAGCTGCTGTATGGACAGAGGCATTTCGATCCACCTCATTTAGTTCAGTTGTTACCGGTGTATAAAACAAAGCATGTACCTTAAACAATTTTTGTCTTTGTAGGGAACATTTTGGGGAAGGCTACTTTCTTTTCCAGCATGATTGTTTCAGCCGAGTAAAAGCTGTTATAGCTGCAAAGAATCAAGTAAGAATGGGATGTTCAGTAGATTTAAATCCTTTAAAGAGGGAAGCCAATAGACCTATAGATCACATGGTGTATTCTCCCAATTTTATACTTAAATAAAATATAATAATTAATTAGGCATCATAATCTTATCACTATTCTGTCCAGTTCTGGTTCATTTATGTAATTTTTCATTTATAGATTACACTCCCTATTGCTGATGGCTCATGGAAGAAAATAAAGCAGCAGGCGATCATGCAGTGTTCAAAAAACCAGCAACTTGAATTGAATGCCATTGTTCTGCATGTTAATCATCTCTGAATGCTTAATTGTGTGCACTCTGTTTACTGATGTCAGATTTCATGTAACTGCCAATAGAAACACAGTACATCTGACACATCAGTAAAGAGAATACTGCAACACACAAAATAAATATATTTAGGACTTAAGTGGTTGGTTTTGAAAGTATGAATATTGTTAGCCGGCTACAAGACCATCTAGCCAAACAGCCAAAATAGTCAAACCCCTTTAGGTACACAGCTACATAGCTGCAATATGGTAACAAGGTCACGGCTGTTTTTTGTGATCTCTTAAATAAATCAGTTGCGTTACCATGTATCTGTTGTATCAGCAACCTAGTGTGAGGCCAGCGTGGGTCAGTCGGTAATGCTACATTTAGCCATGGGAAAAAGCAACTATAAGTTTGACCATTGACATGTTTTAAAAGAAAATAATAAGTGTTTTTTTGTAAAGCTAGTCTGGCTTTTACTGGATTCAGTTCCTGGTCACATGCAAATTTAGAATTTCAGAAGACGTCTAAGAAAAATCTAAAACTTCACATTCAAAAATAGTGTTTTAATGAAACACCATCATGACTGGGTTAAAGAAAGTTATTTATTATAGTAGCTCTTTTTTGCTCTAGACCTTTGTGTCTTTTCTGGTGAACTGCACAAGCTGATAATGAAAGAAACAGGATGAGGGGGAGGAGAAGTGAACAGAGGGTACACATTCTTGATTACCCAAACCAGGCTTTTGGCTAAAACACACAGACAATCATTCTGTTAAACAACACAAATGATGCCATTGAGTGGCAATGTGGCTTCTTATTTTAAAATAGCTTGTCTACCAGAGTCCACATGTGTAATGACCTTTATTTATTGGGGTAATGTTTTTGTGTTCCGTTTGTAGGTGCACTCTGAATTCTTTTACACATCCAGCTTGCTAACATGCCAGCAAAACTATATGTAGTTTATATCAAGTTCAATTCTGGTTTGCCTCCAATTAGTTCTGAACATTTAGCATCATTTACTCAGTATTTTACAAACAATTTTTGCTCTATATTCCATCAGCTGTCACATGGTACATTCTATTTCTGAGGCAGTTAATGTCGTTTTAATTGATATCTGTTGATATTAGTAAAGTGTGATAAAGTTTCACAGTTGAATGCAATGAAGTGAGTGAGTCCTATTATGCAGAACATCAGAACAGAAAAGCACAATGTCATAGAGATCGTTCACTGAAAGCTGAATGAGTTAGCATGTGACCACAACGGGAGGATTAATCAAATCGGCTTTTAAAAGTGCATTTGTTGGGTTCTAGCAGGAGCAAATATGTTCAGTGCACTGTGCAAACATCCTCCTTTGATTCCAGAAAGAAAATTGTAAGGGTTTTGGAAAACACTGCCTGTTTAAACTATGGGCACATCTGGGAAAATGCATTGAAGAGATCCCAAATCTGTCCTTCCAGCAGACAGACAAAGCAATGGATCTGTTACATTTCTATCACTTTGCAAATGCAAACAAAACCAATTTGGAGGAGAACCGATGGTCCTATTGACCACCTATAATAGAGGAGTGTGCAGAGTGGGATATCGTGGATGATTTTGAACAGCTGTAAAAATAAACTCAGGTGCATCAGTATTTTAAAATTGGATTACTCTTCCTTGCAGAAGTTCAGTTGTTTAGTTTGTAATAATGCTACGAGTACGCTGGGACACAGCCCACATGTGTATAGTAGTATTGTTTTTGCTTGATGTCTAAGCAAATGTCATTGTATAGTTTTAACAAAATGTTGTACAAATGTAAGTAACATCGAACCACTTCCCACAGATTAAATTTGATTTTAGCCTCCATCCAGCACAGTTTATTGCCTTTGTTGTGTACTAGCTGTTCAGGTGCACAGACGATGACAACAGTTACAGGATGATATTTGTCCAACAGTTACAGGATGATATTTCTAAATCTTCTAATAATATTTTAACATAACTATGACTTGGTCTTAAGTCTTGTTTTAATTCACTTTTTATTATTATTAAAGATTTGTTACTGTTTAACTTTGTCTCCTTAAGTAATGTAGTCTTTGTCCATGACCTTCTCCTAAAACAACAGTCGCCTCATTACCTCATTCCATCAGTTTTAAATGGAGTTTATTACTGAAGATGTCATGACAGGGGTTTGACTCTGTGGTCACTGAACCATTAGCACGTGACATTGGACATATGGTTTGGATCACTGCCCTACATGTTTCTTTTTGCAAGGCTTTCATTAGTTTTCTAAAGTTCATGCTCTTATGCATTCTAAATATTTTTTGAGTCCTTCGTGGCATCTAGAGGAAACACATGGCTGAACAGACCACTAAAGTCATACGTCATTCTGTGGTCCTCATTATGTCCATTTTTGGCACTCTGCCTTTGAACAGGATCGGATGTTCAGCTATTTTGAGATCAATAAGAATAAGAATCATTAAAATTTGTGGCTGGTGCATCGCAAGTCTTAACACCTCAACTTTTCAAAAGTGTAAAAGGTTTAGGATAATATTTTATTCACATCAAACTAGCAGAATCTTATACAAGCCGAATATTGTGCCTCCATGTTGTATAAAATGTCCTGAAGCAGGAAGCTGGATTGTCACACATCTATGTAAACTGGACGGTCACTAAGCTGAAAGGCCACACTAGAAAGCTTATGCAGATGTTCCATTAAATGGCAAAATGAGTTGTTCTTAATTTAGTACATATAATGAGGGCTGTGGTTTTATTGTCTTGTAACACTTTTAACATACAAGTGTAGATTTATTTACACACACATTTTATATATATATATATATATATATATATATATATATATATATATATATATATATATATATATATGTGTGTGTGGGCTCACACCGAGTTTACACAATGGTTGAGTGGCAGAGCAACACAGACTGTTCTGTAGGTGCTAGAGTTTGATTAGGGGACTCTTCAGGATGATTACAGCTCCCTTCATTTGATTTCATCACGTCGCTGCCGCTCATTCTTTGCCTCCCTGTCTCGATGCGAAACCCTCCTTCGTTCTTTTCCCTGTCTGCCTGGATGATTAATCACAGAGGGACAGTGACTGAAGGCTGTTAGGGGGCGAAATAAATGTGTTGATTGCATTGATTTAGGTGTGGTAAAGGTGATATTGTGACCATGTTGAGAGTGTGGGACACAGCTGAAGATCATATGAGGTTTTGCTTTTACATCACTGCCTGCATCCACCTAAATTCATTTTACATGTTTGGACGTTGCTGGAGCGATTTGAAATCATTGGTTTGTATGGATGGCATATGCACTCTGTATAAAGAGCCGGATGGAGAGGTTCTCTGTCATGCTTTATCAGATACACAGAGACATTTCAATGAGAGTTTGGTAAATGACTGCATAGAGGTAAAGGATTAAAGCATCCTTGCATGTTGAGGAGGAGACAACTTAATGGAGCTTAGCAGGAGTGTATAAATCATCATTTTGATTACATTCACAACTGGAACTAAAGCAATAAATGATGGGCACTTAGGTAAATTAATTGTTCTTTTTTTTCCTTTTAAAAAGGGGGCAAATGCCACGTATCCCCCCCATTGCTCTTCATGACTGCAAAGCAATTAGACCTGTGTAGGTAATTAGGAAAGTGTGTGATCATTTATACTTGCTTCACAGGTTTTATTCTTTAGGGTAAATGACCGATCCAATCACCTTATCTGTTGTTGAACAGAGTTATTTTAAGGTATTTTAAGTTGCTTTGAGACGATGTACTAATGAAAAAATAAATATGGCTATATAAGTAAACTTAAAACTTGAGCAGTAGATTTGTTTAGCTTTAAAATGCTCTGCACTTGCAGTTGATCTTACAAATGGTGGAATGATTAATTTCTAAAACCCATTCAAATCTTTTAATAAATTATTCCACAAGTTTTATTAGAACTTATTTATTCATGACATGGTGGCAGCAACAAACAAGATATTTTAGATTTAAATAAAACCCTCAGGACATTTTAATAATAATTCATTCATTATCTTCCGCTTTGTTCTATATTAGGGTCGTGGGGGGGTTCTCCATGCCCATTCAGGGGAGAACGTTTCGGGCGCTGGGCAGATACACCCAGGACAGGGTGCCAATCCATCGCTGGGCACACACTTACACAGACATACACGCACTATATGGGGCAATTTGGAGAACTCAGTTGACTTGATCCATGTTTTTGGACTGTGGAAGGAAACCGGAGAACCCGGAGGAAACCCACGCGGACACGGGGAGAACATGGAGACTCCACCCAGATGGGGATTTGAACCGGGAATCCCAGTGCTGAGAGGCAAACGGGCTAACCACTAAGCCACCGTGCCCCCCATTTTAATAATAATAATGATGATGATTATAATAATGATCTTTAGCACTCACTATGAATTCAGCTTCTGTAATGTGGTGAGCTTATAAAAACATTCATTCATTCATTATCTCCCGCTTTATCCTCTATTAGGGTTGCGGTGGGGTTCCCCATGCCTATCCAGGGGAGAACGTCGGGCACCGGGCAGATACACCCAGGACAGGGCGCCAATCCATCGCTGGGCACACACTCACTCACACAGACACACTCTATATGAGGCAATTTTGAGAATTCAATTAACTTGATCTATGTTTTTGGAATGTGGGAGGAAACCGGAGAACCCGGAGGAAACCCACGCAGACACAGGGAGAACATGGAAACTCTACTCTGATGGGAATTCGAACTGGGAATCCCTAGTGCTGAGAGGCGAACGTGATAACCACTAAGCCACCGTGCCGCCCTCTTATAAAAACAGTTTTATTTATTAGAAATGACATCCACAATTGAAAATAATGCATCCTTTTAGAGTTGAGAGGTTAAATCAGTAAAATTGTTTCTTTTATGGCTCTGTGCTGATAGGAATTCAATGAGACTAATTAGTTTTGTTCTGACCAGATGTGCAAAATCCTAAGTAGCCTTCCATTACTGGGCCTTTAGGGCCTCGTAGACAGTATCTGTGTATATTCTCAGGAAAGCCATTTCAGGTATTAAAAATAGTTCCTGCATGCAGATTGGTAATTCATTTAGGCTCAGGTGGTGGTCTGTCACCATCAGGTCATTCAGCAGCACACTCACATGCCTGTTTATTTTTAATACTGTCATATTGCATTTGACTTATTTACTTATTTCATTTTATTGATATAGATTATGCATACTTATTACACATACATATTTGGCAATTGATTTGAAGAGAACATACAGATGAGATTGGAAACCAGTCTAAATGTCTGGCAGTACTACAAATTCATCATTTAACCCTCTTGACATGCGCATGGACCTTTAGTAAGTGCAGTTACTACTGAGGTAACAGACTGGCATTGATTCATGCATACTTCAACTATGATCATGTGAGATTAGATTAGTAGATTATTTACTGTCACAGTCTCCACCCATTTCCATAGTAATGGATGAGCAAAGTTCTTTGAATGGGTGTGGATGTAGCTTAAGGATGAATTCATGTCTCAACATGTTCTGAAACATTTCCCATGCATTCCAAATACTATACTAAATTGTATAGCACTTATACAATATTAAAAATATTTCAAGCACAGTGCGGACATCCCTGGGATTATTTGTCAGACACTGTTCTGAACCGTACTGAAAATTGGTTATGGGTTTCCTCATGTTGTTGTATGTTTATTAATTTAACTGACTTCTTTGCCTGCAGCTGTTTAAATGCTTGAACAAATGTATTTATTTTTTCAGTTCACACCTGATTAAGTCTATTTAATCATTTTGAATTTCAAGATCTATTTTGTGTGAGGCCTCTTTACTTCAGACTGTTTTCTCTTTTTCTCTGGTAAAGTTTTTATTTTATACCTAAGTACCTTTACTCAATAACAAACACCGTTTATTATCCCCCAATACATTTTATGTAATATAATATGTACATTTTTATAAAAATTTAGGTTGGGATTTAAAGAAAAAAATTACACAGAGCTGTAGACAATCTCAAATGCAATGTATCACTTCACATTCAGCTCGTATCCATTTTACTCCTTTACATCACTCATTCATTCATTCATTCATTCATTCATTATCTCCCGCTTTATCCTCTATTAGGGGCGCGGTGGGGTTCCCCATGCCCATCCAGGGGAGAACGTCTCGGGCGCTGGGCAGATAGACCCAGGACAGGGCGCCAATCCATCGCTGGGCACACACTCACTCACTCAAACACACTCTATATGGGCCAATTTTGGAGAACTCGATTAACTTGATCCATGTTTTTGGACTGTGGGAGGAAACCGGTGAACCCGGAGGAAACCCACGCAAACACGGGGAGAACATAATACTGATGCTGATACTGATGTTATGACACGCAGGGCAATGCTAATGCACATCTATGAGACTCCATTAAAGTAAGGTGGGATATGGTGGTATCACTTTGTGGTTTGTCTTGGAAAAAAAAAACCCTCTTAATATTAATAAAAACTTTTTCCACAAAGTTAAAAGCATTCCGTTGTCCAGGTCACATGTGTGTTGTTGTAGTTTTGGCCATACAGTGTGAATTCATTTGTTATGCTTTTTTTATGCATTTGTTATGAGTTTTTATAGTTTCTCAGTTAAACCTGTTTGTGGATTCTCGTTAGCGTTTTTTAAAAGTCTGGTGTCCTGGTGTCTTTCAACTGAAATTTGTGTTTCTAGTAGTAATTGAGAGACTTTTTTTTAAGAATTAGTCTCTCCTTTAGATATTTTAGAATTCTGAAACAAGGTCTCTGTTAAAGCATAAAAAAACGAAAGCATTGAGATTCACATTAAGCATTCCTCCCATTATAAACCCATTGTGAGAAAACTGTATAACTCAGCTTAATGCAGCACAACAGTGAAGATGGTCGTTATCATCAATACACTTTGAAAGAAATTTGTTGGGTTCTTTCAAGGTCATTATTTTTGTAAATGAAAGCAATAAGTCATGCACCATGCTTTTGCACAGGAGTAGCCTGTTTACTTCCCAACACATTGTTTCATTGATAACTAAAAACATCCAACTCAAAGTTCTTGGAATTTTTATCCCTGATTTAGCTCAGGTTAAACTACGTGGTCAGACAAGCCAGGGAAAGACAGAAAGACAAGCATATTGTAGTTTTCATGCTGCTTCCTGTGTCTGTCTGAGGTCAGTTTAACAAAGTATTATTACACACACACACACACACACACACACACACACACACACACACACACAGATACAAATTGCTCCTGTCCCTTGTGCATCTAGCTGTCACTGGAAACATTTCCTGCTGCTGATGGTTAGAGATGTAGCTATTTATATTCATTAAGATAATAATAAAACCTGCATTATGGAAAATCTAAGTATCTGGACACATTCTCACAGCAGTCTTCTCTGCCTTCTAATGCACCAATCGAGGCAGGCTCATTAAATTAGGTCTGTTGTTTCATCCTTTGCTGATTTGACAAGATAAATTTTGCTTTTCCATTTAAACTGCTTGTTCAGTTGTTCACAGATAGATGGTAAAAAGTTCAGATATTGAATCTATAATACTGAATTCCCCTCTGGTACAATAAACAGTCGTGCAGAGCCACTGATACCGCTCTGAATTGACATTGACTATACATACAGATATGTGCAGAAAGAGTTTGTGCTTGAAACTGATGCTGTTCTGTACTGTGCTGCTTTTCTTGGCACTTATTCTGTTGTTTGAATAAATGTTTCTCTTTAAAACTAAAGCTTTTGGCTACTGCAACTTTTTGTCAATCGACACCAAAGTCTCATTTCCTAACCTTGGCTCACAGCTACCTTTGGCTCATCAATCAAGAAGACTTTAATTTTTATCTGTATGATGGTATTGTCGGTATACCAATGGCTGGAAAGAATTTAAGCTGGTCTAGTTTTGAATGAAGCAGCCAGCGGGGAAGATACTCACTGTGTTGACCTCATGAACTTTTCTGAAGCTCTAACAGGGCCAGGCTTTAGCATTCCTGCCCCCTAGGTGAGGCTTTGCAGTTAGACCCGAACTTCTGATGCAGGCTTTTCAACTTGACATCATAAACTGGGTGGGAGTCCTTGGCCTCAAGTTCAACTAAAGCTTCAGGCTTTTAATAAACATCTAAATGATGGGAATCTAATGCAAAAAAAGGATTTTCTGATTATTTTTAATGCAATTATAATTTTAAAGCTTTTTCACACACATTATAATGTTTCACACTCTCTCTCTCTCGCTCAAACTCTCTCTTCTGACTCATGAAAATACACTAATAGAGCTCTTAATTAAGCTCTTGTACTTTATATATTTTATTATATGTACATGCACATGCGCGCACACACACTCACTCACACACAGATGATCACATAGTAGCAGTATTATAACTTTGTCATCTTTGGCTGTTCCCTCAGTTTGTCAGACGCGTTCATCCTCTGCCCTTAACGAAAGGAATTCGAAAATCTTATCTCTTTTTCCACTGTCAGATGTTTACATTCCTCTGGTTTCCTCTGTGAATATTACGGACCTTCAGCTGCTCCATTCAGGCCGTTAGTCGCGTCACACCAGGTAGCCCGCTGGTTCAAGCTTACATTCATACATACAGTTTCAGCAACAGAAATGTAACGCTTTTATATTGAATGGGAATCTGGTCATCTACCAGTAAATAAAAATAACAAAAATTCTGTAAACACACTAATTGTTTATGGTGTGTAATAAGGCCTTTGTAGCACACTTGTTCTATTCCTGCACCCTGCACACTATGACATGAAGACTACTAAAGAATCTACTAGAACCTACTAAAGAATTCCAAACATCCTAAACACAACCAGATGCGTCTGCTCCTCCCTGTTTCATATCACGTTTTGTCATGCCCCGCCTTTTATTATTTGGATTATCAGGTGACAATCTGGGTTTAAAACATCTTTGGAATCCGAAATTTATTTCATATAGAAATTTATTAAATAAGTTAATAAAGATGGTGGCTGAAATTTAAATAGGTAGTTTAATTTAATAATTAAGACCTTCGCTTGTTGGTTTTGTTCTATTGTTTAAAGTATATAACAATTACAAATAAGTTTTTGTATGTTTGGATATTTAAGATAACCTAAGATAATTTAGGTTGCCCACATTTTTCTAGGTTTAAATTCTCCTTTGTTTCTCTTCTGTTTCTCTGTAGTTCTCGCTCCCCCCCTCCTCTCTATTACTCTTTCCGCTCTTTTGCTTCAGCCTTATGTCAGGAATGTGTTTGTCTTACCCCCCTCTGGCATTATTCCTTTCAGTTCTTTTCCATACAGTTATGTTTATGTCCTCCTCTTCCTCTCTGCTTGTTCACATATATTTCAACTTTCTTCTTCCCTTATACTTTCTATACAGTTTTACAAATTTGGTAATTGTTAACTTACTTCAGTTGCAGGACATGATGAGGGACATTCTACATGTGTACTGTGAGATAGAACCCAGGTTTGTTAAATGATCCGTTTTTCAACATAGGGACTTGCATTTATTTATCCAAATCTTTTCTTCACCCAGTCCTATTAATCACAGCTCCATCGAAGGGCGAGTGTAGTGGCGACAGCTTCCTCTTAGAGCCAAGCCAGGCTTCATGTGTCTTGTTTTCACTTACTGCTGAAGTCCTCCAGATGAGCAGGAGCCTGACCTGCTGCTTTGGACACATATACATAAAGTCCTGATTTTAACAAGCTGGGCCACTTAAAAAAAATCTAATGCTGTGTATGTGAGTGAGAAAGGGGTGGGGAGGATGGGGTGTGAGTGTGAGTGTGAGTCCTCTGCTCAACAGTGAGAGAAGCGAAAATGAGGATGAAGTGGGATATTTTAGGCAGCTGTTGATTTAATGTCCCAATAGAATGGAGTTATTTATCCATCAGCTTGTAGAGCTTCCTGTGTGGATTATGTGGTAAGTATTTAATTGCTTTTCATTCATTGGCTCATTTTTATTTTAACACTGGTGTCTACAGCTTAAAAACTTTATGCTTACTTTGAGCCACAACTTCAGCTTATTTGAAGAAGTGCAACTCTCCATCCTCATTGTTGTTCTATGTGGTCATGTTCTTAAATAGATTCTGTGTAACTGTTTTACGCACACCGGACAAATCTCTTCAACCATAACAAGCCACTGGGATGTTCATCTTATTATTTTTTATATTACTACATTTATGATTTAAAATTGGTATTATATAAGTAAAGTTTTTTGTGCGGGTTGTGAAGAAAACACCCAGCGAGTGCCAATAAGAATGTCTGTGTTGACTTTGGATTAAAACCTAAACAGGGGCGCAAGAAAACGAAATTTTGATTAGATTTTTTTTTCTCCAAGTTTGAAATCATAAGAACAAAAGTCTTTTCTGTGGTGAGCTTGCATGTTCTCCCTGTGCCTGAGTGGGTTTTCTCTAGGTACTCCAGTTACCTCCCACATTCCAAAGACATGCTGATGTTTACATTATATATACTAAACTTTCCCCCATGACTGTATCATCTGTTCTTGCTGGGAAAAAGCCACTGATACGGTTATGACATTAAATTATTTAATAAACTTTAACCTTAATTTGTAGCTTATTTATATTATTATATAAAAAATGAGTGCATGTATAAAACTGACTGTATATTACATCACTGTGTTGTATTGTATCGATCTCATTCTAAGCAGCTCAGTCTAATTATTACTCCTCTTACCAAATTTTGGTCTGCACTCCTTAATAATTAGTGAACATCCATGTTTTTTTTTGTTGGTCAGTGATGCTGGACAAATCACCGTGTCCTTTGTGGTTCATTGTGTTTAATATTTGTTGTAATGGTGGTGCACATGTTTATGCACTGTGTCTACCATGTTTGATCAACAGCGTTGGTCATCCAGAAGTTTCTTGTCATGTCTCAATTCATGGCTGTCTCCCTGGCCATGAACAAATCACATCACATAGAAAAGTGTATTAAACACATTAAATAAACCTTAATTAGCATTGAAACAGGAATGAAACACTGACGTACTCATGTCACACACATTTCATATTTAAACAAGTTCTGTTTTTTGTTACTTTCCTGTTTCCGTTTTTTTTTTTCACCACACACACACACACACTCACCCACACACTGCACATGCAAAACTACAGACATGCACACCACAAATTACTAACCCTAACATGCATCCAAACCTTACACACACCCACCCCAACACACACATACACACTACGAATCACACACTTTGCACTACACGCTTTGGCAATGTTGGCTTTTAAAGGTTGTTCAGAAACATTACATTTCTAGTTAAATTTGCTCTGTAGTCCTTGTATAAAGAAGAAAAAAAATTTTCTCTGTCAAATATCCTTCCTGTAATTGAATCTGTCGGTGAAGCTTGGTATTAACCAGACCTTATTGAATTTTTAATTTTGAAATGCTGTTTTATCTGTTGCTTTATGCTCCTTCTGTATGATCAGCACTGTCGTCAGAGCCTGCGGCTCTTGTAGTCAATCTTTGGTAGATCAAACGGCTTTTCAAAGCTGTTTAGAGATAGCAGTCCAAATTGCAAATCGTATTTGAATTTAAAATGTTTTTCAAAACAGGCTTATATCTTCTTTTTGCATGAAAGACTAGACAAAGAAAGAAATAAGCTTTCTGCCTATGTAGTCCTGTCAGCTGTGATAATTGAAATACACACACACACACACACACACACACACACACCTCAGAAGAACCTTATTTGGATTTTTAATTGTAAAGTAAGTTTGAATAAAAAGGTTTTTTGAAAAGTGAAAACTAATCTGTTATATACTACTGATGTGGGAATAGTGGTAAAATGAATACCTGTAAATTCTGGTTTGTCTGTCAGTGGATTCTGTTGTCAATTCAGAATGTAAAACTAAACAAGTAATAAGGAGGACTTGTGTTCGTTAGAGTTTTGGTATGAAGCCAGTGGTCTGGTGGTAGAAATGTGTTTAACAGTATAAAATGTGGCTCTGCAGTCTGCTGCGGTACAGCAAGATCATTCGAGCCGTGCTGTAATCTATCACAAACAGTGCTGCTTATCTCAAATTGAATGGGCAGAACTGCTTTGCCCTATTTCTGCCTGACAGAGATGAGGACGCCAGACAGAAGAAAGATTTCATTCAGGCAGTCCCGCTTTGCCTCCAACCACCTGAGCATGGGGCTTGTAATTAATGACTGCTGCTTCTGTGATGTGAATATGATACAGAACTGAGAAATCTAGTATGAAAAATGTTCAGTTACAAATTACTTTATGAACATTTTTCCTTTTGCGTAATAATGAAAATATCTAAAATCCAGCCAGTAGAAAATATAAAGGACTGGAGCAAGACAACATTAACCATCTATAATGGCACCAGTAAGAGCATTCTTGATCCATCAGCTATTTTTTTAGTTTTACAATCACAAACTGTAGTCCATCTGTGTTCTTGGTTTTGTTAGTCCGCTGTTGGTTTGCTGTTCTTTATTGGTCAGGACCATCAGAGAACAGGTATAATTTGAGTGGTGGATTGTTTGTCAGTTCTGCAGTGAAAGGGATGCGGTGAGGTGGTTTCATTTCTCAACCTCAGTGACTCTGTTTGGATGGGAATAATGCACCAACCAAAAAATCCCTGCTCTGTGGTGGTACTATTGGGGTCCTGTCCATTAAAGAAACAGAGTAAAGGGTAAATACACAGTATGCAGTGTAGTCCATTAACCTATAGACTACAGTCTGGAATTGTAGAACTACAAAGTTCATCTTTACGATAAGTGGAGAAAACAGACGAATGGAGCAAGAAGGGTGTGTTTCTAAACTTTTGACTGGTACTGTATGTTTGTGTTCAGCTTCAATAGATCTGTCAAAGATACCACCAAAAAAAAACAAACAGGCAAAAATCCCTTTGCACAGTACTAAGTCTACGTTGAGCAAACTGAAGTGCTCGCAGTTATAAAAAACGTTCTCATGGCCGTGCTGTAGTATTTATTTTCCGCCTCCTGACATGAATCAGGCCTATGACCGTCTGAGGCAATGGCAGATATTTGGACTCCTCTCCAAAGTGGAAATGTTGGTCTTAAATTTGGTTCTGAGACTGAAATCAGTACAGATTGATTTTGGAGCAGGACTTTTTCCCAGAGGCTTTTTCCAAATGAAAAACTTTGCTGTTTTATGGGCCCTGGCACTGTGGTGGCAGCTCAAATAACCCTACTCTCATATTTCAGATAATCAGCCTCACAGATTAGAGCCATATTAAGCTTTCCAACTCATCTCAGACTGACCACATAGCATCTAATGGATGTGCGAAACAGTCCCAAATGCCCTGCTAAACATTACCCTAAAGTACATGAAAGCACATTGGTAGACATGACATTTCTTTTTCTGCGAGCTGCCATTGGGTCTGAATCAGGATTGGAAGTCTGTTCTGCATTAGTGGGACACAAAGAAAAAAATGACTTGGCTCCAGCAGCCCAATCAGTCTCCAAAAACACACTCCCTAAAATAGCCAGTATAAACAAAATGAGGCTCTTTATTTTGCTCCCACTGGACAAAGGCTTCGGGAATGTGGGATCTTTTGTGCCACTGTTTTTCTGGGAGGCTTTTGGCTTTAATGCAGTGTATATGCAGCGCCGTGGAATGTCAGAGGTTCGGATGGTTGGAGTGTATCATGAACTGTAGCTAAGAGGTGCCACTTAAACAAAGCAGCGGCACCTCGACTCATCTGCTGACCCTCGGTGCTGTCAGCTTCCATTTCTGAAAAACGAGCAATAAAGTCGTTTTATCGTACTCGACTGGTGCGAGGCCTGTTCCATTTTCACAGCCATTTCTTCTCTAACCTTCACCCGCCATGAAATGAAATGAAATTGGTTTTCTTTGGTCCCATTTAACTTTTTTTCATATTAGTTTTGAAGTCTTTCTCATAACCCAGTGAAACTCAGATCTCACTCAATGTCACTCTGAACATCAGCACCATCACACCAACCTTTTCCTAGCAGCTGAAGCAGCTCTTATTTTTTGTCTTATTACTTTTAAATGTTTGAGTTCCCAATGAGGAGCTACTTAAGCATCTGCAGGAGGAGTTGTTGAGGTTGCTATGAAAGTAGTTCTCACTCAGTGTTGAGCCTCAGCATCACCACCAGGCTCTGATCTGTCTGTCAATCACAGCCGCTTATGTTTTTAATTTTCATGAACATCATTCAACAGTTTTTGTTCAGATTTGTTTTGTTTGCCTTTCTGTTTGGAGTTTGTTCTTAATTGATCTGTTTATATTTTTTTACTTTTTAATCTTCATTACTGTCGTCCTTTCATTCAGTCTTCATGTTAGCGTTGATTTTTGGTCGATTTTTCAGTCTCTGCCCATAGTCTGACTAACTTTGTTATTCACAGCTGCAGTTTCTTACCTTGTCTCATATCTTTCCACGTTGATATAAAGTCAATCTTTTACATCACTACACTGACAGTCTCATGGTTTAATCATTTGCCAATTTAAAAGTTCTTACCCAAAGAGAAGAAAAAGTTTAAAACGGAGCACACAACGAAGAGCTGGTGCTCTGTTTCTTAAGCTCGCTGGTTCGTTCACCAGGTAAAAATCTTGTTACACATTCTCTTTGTTGTGCCTGGAATTTATTACATTTCCTAAGCTGCACTACATGGTTTTGGAGGTTATGCTAAGGTTAAATTTTAGACTTGGACTCTTTGTGCATTCTGATGCTTTGCTGTTGAAGTGAAATAGGTTTCAGGAAGCACAAGACACAGGAGACTCGAGATTTGTAAGCGTTGATTGAAATTATGTTGGAGTTGGAGAGAAAATGTGGGAGTGGAAGATCAATCTCTGGGAGGCAGGTCCAGCAGAGAAGGTTTTCTGGTATGGATCTTGAAAATGAGCTTGTGCAAAGGTCAGAGAAGAGTTTGAACTTTGCTCTCAGAGGAATGTGTAGTCTTCTTGTTTTTTTTTTTGTTTATAAAGCTCAATCAAGTTTTAATGCCATATCTGTAACATATTACAGTATTGTGAAGTGATTAAAGAACGCTATTTAAAAAAAGATAACTTAATAATGAACTTAATAAACGATATATCAATTATAATTTTGCCATAGAAGTGGATCACTGAAGCTTGTAATGATGTTCACCCTTTTATCTCTGTGCTACATGACTTTCAGAACTGGCTTGGTATGCTGTGCTTACCTCACTTGGCTCTCTCAACATGTGAGGGAAATGGTTTGGTGGTTTCATAGTGTGTGTGTGTGTGTGTGTGTGTGTGTGTGTGTGTGTGTGTGTGGTGCTCCCAAGTCTATGCAGAGCAGCCTAGGAGGAGATCTTGGACCATGTCCCAACCCCACATTTCCCACATATGGACTTTTTGTGGTGTAGCCCTCTGGGTAAATCTGTGGAATGACAGAAAGGTCTTGCCACATGAACCCAGACTCTGTTCGCTCTTTTATCTTTTGGGCTCAGCAGTGTGCATCCTGTGTTGGCAGGTTATAATTTTTTACAGTATTTTATTGGATGTTTTTCCTAGTTTGGCTAGTATTGTGCAAAATATCAGAGCAGATTTTAATTTAACTTAATTTAACTTCAGGTTAATGGAACAGCCATGTGTTCCACTCAGAAAAGAGTTTACAAGTCCCATAACCGAAATCTCTACCATTTGGCGGTTATTGCTTACACAGAGTGTCTCCATTTCATTTAATGCTGTTGTGATGCCATTGTTGCTTCACTGACTGTCCATCATTATGTTGGATTGTGTGTTTGATGTATATCAGTGGTTAGAATTTGAATTCATTGAGGGTTAGAATCTTGAATCCAAGGTTGTTATCAAGATGGGCCCTTGAGCAAGGATCCTGACTCCAACCATGAAGATATGTTTGTTTGGGCCTGTGATGCTGCAGTTGTTTTAGTTTGCAGTATGATTAACTGCGAATTAAAACAAACACACTCTTAATTTCCTCTATAATAAATGTTTAATAAATATGCATGTATAAGACAAAAGAATTAAAGCATTTGTGTAATAAATAAGAAAACTGAAAAGAATTCCTACGTGAACATAAGAAAGAGGAGATCAGAAAGACTGCTAAAAACATCTGGTCCTTGTTGCTGAGACGACGACGAGTCCAACTTCTGGGAACTTTCAAAAGTCTTAAATATAGATAGACAAGCACGCAAATGGAACCACACAAGCTTAAAGCCTGCTGGCTTTGGTAAAATGGGAGAAGTAGTGATTGGAAACTTGCAAAAGGATCTGAGGCCAGCCGCATGCTCCCATATGGTTCCTCTCACCTCCAACACTGACTTCACTCAGCTTCAGGCAACACAGTCTTGTGCTTAATGTTACACGTCACTCTGTGTGTGGGGTGTTCTTTGGGGGTTTTTGGGGTGGGGGGGTGGGAGTAAGGAAGGTGTACATCACTTAAAAATTTCACCCCCTTCATCACTCTGTGGTAAGGGACCCACAGTGGTTAACCAGTGACCAGATGTTCTAAATACTGAAATATTGGTTGGTTGGTTCACATCAGGTGCTGCAGCACTGATCATGATTGGTTTGTAGGTTAAACTAATTTACTTTGATAGAGCAAAAGTTACATTACAGTGTGTTTCAGAATGAAAACCTTTAGACGTTTCAAATAAACAAGAAATTTACATTATACTGCTCTGGATAAATGGGCAAAAATCCACACACACTCCAAAATCTTGACTCCCAGAGGAGTCTAAGCTCTCAGGGTTCAAAAGGAGGGACCAACTTAACAGGATGAAAGATTATGTTGTGTTTTAATACTTTTGGTAGTATAGTGAACCTCGGTCCTGTGGTTAGCTGCTCAGCCTGTATTTCACTATAGTCAGGGTTTTTTTTTTATTTTTTAAATTTTTATTAATTTATTTTTTTGCAATAAGTTACTGAAATGTCTAAAGATCTTGAACAAACAAGGACAGTGTGAAGGTGTGTGTGAATATTTAGTTCCTGAATAAGAGACTCTAATCAGGGAAATTTTATGTTTTTCTGAATTTAATATTAATGTGATATCTCCACAAGTACAGTTAAATTAAGTGAGCGCAGAAGTTATGACTGACATTTGCACTATTAAATAATGCATCTTATTTATCCCTCTCACACCGTCTGCTTTGATTAGGTAGAATTGCAGGATTGATTTCTTTAAGGGAGCCTTGCCTGAGGGGTGCTTCCCCCCCAAATAATCACAAATTTCAGATTCTAATCATGTTCATTCTGGGCTTATAAGGAACCCCACAGTCGAACCCTTTGATCTGCCCGCTGTGTTTCCTCTGCTCACTTTTTAAACCTGTGCCACTTCCATCTAATCAGTGATTAGAGCTCTTACCAGATACATTTCACTTTGAGCTCAGCCCTGCAGCATTTTTAAAAAGGTTTGACAATACTGTCATTTCGACTTGAATGCTGATATGCAGGCATCAGGAGGTGTATGCATCATCCAACACTTTTAGTCAATAGTTTAAAAAGAAAGATGAAGACTGAATGCGTGTCGTTCTGATTTAAAGATTCTGAAGTGGTCACAGGTGCTTTATACAATGAGACTTGAAACAGAAGTGACTGTGGACGATTTTGTTAACAATAACGTCTAATTGCATTAAAGATTTATTGCTTTGTTATTGTACCATTCAAATTAAGCACACAGTAATGCATCCTGGACAATTGTATACTACCAACTTTTTGAAAACAGTACACTTCTAAACCAGCCTAACTGCTTGACTGTTCAACTCAACTGCCATAAAGGCTTGCTGAGTGAGTTTGGTGTGATAGTACTTGATTGGCTGGCAACAAACTCTTAATCTCAACGCCATCATTCATCAGCCAGACATTATTAGTTGCCTTTTTAGCATTAAATGCCACACAACTGAAATGTTTTGGACTCATCACCACAAAATACCACAAATTATCAGTGCGGTGTTAAACTGGCTTCAATCCTAATTTCTTGTGTCTTATGTGCAGTTTAAAATCTGGACCACCCTGACCACAGGGCATCTGTTAAATTGTAATTTGTCATAAAATTTTCTCTATTTCTGTCTTTTCAGTATTTTCTGGTCTGTTGAAGAATCAAAAAAGAAAAATATAGGAAGACAAAGGGAAGAAGCACCAGTAAGTAAAGCTTATTTGATGTTATGAATCCTGTTATAAGTCTTTACAGGGATGTGGAAGATTTGACAGAGAGTCAAGGACTGCTTTGTGACTTTTAGGTTACTATTTTTATTTTAAGAACATGCCCTGCTTTTTTGCATCACTCCGACTGCACTATTGGCTGCTTAAGCTGCTGTTGGCCGCACAAAAGAATGACTGGAGTGTTCTTATTTTCCTGTGTTATTGAAATATGAACCATCCCTCTTAAGCTTAAACCACTAAATCTAGACATATTCTTCACCAGCATAGTGACTGTTTTTTCCCTCCCTTCATTATCCTTGTTTTGTGTTGATGTTGGCTGTCTGCCACCCGCCTTATCACCTTTCATAAAGCCATCGAGGTGAGTCGTTGAGGAAACAAGCAAAAGGCAGAATAAAAACAATCACCATCACAATGACTATTCTTATTATCAAGAATCGGTGTGCTCCTGCCTTTTTATATTTTCATTTTAGCCACGACAGACGTTAATGTTCAAACCAATGTTTGAACATATGTGAATTTAAAAAAAAAAATTATAATCGATATCCCAAAGTAAGGACTGAATGAGACAAGGGTTTGTAACATATTGGTTAAATTATGTAGCAAATTGTCTTTTTTTTTTGTTAGTAGAAAAACTATATTTAGTTTAAAGTCTGATCAGCGTGATACTTGCAATGCTGTACCTTTACACACATAATAATGAAGTTTGTACACACAACTTTCCACTGACATTCATCTGCACTAGGGCTGGACATTACATTTACTAAAGAGAACATGATGTCAGAGGTACCAATGAGGTTTCATGCCTTTTTTATTTTTTTGCAGAAGTGAAAATGCACATTAAGAGACTCTAATTCTGTTCCAAGATATCATCCTTTGCCCTCTGGGACAAAGGCTCTGTCTCAAAGGACAAACAACAACCTTTGCCTCCACCAGTTGTTTTCTTTGGCTTATTTTCACTTGGTCTCTCTAACTCCCTGGGTGTTTAATAGCTGGGGAAAGATTTCACAGTAAATAATATTATTCTGCATGCTGATGAAAAGGTTTATTATTATGCATCAGGAATAAACTTACTTTATATGCAGATATACACCACCACACACAGCTGATTCAGTTGTTTTGTGTGTTGCAGATGCAATGTGTGTTAAAGCTTTAATGAGTGTCAATCTGAGGAACAAATTACAGTTTTGAATTTGTACCTAAAGTTTCTACTGCAGTGTGATTTAGTGCTCACATTAGTGACATGTGCAAGTAGATGAAAAAAGCAGTATATTGTGTTGAACCTAAATGGCATGGGTTTATTTTGTTAGGCTGCTTCAGACTCAGGGATTCATACTAGTTAGAAAATGTACTTCATTCCATAATGGATTTGTATGTAACATAAATGCTGCAGCCTTGTTACCACATGAACGTACCCCACCCACAAATACAGTACATCCTTAAAAATAATTATAAGAATAAGATTTTATTATGTTTTTAATGCAGGGAAAGTATTTCAGTATTTCATTTTATGCTACCACTCGGTATCTCACCCTAAACATGCTGTATTTCTTTTTTTCTTTTAGCTTTAAAAGCTTTTTTTCTTCAAAAGACATAAAGTGGCTCCAGCGCACTCTGATTAAGCTTACAAGCACTTCTTAAAACTTCTTCAGCGGGTTAAGTAGCCGTACATGTGCTGAATGCTGCATTCTACTCATTTAATGTTAATCGCAGTCCAGCGCTCTACATATTCTGCTTTTTTCTTTTTGGTCGACTGGCTCTAATTTCTTTCAGTGCTGCTCATCTTCGGTTGATTTGATTTGAGGAGCTGCTGTTTGTTCGTGTTGATTAGATATCGGCATGCAGCTTAGCTGGGTTTAATGTAGCATAGGCTTGATGGGCTTCTAGGGCAAAAATGTTTTACTTTATGTGGCCAGTGGTGAAATTCTTAACTGGGAGAGGCTCATCTAAATATTGTGCTGTGGTTTCTGGAGTGTCTGACATGCTGGGGGCAAATAATAGGCAATTTACATGAAATTAAAGCCATGGTTTAGAAAAATGTTACATTTGAACATGAATCTTCATAGTTTTTCTTGGCTTTGTTTTTAAAAACACATCCAAATAACATATAGGGGCTTTCTTAGAAAAATTAAACTACTGCTAGCATAAATAATAAGGCAAATGGACTACCTCCTCCAGTGGGAACCAGGGCTCAGGAACAAATTGCTGATGTCAAACCAGATGCATGACCCTCTCCTTTAAATTTCCCATTAGTAATTGAGGAATGGACATTTTCTGTCCGTGGTAATGGCTGCCCTGCTGTTGCTCTCTGCCCCAGTCTAATACAGCATCATGTTTTATGTATCATTCTAAAGATGATCTAGTTCATTGTAGTAAAATGTTCAGTCTGTACTCTACTGAAGACTCTACTGATTTTTATAACTTGGAGCAGTAATGTAGTATCCGCTAATTCACTTTTTGAAGCAAATTATTTACACACAGAGCTCACTTTGTTCTAATGGTTATTATATAGTTTATGAATATGTTGTATAGCAGATTATAGTCGCTTATAAAGTATTCAGTAATTGCTTAAATAAGCAGTGAGCATCAAAATGGATACAGAGGCTTGTCCTCTATCCTCAATAACCCAGACATCGATACCTGACCGTTAGTGTCTTTAGTGTTTTGTTTTGATATTTACATATTTGTATTCACGTGTGATTCATCTACGAACACAATTTGGTGACCATATGGCACAGAGCTGCTGCCAAAAAGAAAGAACACTGATTTATGACCCAGTGTGAGAAGTGTGTATGTAATATTTGTGTGGAGAACTTTTAGCATGACTGAGAACATCATCATCTTCATTTAAAAACTATTGAAATGTAATTTGTGCTGTTAAACAGCGAAGTTAAATACAATTAAAGTTCTCATCTTTGCTCTGTTTTGTAAATGACCTCTTTATGACAGTAAGACAAATCAAATTAGTCTCTGATTTTCTCAAAGTAGACATAGAGGGGGGGGGGGGGGGGGGGGGGGGGGGGGGGGGGGGGGGGGGGGGGGGGGGGGGGGGGGGGGGGGGGGGGGGGGGGGGGGGGGGGGGGGGGGGGGGGGGGGGTGGGGTTCCCCATGCCCATCCAGGGGAGAACGTCTCGGGCGCTGGGCAGATAGACCCAGGACAGGGCGCCAATCCATCGCTGGGCATACACTCACTCACACAGACACACTCTATAGGGGGCAATTTTGAGAATTCAATTAACTTGATCCATGTTTTTGGACTGTGGGAGGAAACCGGAGAACCCGGAGGAAACCCACGCAGACACGGGGAGAACATGGAAACTCCACCCAGATGGGAATTCGAACCAGGAATCCCTAGCGCTGAGAGGCGAACGTGCTAACCACTAAGCCGCCCTCTAGATTATTATATTTATGTATTTTATTTAGTCCCGCTGTCAAGTTTTTCTCACAGTATTTGTAGGAATAGTTTGTGGAAGACCATTTTCTGGTAGTAGTCAAAGAACTTGACTGGCTCAGGTGTACCCCTGTCCTCAACCCCTTTAATCACTATTGGAATGAACTAGAACAGATTTTGAGGCAGACCCTTTCAGTAATTGTCGGTGTCTGACATTACAAAAACTCTTTTAAGTAAGTAAGATATATCCTACAGACACACACCATATTGTTACAAGTGTTGTAGTGACGATCTAAAGCTCTAAATGGTGTAATGCGTAGGTGTCAATACACCGTTGTCATAGTCCCATGTTGTGTCAATTTGTAACTATTTTATTAAATCTTCAGGCACAATACTTATTATTTTATTTAATGCAAACATGGCATGGTAAATCCGACCTGCACTTACTATTGTTGTTTACAATATTTATTTTCGCTTCATCATATTAAATCATATAGACCTTTTTTTTTACTGTCCAAACCTTTGCAAGAGACTGTAGGTACATCTGCATTTTGATGTAATATTTAAAACCTGAACTGTGTTTTGTTGTTGCTTTGATGATGTTATATTATTACTTAATTAATGCAGAATAAAAGTCTCAGTGGTTTTTCGGTATATCTGAAGCTCCTGTTGAGGCTTTTCTCATCTTCTATAATGCTGGGTCGATGCCAAGATCAATGAAGTTGTCTGAGGTCAGAGGTCACGAGAGAAGTGTGTTCTATTGAGCTGCTCCCACTAAAAGACACGCACTTTGTCACACAGGGCAGTTGCTCGTAACAAGCTTTTAACGCTTGTCATAAATGTCCTTGCTGCTTGTTCCCAGCTATTCTTCTGTCTTTTCCGAGGTCACCTCAGGTCCCCCACTGTTTTGACAGGTGGCTCTCTTTCTCGGCATCTCCCTCCCAATCTCGTTATTTATCGCTTTTCTCTTTTGACTTCTGTTTGTCACTGATTTCTGACACGCAGACAGGTATGACACACAACAATTTCACTGACCTTTTGGGCGCCATTTTGATGTTAATATGGCGTCGTGCCAGTCTCCGCTGAATGTTTAAGAAACAATTAGCTGACAGTCGCTGCCGGAGTGCCTGCAGGGAGAGGTGTCTCAGCTCTGACACGCCATTGATTTTCCATCCACCTTCCTTCTCCTCCTATCCGTGTTCATTATTTTGTAGACACTGAAACACACATGCTTCACTTTCTTTCTTCAAAACAACAGGCTTTATCCTGAAACACAAGGATCGCTGTCAGATAAAGAAGAATAAATAATTATAAAGATTTTTTTTAATTTATTTTATTTTAAATTGTATCTATATTAAACATGGCCATTAAATGATTAACACACAAACACATAAGTATGGGGTGTGGTATGGGTGTGGAAGCTCAGTGGTTTGGTTGCTGGGCTACTACTCTAAAAGTTTTGGGTTCAATCTCAGGTCTATTAAAGTTATCAATGTGGGACAACACTTTTTAAACAAGCAAATTAAAACATTACAGTTTTTAACATTTACAAGAAACATGTGTGGTAAGCAGATTCATGTTTGCTACAGTAAGAATAACAGGAAATGAGCTCAGTTTTCGTTATATAATAAATCTTTATTTTGGTACTTGCATGACATCACTGGGGTTCACAGATATAAGATATAAGGATTGTGGTCTTGTTGCTGTTTAAAATGGTCGATCGGATTCAGAAACTACAGAATGATTTATTTTTAGTTTTTTAATATAAAGAATACACAATAACAATGTCAACAACAAGAAACCAGCAGTTCTGCTTTATTGTATGCATTTCTGAAAAGTGAGATTAAAAACATGTCAGGACGTGCATCATGGAAGAAAACTGGCCGTGCAAAACAAATCCTGGGTCGATGCAGAAGTTACAGGAATCAACAGGTACTGCTTATCTGTCAGGTTTCAGTTTCTTCCATCAGCCAGCATTAAAGGAGCTCAGATCAGATGAGATGTGACTTTTTACATCCCCTTTCAATTTGCTTTGCTCTGATGGAAATCTGTATTACACGCCATCCATGGATGTTGTATTTCTCTCAAACCACAAACAAGCAGACGTGACACATGTACAACATGCCATTAGATACTTAAATTGTGTTTTAATGGCATAAAGATCATTTATATTGTTAGAATAGAACCGTTTCTAATCATAAACTGAACATTGCAAAGCACAGAGAGAGAATGCTTTGTGTTGATGGCACACAAAGATGTATACAAATCTATTTTCCTTGTTTCGTTTTCTCCAAATGTTAATCAGTTTGTTCTGTATTTACAAGTAGTATTAATGTGTTTTCACAGAGACAAACGCACATCTCTATTTAACGGTTACCTGCCCTCTGTCTTTTTCTCTTTAAGAATTACACACATCCACATTTACCTCAGTTATTACCTTATTATAATGCCCACCCACTAATCACAGTAATTATGTAATGTAACGCATATTAGTGTTTGATATACCTTTTCTGTCTGTTGCATTAATGACAGGGGAACAGATCTCAGAGCTAGAGCCATTAAATATAAATGGATTTATTTACTGGTATGCAGTTCTGATGCCATCACACAAGAAGTCAGGCCGAGTGATATTGAAATGCAAACCCATGCTGTGCTTAATTAAAAGACATTGCCATGTTCAGCCACACTGGAAAAAGCGTACAGCAATGTGCTATGAGAGGTTGTTTTTAATTCTGCAGTCAAGTGAGTTTTCTGGTATGAGACTTCTGCAATATTGCACCCTAAATAATAAAATCTAAAAGTTCTGCCATGGTTTTTAGAGTAGTATTTCAGGAAGAGAAATTGCTTATGCAGTGCTGGAGTGGGCAGGTTTTGCTCTGCTTCCCGTTTATGGTTTATTTATTCACTAGCAACAAGCGTTGACATTTGTCAGGCATTGTGTGCTGTGACTCACCTGCCTATGAGGTTAAAGTCTTGCTTGCTCTTTTTTTTTTTTTGGTAAAAGTTTTTGCTGACTGTGAATTAATAGCTTCAGAGTGAAGTGGCTTGGTGGATTTTCAGTGAGCAATATTTAAGTGTATTCATGTTTCTACATACATTTATTCAGAGCCATTGCTATAGTTATGTTACATTGTGCATGCTATAATAAACAACATAGATCAGTACATTTAATAAGAATTAGAACACCACGAAAGGAACAAAAAAAAAAAAAACATTTTATTTTTTTTAGTAATAGAATATAGTTTAAATGGGCACATGCATTCACATTATACTGTGTGTCAC
Source organism: Corydoras maculifer (assembly GCA_019802435.1). NCBI lineage: Eukaryota > Metazoa > Chordata > Actinopteri > Siluriformes > Callichthyidae > Corydoras > Corydoras maculifer. The sequence continues at coordinate 1,066,140 of JAFMOD010000998.1, forward strand.
ATAATTATAGCCTATCTGCCTATTTACGTAAGGCAGTTGTTATACAAACTTGCTTTTGAAGAGAAATCTGATTGGCTGGTGCTGAACAAACCAATGGCTTAACCTGTATAACCAGTAATTATTTCCATGAATGTGTAGATGGTGTGATACTTAAACATTCAAGGTATGACTGACTGAGATTATTATGAAGAAGTTGGTGTATTTTTGTGATTGCTTACCTGTTACTACAAGCTCAGTACTGGTGAAGCAACATTGTCCCATTACCAACAGGGTACCTCAAAGTACACACACACTCACACATACTGTGCAGGAGGTGCACACATTTTAAAATGAAGTCATATACAATATAAATGAAAGGTGGAGGTGGTTATGTTCCAACTTCTTTCTAAGAGTAGTTGTAAGAGTTTAGAACATTTTAAAAATAAAGCCCTAACCCATTGTATCGTGTGAACATGAAAAAGTCTTTCTTTAATGAATATATGATTTCTATGTGAGTAATATGTAATATTATCATGGCACCATTGCTTTAGCCGCTCATCGGCACATACAATAAATGTTTTATGATCACATACATGATATGATGGATTTACATCCATGTTCAAAAGATAAGCCCTCATTCAGTGTTGTTGCGTTCCGTGGAAGTCATTTAGGCCCCTATCTCACGCTATTCTGACACTCATTGTCCAAACAGTCACCAGGTGCTAAAATTGACTGCACATAGAAAACAGGAAGCAGGATTAATAAGTAGGATAATAAAATGTGCTACACACAGCTGCACCCCAAGGTGTGGCTCAGCATTCCTGATGGATTTGAATCCTGTGTACCTGTGATAATAGTTGTAACCGCCACTGCTCACTTGGGCTTAGAAAATGAATGACACAATAGAGGAGTCTCAGTCATTTGTTACACTTTAAAACAGTTTAGTCTGAAATATTTTCCTTTTATCATAAAAATGTTTGTAGTAATTACTCGGTGAACTCAGTCTGAGAAACACAACATGTAAAACTAACTACATGATGTTAACCAAAGTATTGAAACACTTATAACTACAGAGGTGTATAATTTGGGACTCTATTTGCAGCTATAACAGCTTGCACTCTCCTGGGGTCTAAAAGAAAAAAAAAATTATAAAACAATGGACTACAGTCCGTAATTGTACAACTGCAAAGTCCATCTATATGGTAAGGGGAGAAAATACAATGGAGCAAAAGGGGGTCCAGTTCCAGTCAAAAGTTGCTGGAACTAAAATGGTCTTCAAATTGTTTCCATATAAGAAGCAGTGGTTGTTCAAAATCCATTGCTTGATTTTATTCTGGCAACGGGACTGAAAGTCTCACCTGAATTTAGTAATCTGTGTCTTTGTTTGTTTGTGTAGTATATGTGGATTGTGAAGGGTAACGTCAACCTGATAAGACTCGAGTTTGCAAACATCAGGAAAAAGCTGTTTGAATAAACCATTCTTCTTTTTTAATGTCATTTTATAAACAGGGAGTTTAACACAATTTGGCGTCAGTTGGAATTTGTCACGAAGTCACAACATGACCCAAAATCTGATTACTAAACTATTTCAGTACCATCAGTGCTCTTGAGTAGGAAAAAATCCCACTAAAACCACAATGAAAACAAAACGTACTGTGCTTAAAGGAGATAAGATTTGAAGGAATTCATTCTGTCAGCTTCATGAAAGAACCGAGAGAGAAATTAGTTTAACAACATGTATGCTTTTTTTTTTTTTTTTTGTTTTTTTTTGTAAGCCTGGATTGAACAAAATTCCCCAGTATGTTAACACAACAATATAAAGTCTTAAGCGGATAAACGCAGTAAGAAATAATGCATAATTGTTTAAGAAAAAGAGAACAATTTACTTCTAATTGTGAAAACTGCAGATGTTTTGATTCACATATGGAACATGTTTTTAATATAGAGTTCAGAAAAGTCCATGTTTAAAGATGCCATCACTAATCCGACCAGGTGGTTTACGGCTGGACGACGGTGTGTGCCTCATGTGTGACCTGATAAAATATCCTGATGAAAATCTAAACATTTTCTTTGTGATTGTGCGAAATGGCATTCGGGCTTATTGTTTCATTTTTATTTTGTTTGCGGTATCTCAGCACCGCAGGATGTTTGTGTAAGTATTATTCTTCTTGGTGTTTGTAATTGGAACATGAATGAAGGATGGAATTTGAGAGATAGGACGTAAAGAGCATGTGACAATAGTAGAAAGCAAGGGCATTAGGCTGTAAATCCACAGGATGATGAAATGAGTATGTCATCGTGTGTGTGTTTCTAATGTACAACAATCATTAAACCTATATATATATATATATATATATATATATATATATATATATATATATATATATATATATATATATATATATATATTTATATATAAAATGCCCCAACCAATTAATACTCTGGTGTGGTACTGTTGGGGTCCATGTATTCAGAACATTCAACTATTGCATGGTTGGTAGATTTACACTGCTGCCCCAGCTTTCATTTATGCTTAAGATTGAAAACCAAGCGATGAAACCCTGAATCCAACTTGACACTGAATTCCCTATTCTTCTTTCTTTCACGTGGTTGAATAACACACAGCACCACTACAGGAAATCCATTTTTTTAATTTATCTTTGGCAATTTCTTCTCAAGTCCTCATGTCCATATCACTGATGTGATGAAATAGGATGTGTTGGGAGCTGACATGTTGTGTGAAATAAGTCACACAATCAATAATTATATATTAATGTAGTGCCTTTGTTGCAGTTGGTAAACTAGACAAAGCTGCTGTTTTGTGTGAAGTCTATATCTGTGTGTAATAAATAAAAAATGGCACTGTTATTAACTACCACGCCTTTGGGATTGAAACAGTAGTGCTGAGACTTCATTTAGAAAAGCCATTTGAAACTATTGGCCGGTGGTGTGCTGGTACCAGCCTCAGAGATGATGCAGGCTTTTTAAACCATGCAAATATGAATTTGCCTGTAACTATAAGACCCTGTGTGTGGAATTATTCTGTTCATTTTATCATGTTTTTTATTTCAAATCACTTGTTTAAATACAAGGTTCTATGATAAGGGAATCTTTCATTCTATTCAGGTCACGTGTTGCAAATATCAGTGACCAAGGGTAGATAAAAATCAGGAGCAGCATATGGCTGTTTCATCTCTCACTCTATTATCAGCCCCCTCATTGTCAGATTTGCTCGAGTGTGAGAGATACACTCGAGTTCGCACACCAAATGGATTGCAGAGACCAAGAACCCTCAGACGCTCAGATTTTTGTGCAGAAACTCTTGTTGGAATAGATTGTAAAAATAATGGCACATTGGGGTTGTGTGTGTGTGGGGGGGCTGTATGAAGTCCTTCGATTGTTTAATAGTTCATGTAAGACCTTTATCTTGTTCCTGCTTGTGGAAAGGGTTTGTACAGTGGGTACTGATGAGCGGCTGTAGCAATTAGTGTCCATTTTAAAACAAGCATCTTTGATCAGAGTGCGGCTCTTGGGGAGGGGGGGTTGTTGTCCCTGATCTAATGTCTATTTGTTTTCAAAACCTTTCCATGCACTGTGAGCTTTATTTATCCAGGTTATGATTTCAGTAGTTGGTAGTAATCCATTTTAATAAATTAATAAAACAGACATACACACATCCAGGGGAATCAGCTCTGCTACATTAGGAAGATGAATTCACTAAAGTGTTGATTTTAGCTGTTGTACATTTATTCAGAGAGGGATAATTCGTGGTGGGTTTTATTATGGGTATTTATTAACGTAGGAAGTAACACTTCATTGGGGGCAGTTCTTCTAGGGGGTTTAAATGCTGGTTTAAGGTTTGGGTGGAGAACAAAACGAACCTGGCTGTAACTGCCTATATGAACAGTTTATATTTGAATTGGTTTAAAGTTTGTAAAATTGTATTCAATATCATCTGTTCTTTTAAGAATTAATTTCCAAGGTTACACTGTTAATTACCACAGTTACCATGTTACAAAGGTTCCAAAGTCAGCCTTAAGGGTAAAGGTGTTTATTAAGGAGTCGAGGAGCGACAAGAAGCGAGATGAAGCCATATGTACTCTTTTATTTTTTGCAGCCTATGAGTTCTTACGGTTGGGTGTAAGGTCATGTACAAGGTTAAGGTACAAACTCAAGAATAAACCTAATCAGTATTGACAAGAATATTTGTGCTGTCGACTTCAAATCAGAGGGAGCTACACTGGCAATAACACTAAAGTTGATCTGATCAGTGATCCATGCTTTAGTTCCTGTTCCCAAATCAGAGACCTGAAGCTCCTCTTCTAAGGGCGTCATGATCATTCGTTGTTCTTCCTTCAACTTGCTACTGCTCCATCGTTGCCTGAACTCACTGCAGTGAAGACTTTTTGTCATCGGGAGGTCAGTTTGTTCAGGAAAATTATTTGCGAATTTACTTGCAAATGTCATTTAGGATGCAAAGTTAAAATTAATTTGCAGCGTGAGGTGGACTTGTGTCATTGATAACTTGCAAAAATGGCTACAGGCCAGACGTAGCATTCACTTACCTGCTTATAATGAATGATTATTGGATTTCCATTTTAAAGCTATTTAAGGCTATGATCTTAATAGGACCTACATACTGCACTACTACATTTGAGGGTTGTTCAAATGTAATACCACTGAGCTGCCATGTCTTTGAGGACAATGTACCTATAAGGACACTTCTGTTTGCATTCACACTGCAGCAGTAATTCCATGTGGAAGGATCAGATCTACTTTGATCTCCTTGAACATCCTTCCTGTATTTTGTCACTGTGTGTTAGATGTTTCACATGAGAAGATAAAATGAAAAGGCAACAGGGGTTTGTACATTGCTGTTGGACTTATTTATATCACAGTGGTATGTAGTATACAAATGTGGAAAACTATTTACCAGTGAACATGGCACATGTATTTTACTTTATATAGTTACATAGTGTGTGATCTTTGACTTTTCATTTTCATGTATAGAACCCGTATGTAATATGTATATCATGAAAATCTTTGTGAGTGTTGAACTCCTTATTAAAAAAGACTTTTGGCCAAATGTGTCCCAATTAGGCTGTGACTGTGCTGCTCTCACAAGCCTTTGCTTTGTTGCACACTGAGTGTTGTTGAGAGAGAACAGAGCTTGGAATAGTGGAGTGGTGGTGTTGTCTTTCACCCGTGCTGCACAGCACAATCACTTCACTACACTCACACAAAGGTTGTCTTGTTAGCACTGTGATGAGCGGAGCCTGCTTCGCTTTCTTTGTCGTGCATTTCCTTCCTTGCCCTTTTTTCCCGGCTTCTCTCATTTAACACGCCCTTGTCACATTCACTTAAGCATTGTGCTGGATAACCTGCCTGAGCAAAGATACATTCCACTGTTTTATACAAACGGATATGAACCTACATATAAATCTGAATACTCAATTGTCCACAGTTCAAATGTGTGTGGACTCGACTTGTAGAAACTTGCCATAGTTACGTAACTATTACATTTTAATTGTGCACACCCTTTCAGATCTTTCAGTAGATTTTCTTTGCAGGAGATTAAACCCTGCAGTCTGTGAGGAACATTCCATGACTCTAATCTCTCAGAGTTTGGCTCATGAACCTGAAACTTTTAAACAATTTAACATTTAACATACAACATTTAAACAATGTCATAAATACATTTGCTCACTGAATGAAACTGCAACTAATGTGACATTTTAATCCAAAACTCCAGAGACCATAACCACTTGTGAACAGTGTTTTTTTTTTTTTTTTTTAGCGCACTATTTTACTGCTAATTGCTTATCTGGCATTTGCCATTCGTTAAGAACAAGTTTTAATCACACAGTCTCTTAATTAGATTTTCCTATTCTTAATACAATGTAAAAGATTATATATATAGAGTAATAGCTTTAATAGCCTTAAACTGGTTAGTGTTTCATTTTGCAGCAGATTACATTATACATTATACCACTTTATATTACAGTGTGTGAAGTGGCCTCTTGGGCAAAGTTCATCTGGCAGCCACAGCATTTAGAGGGTGTGGACCCATAAGTGTGTGTGTGTGTGTGTGTGTGTGTGTGTGTGTGTGTGTGTGTGTGTGTGTGTGTGTGTGTGTAATCCTGGAATATTCTTTCATTACAGCGACACTTCAACTGAACTGAATTGTCCTAAGCCTCTGGTTTTAATGCTTTCTTAGAACTCTCAAGCTTTTTGTTTGTTCATGAAACACCAGGTTGTATAGTAAATACACCTCACTAAGGTCTGAAACTACATATTTTGTGAGAGTTGATTTATTTGTTGTACTACAGAACAACCTGCTTTTAACTTTGAGTTTCTTAGTAACATTTTAAATACATGCAGTATTTATTTCATTATCTCCCTGGATAGGGTTTAAAATGGAGACTTCTAGTTCATTTTTTTTTAAAGTGAATCAAATAAATTCGAATTGGACTAAATAAATTATAGTTGTTGTTGTTGTTGTTGATGATGTAGTATAAACGGACACGTTAACAGAACTTTTTTTTTACACATTTACATATTTACTTATTTACACATGTTTTCCTCTTTGATTCTCAGCCTTTGGCTCTGTTTGTGTGGAGTTTTGCATGATCTCTCAGTGAGTCCATTTTCCTCTGGGTAATATTACCTTACAAAACAAGCTGTTAGAGTAATTAGGGGTGCAAGTGTGTGATGCATGTGTAACAGTGTGTCTGTGGGGGATTACTCCTGAAATAAATGAATAAATGTATGATAATGCAATTCCCTCTTTTTGTGCTATGTCCGGCCATGGTCGAATGGTTCAACGGCAAAATACAAATATCTGTATGTGACAGATGTTCTGAAGGCAGCTCTCAATCAAGCACCAAATAATTTGTAAAGCCTCATGGAATTCATTTACAACCATCAGACTCACTCGCATGTCAGAAAAGCCACATCCCAATGTGCTTCCAATCAGAACTGTTGGAAAAGTCACATTTCAAATACATTTCTATTTTAATGCTCTGTTTATTTTCACTAAAGAGCAGTTAACATGGATACACACCGTACATAATTATACACAAATAAATAGACAAATACACACCGGTATGCATATGAACAACACAGAACCTTGTAAGTTATTGTAAAAAAAAAACAAAAAAAAAAACCCTGCTTCCAAACCAACACCCCCAGATACTTAGCTACACACACACACACACCTAATCATACATTCAGAAACTGCTGATGTCAGTAAAGCATTAATTCATGCTCTTCCTAAAACTTTTAATGCCATTCTCGTGCTTTGCCCCCTGCCATGTGGATTTCTCTCAGCTGGTATGTGGCTGATTGCAGTGCTGTTAAGTGTTGATTACGTTCAGTGCTGCCACTTGCAGTGGATTTATTACATTCATTACAGAGGTTTCTATCCACCTGTCCTTGTGGAAATTTGAAATTTGAGCAAAAATGTAGGAGTGTTTAGAACTAATTAAATGTGCAGAAAACCAGTTGAGGTATATTTATTACTATTTCTGTGTTAATTGCAGAAAAAGGGGAAATGTTGCACATAAAAGCAATATACATGTATATGTCTGAAACTCACTCCCTTGTTCTTTCACTGCTTTTACCAAATTGTCACAAGCTCTATGTAAAGTTGGGACCAAAATAACTTTGCTGAGTCCACATGTGGTTTATGTGCCACATTTTTTCTGCCCTGAAGTCGACTGCTGATAAATTGGTCAGCTTTCTATAATGGAATGAGTCACATGCATCGCAATTTACAGACATAGTTTATGTGGGAATTTTTTAGGTGGTGTTATCTCAAAAACAGGAGATAAACATGATCAATGGACCGAGAAGCAAAGATTCTGTTTACTCCAACTATGAAGATTATAGTGTGCTGTACGTGTGTCAACATGGATGCTGGGTGCTTGGTACTTTTTCAGTATGAGAGAATAAATAATTTTCCTTATTTGGCTTTTATAAATAATGCATCTGGTATTTGCCACTTAAGCACCATGTCTGTTAAAACATGATCAGACACTAAAGTAGGACTTGAGGGAGCAAATCCTTTTATTATTTTTGGCTGTCTATATTGGCTTTTAAACTTTATGCAACAATGGTTGCTCATGGTAGCTCTGTGGACAGTTTCCCAACATAACAGACTGAAAACAGCTTTATTAAAGGTCAGTTTAAGTTGGCCATGAAGACTGGCTTTCAGAATAATTTTTTAACAGCAGATTACGCAGCAGTGACTCGACAGCCATTGGATGTTTGTTTTTAACAAAGTCTACAGTATTAAAAAAAAACAGCTGCTTTATCAACCACTTGAGAGTTGAGTCTGATGTAATTTCTAGGCCACAAGGTTGGTAAAGTACCCCATCAAGAATTAAAAAGCCACTTCAAAGATGGGAGAGGTGGCACATTTGCGAAGGAGATCCTTTCATGAGCATTTACATTTTAGCCTAGTGTTTGAAATCCTGTAAAATGGAATGCTTATGAAGCTAAACCACAGGAAGTGAACAATTCTAGAGGAAAGAACATGCCCTTTTTTTCGTGGGCAGATCAAGCTGCAACCTGCATCCTGGATTTATAGAACATCAGTGGCAAGAAAATTGATTTTCTCTGACCTGTTTTTTCGTTCTGAAAAAATAAAGGCTTTTGAAAATAGTTCATAGCACCGTTCATTTCAGTGAAAGATATTTAATTTTTCCCATAATGGACACTGAATCTTTTTGGATGCCCGAATCCACTTTTGTTGTTTTACACAGTAGGAGACGCTTGTCCTCAGTGACGCATCCCTCCCTTGTGTGTATGATTTTAATTAATGGCAGATATGTAGAGAACTGTCAAAATGACAGTCCAGCTCAAATTCAGTTGGGCAGTGTTGCCTCAAAGTGTGGAAATGTAGAAATACAACACATGATTTATGTTTTTCTTCTTCTTTTCAGAAATGGCATGGTGGTACGTGGCAGCTCTTCTGATGCTGCTGTGTGTTGGCCAGTCTCACTGTGAGCAGCCTCATACCCATTTTCCCTCGGCCACAACAATCAACACAGTGGTTCAGGACTCTGAGACGGGTCGGATTTATTTGGGTGCTGTCAATGCCATCTACCAGCTGAACTCTGGGCTTCAGAAAGAAAGTGTGGCTGTGGTGGGCCCCAAGAAAGATGGTCCGAACTGCACTCCTCCCATTAATGCACAATGTGTTGAGGCCAAAGACACAGACAACGTCAACAAGCTTCTTTTGGTGAACCAAGCTAACGGCTCGCTGGTGGTGTGCGGTAGCATCTTCCGTGGCATCTGCTCTCTGCATAATCTGAGTAACGTAGAGCATCAGCTGTACTACAGCGACTCTAAAGGCGAGAAGACTTATGTGACCACATCGGCTGAATTAATCTCGGTGGTAGGTGTGATCTCAAACATCACTAAAGACACAAAGACACTCAGTGTCTTTTATGTAGGACAGGGCTACGGGACATCTGACAGCCTGAAGCTGGTGAGCACACGTCTTTTGGAGACATCTAAAGATTTCGAGTGGGAAATTTTTGAGAACATCGTCGAAACATCCACAGTGCAGATGGGCCCCGTAAAGCGTTTCCTACACGACTTCCGTTACGCCTTCAGAGAAAATGGCCACATCTACTTTCTGTTCTCACGAACACTGGGCACCACTGATAGTCGTAAGCTCAGCTTTGTGGCTCGTCTTTGCGAATCCGACATGAATTACTTCTCTTACATAGAGCTGCAACTTAACTGCAGCATGAATGGCGAGAACATCTACAACAAGGTCCAGGCAGCATATCTGGCCTCCCCTGGTCTGGTTCTCTCAAACATCCTAAAAGCCAAAGGCGAGTTGACGACAGATGAGAAGGTGCTGTTTGCTGTATTTAGCAGTGACGATGGCGCAAGCTCGGCACTGTGCATGTACCCTCTAGGCAGCATCAACCGCCAGATCGGGACTGTCATTAACTCGTGCTATGGAGGAGAAGTCCTGCCCAACAAAACACCAAAAGCTGTGTACTCTCCATATGCCACCTCGTCTAAACCTGAAGATATGTGCAAGACCTCTATTGTGGTATGTGCAAATTATATATAGAATATCCTTTTTATGGTTTTATACATGGCGTTGTACTTTTAAATGCAAAGGAGATCATTTAGAAGTTAAAAGGCAAACTTTTGATTGGTACTGTATGTTTGATCTTTTATCCTTCAGGCTTCTAAGACTTTTTTTGTTCTTATTTCTTTGTTTTATTTCTAAGCTATTCATTTTTAGGTTATACAACTTAAATATATGCCAACATAGAATCTAGTTCATTGTGTATGTCTGATCCTCATCAGAATGGTTCAGAGAAGTTTCCGTGTGGAGACGAGTTCCTGCCCTCTCCGCTGGTCAGTAAAGCAGAATATGCGTTGTCCACCCAGCTTGCATACACCCGGAAAAGCAACCTGACTTCTGTGGCTGTGACTGTGGTGAATGAGCACACTGTGGCATTTTTGGGCACCAGCCATGGAGATGTGTTTAAGGTGATTTAGTTTTTAGTAGTTACAGAAACCAAGAATGCAGCTCCCAAAACATTTAAGCACTCTATTTTTAAATCACTCTGTAGTGTATAAGCTTTTAAATCTATAAATATATATTCTGTGTTTTATAAATGTTCTAAAAGATAAGTAAGAATACTAACTACTATGCACTACATATGCCTGTTGTTATGGTTGTAAAGGCTTGGTAAAGTCAGGTAAACCCTAAAAGTATTTATATAATTAAACAATAATATAAAAATTATTCTTATTCATTAACACAAAATTCATTTATTTTCGTTACTGTCACTTGTATACACATTATATCTTTATTTTTAAGGCATGTGTATATTCAAATCTTTGTGTATAATTTAAATATTCAAATCTTTGTGTAGGTTACCAAAATATCTTACTGACATTAATATGTTTAACTAATTGGATGCTTGGCCTTGCAGGTGCACCTGACTAGTTCCTCTGATGCCTATGGCAAGATTCCAGGAGACGTCGCAGATGGTCCCGTTAACAAAAACATGTTTTTTGATTCCAGAAAAAATTATGTATATGTTACCACCGCTAAGAAGGTTAGTTGATAAAATCTGCCTTTGTTTACACACCCCAGTGTGACTGTTTTTTAATGAAGTACATTTGAACATCTTGACAAGAATCATGTATTTTAATTTGAGGTCTTTGATCTCAATTAGTGTTTTTATACCGAGAGGCACATCACTGATCGTAATGTTTTGAATCCTGTTTCATCTGACAGACTTGTTATTTTATTTATTTACTGAATTATTATTTTTCTAACACTTGTGTAATCATGGGCTCAATTTAGCAAATGAAAAAAAAAATCTAAAGTGAAAATAAATATTATCTAATGTTTAGACAGATGAGTTGCGCTTTACATGCTGTATCTGATATAAAGATACCATATCGTACCAACTGTAAAGCATGGGGGAGGGTAGACCATGATCTGGTAAAAGGGTTTCTGCCAGTGGCAAAACTTTGTGGGTAAAGAAAGGATTAAAAATTTGAAGCATTGCATTTTATAAATTCTTGTATTTAGTCATTTAAGAAACATGTTAATGAATGTTTCAGAAAGAAATGTACAATCTTCGTTTTTTATGTATGTCTTATGTAATAAACCTGATGATTATATGACTGTCATGTTTCTTATAGATCACTAAAATTCCAGTGCAAGCATGTGAACAGAAGACGGACTGTTCATCGTGTATGGCTCAGCGGGATCCGTACTGCGGCTGGTGTGTTCTGGAGGGCCGGTAAGTGATGCTGTAGATCACCTTAAGTGAGTTTTCAGTGCAGATCTTAAGATTGTTTTTGCGACGATTCCATAATATTATAAGCTGCTTAGTCTGATTAGGGTTGTGTGAAGTGTGGGAGCGTACCCCTGCACTTACTAGATAAATTACACCATGCAGACATGAGAAGAACATACAAACTCTTCACAGAAAATACTGTGCTTCCCAACTCAGAAATCAAACCCAGGACCTATTTGCTGGGACCCGTCAGTGCTGCCCACTGCCCTTAAAAATATTATGAATAATTTAAAGACACTGAAATCTCAACAGCTGTGTCACTGAACCATTGACTATAGACTATACAGTAGTTTAATGAACTTAATAATAATGTGTAATTTAACACTAAGAGAGAAAGTAACAAGTTTACACTTTGGAGTGTGAAGAATATCACTGAATCATGTAATGTGTAGCTGTAGATTTACTTTTCTAAGGAACAGTTCATCATTACAAAACAATTCACACTTGAAGACAGGTTTTAAAGGTTTAGTGTTTTTTCTGTTTATTTAAATCTATTTAAGGTAAAAATGATAAATAGACTCCACTAAAATCTTTACCACCATTTTACATAGATGCACCACGAAGCAGAACTGCAGCCGAAGAGCAGAGAAGAACGCTTGGCTGTGGAGTCCAAACCAGAAGTGTGTTACCATTGAGACTTTCAATCCTCCCAGCATCAGTCGTAAAAAGAATACGCAGGTCAGTTTCGTTACTTTAGAGAACTTCTCTCTTAAAGTACCTCAGGAACATGATCATGAAATAATTAAAGTTCACTCTTATTTGTAAGATAGTTTTAAAGCTAGCTGCACATTGCACCTCCATACAGCCCCTGAACTTATTCAGTTCTTTCCAACTCATAAATGTTTCCTGGTAATTGATTTTGTAGGAACAGACATGCGTCCACTGTTCAGATCATGCATGTTAAAAAACCCAGACCATTAAAACATTTACCAGCAATCTGAAATATTAACTGAAGTGATTTTTATTCTTCAAATTCATTTATTTTATAATCAGAGTTAAATTAAGAGTTATTCTGTCAACCACTTCTGGACATGGGCCCAATTAAGCAAACCACAAATTATGCTGCAGAGAGTGCTGCTCTAGTAAAGTGCATGTGTAAAGGAGCAGCTCAGTCTTAATCATGGCGACCACACAAGCTCATATAATTGCAAAGGACATTATTTTAAATCTCATTACATGAATTTTGATTTCTTGATCTTTTGATGGTTATTTTGTAAAAACTGCACCTTTACAGTAATTTAAATTTCGATGATTATTTACAGGTAGAAATGTATGTCCCCACTCTGCTCACCATAAAGGAAAATCTTAAATGTGATTTTGGTGACTACAAAACTGTTGCAGTCATGAATAATGATAAAGTCACCTGTCTGCTACCAGATCTTGAGAGGATTCCTCCAACACCAGAGGATAAAGGTGAGATCTACTCCACACAGCCGTGCCATTTAGTGGTAATAATAATAATATAATAATAATAATAATATTTTATTAGTGATCTGTTTCATGATAAACAGGGAAATCAATTTTGGGTTTAATTTGTATACTGGAATGTTAATGAAGATGAAAGTAAAATCTACTTTAACACTAGTCCAGACAGCGATGTGGAGCTGAAAACAGAACCCATTATAGCTGCACACCATGAGGTGCTGTTTTAATAAGCTATAATTACATTAGCAATCTGACTGTTATAGACAGAGCAGTGAAACAAAGAGCAGTACCTGTAGTGTCGCAGTGCTCTTACATTCATCACTCATACAGTATATTATTTCCCTTTTTAAAATAGTTGATTATGACTTGTAATTAATAATGTGTGTGCTTGTGGCTCATAAATAGAGGATGTAGCATGTTAGGAGTATTTAAAATTAATTAATCATTAATAATTATTTCTATAATGTTTAATATGTACAAAGTTTGGTAGCAAACTGATCTCGTGTTTTTTTTGTTTTATTGTGTTAAAGACTATGTGGCATTGCCTGTGAAGATCACACTGAATGACAAAATAGAGTTGACAAGCAGCGACTACAAGTTCTATGACTGTGCTGCGGTTGTGAAAGAGGCGACGAGTATACCGTAAGTGTTTCTGTCAAGTTACAAATAAAAAGGAAAGTTTTAAATTTTTAACAGTACTGTGTTCTGCACGGCATCTCTTTATTTGCCTCATTGTTCTTTAATGTTCTTGCAGGTGCATAGCCTGTGTGACCAGTAAGTGGGGCTGCCAGTGGAACTTACAGGATCACACTTGTATAGATCAGGACGAGCTGCCAATGACTGACAGCATCATTAAACCCAATGAGGTAAAGGATTTACATATGAGTCATATAGCCAACAGTCTATTCACCTTCCACCTGCATCGTTTAAATAACAACACTGCTTGTGAATATATAAACAAAATTTCAGACATATTGCTATCTCAGCGGGATTTTGTGTCTACTTTTCCTTTTGGTACGATGGCAAAAACACAAAAGCAGTCACAATACCTCGTCTTTATTTATTTGGGAGGAAGACGGTTTGAAAGCAGAATGTGTTTGTGTGTTTTTATGATTGTGGATAAATGATGTGATTTTATAACAGCTGTGTGTTGTGTTTGCTGTCTACATAAATCTTCTAACAGGATTACAGGTGCCCTCGGTTTGAGAATCCAAACCCAAAGCTCATTCCTGTGGGCTTTAAAAGTCCTATTGTCTTCGATGGTACAAATCTGGAGACATACACGGTAATTACAGTAAATCTTTAATCTGCAAATTGGTTAAAAAGTGATAAAATAAAAATGATGTGACCATTGATTTAATTTTAATTCTGACATTAGGGACAAAGCTTTCAGATTGGCACTAAGCTCATGAAGGACTTTGGCGATGTGACTGCTGATGGTTCATCGTTCAGATTTGATGGCTATGAGGTCAGTGTGATTATTTCCTTTCTTACAAACACACACTATCTGTAATAATCTGAATACATGTGTTTTTGATTTTTATCTGTAACCTTTATTCATTTATTTTTGCCATACAATTGATGACAATAATTAATAAATAAGCCAGAACATAAAAAAATTTTTTGAAACCTTCATACATTAAACACATATTTAATAATTAATGCATTGTAATAAAACTCGGTAATGGGATTTGTGTTTCTGTGCAGTTTTTTTATGACAAGAATCCAGAAGTGAATGTAACATTCTATGTGAATGATAAACAGACAAAAAAGAAGGTTGACTGCACGCTCCAGGGTAAGTTTATTATTTCAGGGATTGTTCTAATGGACTACAAAACATAATGTAGTGTTCATCATCTAGTGATGTAAGCAAACTTTACTGGTGTCCTTACTGTACATTAAGAAATTTGTGTTTGAATAAAATAACACAAGACCTTAAGTAAGTACAAAAAATGATCACATTACAATGTGCAGAGGTTTCTGTAAAGTTTTTGATGATGACGTCCTTGTGTTATGAGTCTAACGGTGTGGGATCAACCCATTGGGTGTTCTCCTTACTAAAACATATTAAACTGAGTTCCAGTGTAGTTCATGGAGTTCAACCTGCTCAGTCATTGATACTTTACTAAGTGAAATTACTAATTTGTTTTCTCTATCTTGTTCAGTGGTGCTATATAACTGTTCAGTGGGGCGTGAGGACTGCAGTTTGTGTAAAAATGCAGATCAGAAGTATAACTGTGTGTGGTGTGCCTCAACGCAATCCTGCATATATAACAGACTTTGTTCCAATGAGGTTCAAAAGTGTCCAGCTCCCACCATCACAGACGTAAGACATTTTATTTCTGCTTTAATTTTTTTCACTTTGATTTTCAGTCAAGCCAATGAAAATTTGCAGACGGGAAATTACAGTTCAATAATATGGCATTAATAAAGGTTTAAATCCCAAGTTCACTGCAGTTAGCCTTGAGCAAGCCCCTTAACGCTTTATTGCTCAGCGGGGGCTGTATCATGACTAAGATGCTGTACCCTAACCCCAGCCATCAAGTTGGAAAAGCCGTAAGACGTTTTGGATAAAAACATCTGCAAAGTAATTGAATGCTGCAGTGGTTAACGCAACCACCACACAGCAAGAAACTGTGAAACAAGAAACAAAAAAGAAGTTTGCATGTCCTCCCTGTGCCTGGGTGATTTCCTCTGTAAATTAGGGATAGTAATTGAAACAAAAAACAATTCAGTATTTTTTTTTTTTTTTCTTCAGATTGTTCCGCGATACGGACCAACCAGCGGGGACATCTTAGTCACAATTAAAGGCTTCAACCTTGGTATTAAAAAAGAAGACATCAAAAATATCACAGTTGCTAAAGTGCCATGTGTCCACCAGACGGACAAATACACTGTCTCCACGAGGTACTGATGAACTGTTACAGAGGGACGGATACTGTGTTAGTGGGTTTATGTGTGAGTTTTGATGCTTCAATCTCTTCATCAGTGTTGTCTGTAAGATTGGCCCTGGAAGTCAGAAGGGTCCGGCGGTGGTGGAGGTCGAGGGGGGCAAGAGTGGAAGTTCACCAGTGGTCTTCGAATACAGGGTAAATCATGTGCCTTCTTTCTCATTCTAGGTTGATCAGCTTGTTAATTGTTCATTTAATAACAAAATAGCAAACAACAGATGGATAGAAACAGATATTAGAAAAATAGAATGAAAAACGAATGTATGCAGCACTTTTACACCAAGATGCTTGTCTTTTTTTTTTTCTTTAGGACCCAAAGCCTACAACAATTGAACCAACAAAAGGTCCAGCAGGGGGGGGGACCGTTATCAACATTTCAGGTGAATATCTGGACACGGCCAGTAAAGAGGACATAAGCATCACTGTGGGAGATGTACCCTGTGAAGTGTGAGTAACTGGTTTAACTTGTACTGAATAAACAGAAGAAGAGTCTGCATTCTCACATTTTTAAGCATACAGCCGTGTTTCTGTACATTGTTGCTTTACAGTCTTGACTTTGGACCCACAATCACATGTAAGACTGGTGCATATACCGGCGTGCAGGTTCCCTCTAAACCTCTTGTAGTCACAGTCAAATATGGTGGAACCACGTCCAAGGATGTGACCGAAAGCAAATTCACTTACTCACTCAACCCCAAAGTTGTGAAATATGAGCCTTCAAAAAGCTTCTTTTGGTCAGTATTTCACTTTTTCTCTGTTTTCTGTTGCTCTTTAATTATATGGTGCATTTGCATTGCCAGCATTAAACATACTCCCTCGTTCAGAGCAAAGTACAGAGGTCACATGATTCAGATCACGGAACACCGGGATTATTATTTAGAAAACTTCAGTTAAATGGTCAATAAGACCAAATAACATTATGTTAATATCTAAACATGCATGGCTGTGTGTGTGTGTGTGTGTGTGTGCTGTTTGCAGTGGAGGACGCAAGATCATAGTGGAGGGTACTGGATTCAGTCAGCTTCAGAAAGTGGTCATGAAAGTGCTGCCATCTGGTGATGAATTCAACCAGCAGCCCAGCAACCCAGCTGAGGTGCCTTTATTCTTTATTCTTAACTAATATTGTTTGTGTCTTAAGTAACAGGATTTTATATAGAACAGAGCATTTATATTCATCTACTGAATTTGTACTTGGCACGCTGTCCCATTTTCAGTTTGTACAAGAAGTGCATTACAGAAACGATACCATCCTGGAGTTCCACTCACCAACCATCCAAAATGTGTCTAAGGATCTGTCCTTTAAAACCATCCTCGAGCTAGACAGTATTCAGGAGATCCTCACAAAGTTTGAGTACATTTCTGATCCTGAATTCGGCACGTTGGTTGATAACATTATTAGTCCTGGCCGCATCAAAATCGTCCCTGTGAGTATCTCTTCACTGCAGTCACTGTGTGACATAATTTTACACATGCAACATGGAAAATGTTTAAAATGATGTTTGAAAATTATATATAATAAATGTCATGTATCATTATGTTCGAATGCAATCTTTAATTGGCACATAAACAATTACCACAGTGCAGCAGTACTCTACTTTAATGTCCTTGCATGGATTATAGGGTAAGGGTCTCGACAAGGCTATGACCGCTCAGGAGGCAGAGGCATTTGTGGGTAATGAGCGATGTGTCGTAACATTCCTGAGTGAAGATAAATTATACGTGGAGGCCCCACAAAAACATCCTACAGCCTCATCGATGGAGTCGCGTTCCGACTCCAGTTCAGATGACCTGGACCTGCTGGTGAGACACAGCAATTGTTTTATTAGTTTCTTTTTGTTCTTTGTATGTTTTTGGTGTAACACTTTCTTACTCCGCTGTCTGTGTCTTTACCTTTATTATTATATTTAGATTAAGTTTGGCAATGGGAAATGGTTTGTGGGCTCTGTGCGCTATGACAAGGCAATCGACGCTCCTCTCTACATCATCATTCCAGCTGTAATTCTGCCCATGCTGCTGTTTATTGCTATATCTGTCTACTGTTACAGGTAAAATCAAGGATTTAGAGTAGAAAAACAAAACTTGGTTCTGTAATGTATTATCCTTGTTGTATGTTCTGATTGTACCAGCTTTTCTTCCTGTTTTGTTCTCATAAATGTTTTTCAAGGTTTCGTCGGTTTCCTTTACAATTTAAAGCATCATTTGCTTTTTCTATACTTTTTTTATTGCAGTATTTCTACTTTTAATGAAAGCTATAATGTGTGTGTGTGTGTGTGTGTGTGTGTGTAATGTAGGAGAAAGAGCCAGCAGGCAGAACGAGAATATGAGAAATTAAGACACCAGCTTGAGAGTTTGGAGGAGAGTGTACGGGACCGTTGTAAAAAAGAGTTCACAGGTGTGCAGTCGTCCGTTTTTATATCCGCACTCATTAAATCTGGCCTGATCACTGGCCTGAATTTTTTCCCCTGTAATTGTTCATTGTTTAACACCTGATTTCAGCAATTAACAGATGTGTCCTAATATGTTCATCCATATGATATAAATTCCATCAACATTAAATGTTCTTTCTGTTAAAATACTTGAACTTTCTTAAAAACATCTGTATATAAAAGTAATAATGAAATTTAGAAATAAATAAATTGAATTCCAGTACTTATTTTGTGTCCAGTAGTTATTTATTTGTTTCATTATTTAGATCTGATGATTGAGATGGAAGATCATACCAGTGATGTGAGTGAGGCCCGAATCCCCTTTCTGGACTACAAGAACTACACGGATCGAGTCTTTTTTCTTCCTTCTAAAGATGGAGTCAATGATGTGATGATCACGGGTAAACTGGACATACCGGATAATCGCAGAGCCACTGTGGACCAGGCTCTCAATCAGTTTTCAAACCTCCTCAACAGCAAAACATTTCTCATTAATGTAAGTATTGTAAGATGTAAACCAGATGAAATTAAACATGCTTTATCTCTGTATTATTTAATTTACACTGTTGTTCTTTTTCCTTTTTTTTTTATAACCACTTCAATTTTTTAGTTCATTCGCACATTGGAGAGCCGGCCGGAGTTTAATGCCAGGAGTAAGGTTTACTTTGCCTCACTGCTCACAGTGGCACTACATGGGAAACTAGAATACTACACCGATATCATGAGGACACTCCTGCTGGAACTGATGGATGGATATGTGCACAGTAAAAATCCCAAACTGATGCTCCGCAGGTTAGACGAGACATTTATACAGTCAGATCGAAACGTTATGTGCCCTTGGACCGATGCAGTGTTATAGAGCAGACATGAATGATACGGATTTGAATGCTCTGTTCTCTGCCTGTCGTCATTAGATCAGAAACCGTAGTGGAGAGGATGCTGTGTAACTGGATGTCTATTTGTCTTTACCAGTTCCTTAAGGTAAACTCCTCTGTAGTGCCCTGTTTAAAAGCATATGGGTTTTTGCTGCGAGTTCTTCTTAATTTATTTTTTTGTAGTTCATACATTTGTTTATTAACTATTATAAGCTTTATGATGAGACCTCAATTAGGAAACTCTCATTATAATGAATCTACAAGTTCTTTGTGTTTATTAAAAACAATTAGATTTGGAGGATTAAATCTAGTAAAGTTGTTATATTCAAAACTCTAACATTTGTTCTATTTACTGTGTTTTTTCTGCTGCTCTATTAGGTTAAATAAATCCTGTTAGATCTTTAGTGCATTTCCCATATTGTCTAAAAGCATAGAACCTTGTTTGTGCTTTTAGGACTCAGCTGGAGAGCCACTTTACAAGCTTTTTAAGGCTATTAAACACCAGGTAGAAAAAGGACCGGTGGACGCCAAGCTTAAGAAGGCCAAGTACACACTAAATGACACAGGGCTGCTGGGAGATGATGTAGAGTACTGTGTCCTGGTGAGTCAACACCTCTGATGTTCGATCAGGCTGCTTATGTTAGACTTATATTCCAACTAAACACTGTACTTTAATTCTAATTGTATATGTTAGTCTCCCTCTTACAAGGCTTCAGAATTCTGCAGAGATCTCGTGCAGAGAATGCCTTTAAAGTCTCCCTTTTCATTTTACTTTTTACCTCATTTGAACTCAGATTGTAGCCTTAAAACATTTCCTGAGCCTTAGGGTGCTAAAAGTACTGTTCTATTAAAAAGTTGAAGTCAGCACAGGCAGTCATTTTGTTTGTAATAAGTATAAAAGATTTCTTGAACCACTTGCTGTTCACTTGTCTGGTGCTGTGCAGTGGAATTTTCAAAATCATATGGAATGATTATTTTTTTAATGTCTAATCTTTGGAGCAAAGTGGGTGGTGCTTCCATTTTACCACAAGAACATCATCGGGTGTATAACGTTGGCAAGGTGGACATGATTGTTTATATTTCGGGTTTTGGGCATTCATAATCATAAGAGAACAAACTAAAGAGGACTTACGATGTATGTAGAGAAAAGATGGACTACAGTCTATAACTATAGAAATGCAAAGTGCATCTGTACAATAAGAAGAGCTGGTTAAATGAACAATAGTGCAGAAAAAGGACTTAATGAAGTTTGCCTATATTTCAGAAAAATAAATCCTGCAGTGTCAGGTTTTTTTTCTGTATCATGTTGCCATAAAAATCTTCTCTGTTTGACCCTTTCAGACTCTGCAGGTGCTTGTCCATGGTGAAGGTCCTGATGTTACACCTGTTAAGGTTTTAAATTGTGACACCATCTATCAAGTAAAAGAGAAAATCATTGAGCAGGTTTACCGCAATTTCCCCTACTCTCAGAGACCCAAGGTGGACAGTGTCGCTTTGGGTAAGTTTTGATCAAATGTACTGTTAATTATCATAGTTCTCAATGTTTACAGAACTTCAGATGTTTGAAGGACATGGGTTCAGAATTTCTGTAAAGTTACAGAAGTTTCCACTGCTGTGTGATTCAGTAAACTTTAGTATGAGATGCTCATTTTGTCTTCTGCAGAATGGCGTCCTGGCTCAACTGGGCAGATTTTATCAGACTTGGATTTAACATCACAGAAGGAGGGCAGGTGGAAACGTCTCAACACTCTGGCACATTACAACGTAAGTGCTTGGGGTTGGGCAGGGGATGCTGGGGGTTGGAGTTGTGTTTATTTTTTGTGATGTTCAAGTTTTTTGTTTCTTTATTAGGTGAGAGACAATGCAACTTTAGTTCTGTCCAGAGTTCTACACACGCAACAGTCCTTTGACCAGCATCAAGACAACCATGAAGAAAGTAGGTTTGGTTTAGCTCAACACTAAACGAATAAAGTGCACCTCACCTTTTCTTTAATTACATTCAAATTCAGTTTTACAAAATACATAGTTATGTATTTTAATATATAATTATTTAATTATAATTATTATTAATAATTATGGAATATAGAAAGAAACATTGTGAGGACCAAGGCTTAGTGGGGGACTCCTCCTTCTTTAGTGTCAAACAAAAAATAATGATTTATTATATTCTTTCAGCAGAAACTCAACCCAGGAGTTCAGTTCCCTTCCTCTCTGTCTAAACCAAGTTAGAGATTTTTTTTATTATTATACTGTTAAAAGAGGGAGTGGAGTACCAAATTATCCATTCCTCCAACATATATAGATTTAACTCATGGCTAAAAATAAATACTGGAATTAATTTTAAACATGGCAGTGAAACCAGGCTGAAAAACGATTTCTATGTATAAGGTTATCGTAACGATGCCATGGCCACTGTGCTCTGAAATCAAGGCTAAAGGTGCTCTGGCAGAATGATAGTGTGCATCTTCTTTCAGTCAGTGTATTTGTCACAATCTATAAGGCAGAATGACTGCAGTTTATTTTATATTCAGCCGTGATCGTAAAAGGCTTTTATCGTCTGGTATTTCTATCTGAATTTAATGTCCATTTTTAGATTTTGCACTCCGCTAATAAGAAGTTAGTGAGGCATGTTAAATGATAAAAGAAAACAAAGATGGTATGTTGACTGTAGTGCCTCAGTGCACACGTCTCTCTGTCCTCAAGTTAGATTCAATAAATAATAAAATATTGCAGCATTCAGCTTTTAAAAAGGTCAAAATTAGCCAATAAATGTACATTTTAAGGGTGTTTTTAAGATTCCACAGAATACTCAGTCAGTGTTCACATTATGCACATGATTGTAGATTGCAATGAGATTGCAGTTTATACACATGAGAATTTATTAATTTTGACGGAATTAGCATGCAGTCGTTTGAACTGCAGATGGGTGTCTTTTTTAAGAATGCCTTCTGGACACAGACGAACATTACGTCACCATTTATCTGTGATAGAAGATATGGAGCGAGCTGATCAGGCCAAAAGAGGATGAGGGCTTAGTTGAGTAGCCTGCTCATTGGGTGAGGGTCTGGTCAGGTACGTGTGCCCTCATGATTCGAGTTTAAAACCATATATATTCATTAATTTATTTAGGAAGTGCTCTGCTGGAGGATGATAAAGTGTTTCACCTGGTGAGACCCGCAGATGAGCTGGATGAAGGGAAGTCCAAACGGGGCAGCATGAAAGAAAAACCTCCTGTTAAAAACATCACGGAGATCTACCTGACCAGACTGTTCTCCATGAAGGTAAACACGAAAGAAACTGCATTCTGCCTTCCAGCTGAACCTGAACCTTTGCTCACGATTTTTCTTAGATTACTATAGTGTTACTACAGTGTTCAGGACTAGTGAAGTCCTTATTGATAAAGGATAAAGGATTCTGTCTGAGTAAGCCGTGTTTGTCTGGGAGTTAAACACTCGTTCTGTCTTAAAACTGCATGGAATTAATTTAAATAGAAAAAGAGAAATAATGAAGTGTTTTTTTTGTTTGTGACCTTGTGTTGATTTGACATTTTTACAGGGAACGCTGCAGCAGTTTGTCGATGATTTCTTTCGGAGTGTGTTGTGTTCTGGAGCTGCGGTTCCTCCAGCTGTCAAGTACTTCTTTGACTTCCTGGATGAGCAGGCACACAAACATGACAACGTAGATGAGGAGACCATCCACATATGGAAGACCAACAGGTCTGTACCGATTTAGTAATGTCGCACTAACTTAAAATCGTAAGAGCTATTTTAAGAGCCTCAGGATTTCACAAAGCCATGAGCTGTCTGTTTACCGTTTAAAGTCAAGGACAAAGAAGAGGATAGGCTTCGAGTAATGAACCATAGTGGTGATAATCACCTATGTGTAATTACTAAATTCTTACTGTATTACACTCATTAATCTGAGGGAAGGTGACCATGGCTGTTTTTTAAACCTCATACTAATCATTAGAAAGCATGTAATTAATGTCAATGATGATTTTACAGACCTAAAGTAAGTGGTATTCAAACTTTAGTACATCACTTGTAGTTCTTCAACAACCCTCAGGTATATCTCCAAAATCCAATTATTATAACTATTGTTTTTTTAATGTATTTAATATTTAATTTAATTAAGTTAGATTAATTAAGTATTTAATTAAAGTACAGTAAGTTGCGCAGTTTCTTCACGTGACCATATAGTGATCTTGAGTACTGAATCATTTTGATTCCTCCACCTTTGCATCTGAAATAAAAGAGAGGATTGAGTAGTGAACACCTCCTCAGCCTCTCGTTAAATGTGTAATGACCTTGACTGCTTTTTACATTCCCAGAGGCTTTTCAGCCTTTAATATTATAAAAAATGATTATACAAAGGCTAATGTTGATCTTACTCGCTGCACTTAGCTCTGACTTTACTCCTCTTGCTCAAATAAACACTCTCTCATTACCCTGGAATTTTAAAAGCTTACTTTACATACACTATGAGCCGTGTGCAGTAGACTGTTCTTTGTGCTTAATACAGTTTCAAAACCACAGCCTAATTATTATGCTCTTAGGACGCAGTCAAGAGTTTCTGTCTGCATCTAATATATTAGTCATTATAGAGTGTTCATGTGTAACTTCAAACTTATTGGAATACATATAGGACATGGCATAACAGATTGAGCAAAAAAAAGAATAATAAGCTACACGAGATCAAGTTCAATCATCCAGAGATAAGATATAGTGTAGAATCCATCACCTCGTACAGCTTACACATGATGTTGCATAAGTCACTTACATTAAACACATAACCATCTGCTCTCTGGGAATCAGGCTCTAACTTCATTAGAATGCAAATTAAATCTGTCCATTCTTTAAATTAGCAGTGGACACCAGTCATCAGTACTGAGTTTTCAACATGTGGATGTTTAAGCAGTGCAACCCCTGAGCTTAATCAATTTAAAGGCCTTAATTATGGATTACAATTTTGTGTGCTTTAATGATTTATCTCTGCAGCTTACCGCTGCGTTTCTGGGTGAACATCCTCAAGAACCCTCACTTTATCTTTGACGTGCATGTATCCGAAGTGGTGGACTCCTCACTGTCTGTAATTGCACAGACCTTTATGGATGCCTGCACCAAGTCTGAGCACAAGCTGACCACAGTGAGTTTCTGTTCCAGTCAAATGTTTTGACTCTCTGACCTTTTTAATCCACTTTTTATCCATGTTATCAGTTTTACTAACAGTCAAGATGGTTTTTGTAGTTCTAAAATTTCAGACTAGTCCTCAGTGTGACTGAGGTGTTTAAATGAAACTACAGCAGAACTGCATCAGTGTCACTGCAGAAGGACTAACAAAAAAACAGAAATCAGATGTATTACAGTCTGTAATTGTAACACTTCAGGGCTTTTGATTGGTATTGTACATGTATTTAATGTACTATTGTACTATTTATTGTATCTATTATAGGTTATTTCCACTTTTGCTCTCATTTTCCAAGCATTCTTTAATTTTTCTCCCTTGTTTTTTTCAGGAATCTCCCAGCAACAAGCTTCTCTATGCAAAAGAGATCCCCACATACAAGAAGATGGTTGAAGAGTAAGTTATGAGTCAAGTTACATTTTCAAACATTGTAATTTACATCCGTGCGTTAACATTTTAGAAATATCTCTCGATTTGTCTTTCATTGGATGACTGAACAGTCTGACAATATGTAACCAATCACCCAACCACATCTGTATCCCAAAATAATCACTCTATCTGTTCCATCCTTACACTAACCCATCTTTACATTCTCTAATTTTGCAGATATTATAGAGGTATCCGTCAGATGGTGCCTGTCAGTGACCAAGACATGAATACACACCTGGCTGAGGTCTCACGGGTCAGTCCGCACGCATCTGAACATCAGTGTCAATATTTTCCAAAAGCTTGTAGCTGATTTGTAAAATAACCCACAATTTGTTTTGGATAGTCCCATACAGACAAGTTAAACACCCAGGTTGCCTTGCACCAGCTGTATCAGTACGCCAGCAAGTACTACGATGGAGTAAGTTTAGTTTAAATCAGTAGAACACTACTTGTTTTTACGATTCAAATAATGAGTTATCTGACTGTACTGCGCTAGCTGTAATCATTTATTCGCAGAACTAACAACCTCTGGTTCCGAATCTGTTTCCTTCACAGATCATTTCGTCTCTGGAGGACGACCCTGCAGCCCAGAACAAGCAGTTGACTCTTCGACTGCAGCAGATCGCAGCGGCGCTGGAAAAAAAGGTCACTGATCTTTAGTGCAGAGCCTCGGAGGCCACGCAGAGCACAGAACCCACAGCAATGAAGTACCTGGAGACCTTTTCAAAAGAGACGGAGGGTCTACTTTCTTGTGTTCTACATTTAGCTTGTCAGCTTCAATATTCAGAGGGATCAGCACGAACGCAATGAGCTGTGAGGCACAGTGTAAAAGACTATTGCGCATGGAATTCAGACTCTTAACGGTACTTTAGAGATCAATACCACTCTGATGTTCGATTTCCTTTTAACAGAACCATTAATAATCAGATGTCCACTTTATTCCTTCCTGTGCTCAAGACGCATTGAATCGTAGTATTATATGTATATATTTTTACACAAAATGGATTTATTATTTCTGTTTGATAGCCACTATCTTTGCTTCTGAGTATTTTTAAAGCACAGTAGCCATTAAGCGATGTCAACCACATTCCGATTGCCTTGAGGTTGCTTCCTCTGTCACTTTATAGGTAATAATCTGTGCTTTTACATTCCAATATTTTTGTTTTTTATTTGAATGGATTTGGCCCAAACTTTTATAGAATCAGAAACAGTGTGTATTAGGTACATATTTCAAAGTGTCTAGGCCTTTGGTTATATTGATCATGAAGGCAATGCTATTAAACCCTAACTAAGCCTAAACTATGTCCACCTACCAGCAAAGAGGAGAACACATCTCTCACTGCTCAACATGCTGGTTGCCATAGTTTGTGTTTTTTTTAAGTTCTTTATGTTTGTGATCATGCCACAGTAGAAATCATGTTCTCCATTGCTTTAAATGCATATTTATTAGGTTTTATGATTACTGGGTTGTTTTCACCCAATTAACATTTAGATTCTTTTAAAATCAGTTTAGAGTCAGTTTGATAAAGTATTTTTGTTACACTCAGTAGTAAAAATACATTAGTCATAAGTTAACCAACATGGGATTGATTGATTCCTTTGATCAGCAAATGATCTATTTCATGTTTTCAAGTTCTTGCTTTATTTGCATACTGATCATATTAAGAAGATTTTACCCCTCAAAACATTGGCACACAGCTCCATCACAAGATCTGCCACATTTTGCCCTAAATGTATATGAAAAAACATAGCAGCATTACGGCGTTGTAGTTGTGCATTTGGCTGTGCAGTACAGTAGCATCATTGCTGGTACATTAGTCAAACACTCCTGCTTTAGTTGTATAGTATGATGTCTTTATGGGTGCTCAGATTTCCTCTTGTATTTTTGAAAGTACCCAGGTTTGGACTGGATCGATCATATGATACCCTGGACCATGTGCAGTGTTGAGATAACTGTGGATTATCGCTCTGTACTCGCATGTCTGTTGCGGTCATCTTCTCATCCAACCACATTCATGTTTTCAGATTCAGAGTGACTCCACCTTTTACTATAAGACTACTTCTCCATCTGGATTCTACTCGGCTTCTGTGTTCAACGGACATGTAAAGTTCATTACAGATTCTGTGATATTTCCTGTTGCCACTAAGGTTGTAGAACTATAAACCCTCTATTACAACTAACATTAGAAGATACGTCAAATTTTTCATCTAATCTGAATTCTTTATTAAATGATTGTTGAGGACGAGCTCATCTCTCATATGATCTGTATTCTAAAATCATTTAAAAAAATACGATATTTAATATATATGTATGATGGAGATGATTAAAGTTTGAAATGATCACTTTAAAGTCTCACTGAGAGAAAATGGTCTACAAGAAAATAATCACACATTAAATAAAAACCATTGATTAGTTTATTCTATGGCCTTTTATAGCTTGGGCTATTCTATTTTATGATTTGAGCTTACCAAAGGTGAAATCTACCTTCAGATGGGTGTGCTTGCATTTTTAATACTGTTGTGACATTTATTTTTATTTGCACCAGACTAAAAAAATAAGATCTGTGTGCAGTTTGTAAGGACTAAAGGTTGATCACTTAGTCTCCTTATCGCTGAAATTTATTTGACTGTAATACTTGATGGTACTCTGTTGTGACTCAAATATGCCATGCACTACACATGTCACGTGTTTATCATGTATATGTAATATTTACAGTTTTCACCTGACCTCTGTTACCCTTCAAATCACTTTAAAAGTATGTTTGGCATATTGTGTGTGTGTGTGTGTGTGGGGGGGGGGGCGGGCAAGACATATCTGCCTTTCTTTACCAGGAAGTGCCTTAATGAGAACTGAGTAATAACCCAGTGGTGTGGTGACTATGGCTTAATATAAAAAATGCAATAGTGACTAGCTCTAAGTCTTTTGTAAAATTTCCCTGTATGTATTGTGTTGTTTATGAAATGGATGTGCCACTCTTGTTTACTTAATGATGGTAAGTGTGTTTAAATGGTGAAGAAAGTGTATTAAAGTGATTTCTTTATGCTCGTGTTTCCTCTGAGCCTGATTTACATATTGTTTGGCGTCGTTACAGTGTATACAGTAGCAGTCAAATTTTTGGTCACGCCTCCTTTTTGAAAAACCCCTCACATCAGTGACAAAAAAAATCCACCACCCAAATGATATCCGTGATGGTCCTGACCAATAGAGAACAGAGAACCAAAGAGACTAACAAAACCTTGTTTAAGATCTAGTTAACCTAAGTAAGGAGTGTGTAGTAACCACACAACCTCAAATGCATAATGTCCACTATATTATGACCGTTTTTGACTTCACTTCTAACTGGTCATTAAATTATTTGAACAATCATTTAGGTTTTATTGTGTAGATGATTTATGAAGTGCCCACCTTCTATTAAAGGTTTCGGTAACCTGGGCAACTCAGCCATGCTGAAGGAATTTTTTACCTACTCTTCCAGTTCCTATCTCTCTTTCAGTTTTCTCTCTCTTACTTTCTCACTGCTGTTTTCTGCACGAGAGTCGAGCGAATTGAAGGAGTTACAGCACTTGGAGGCATGCAGCAGCTACTGCTCCTCTGTCTTCCTTTCTCTTTTCTCTGTTTCATCATATATTGTCCTTCTCTGTCTGTGTTCTTGTCTTCAGTTATTTCATTGTGTTCTGATTAATTGTTCTTTATATTTAGCTCAAACAGTTTTCATTTTAGCTGTCTGTAGAATGGGTTGTGGGAATTCTTCAAGCGGCACCACTGTTGGTAAGTAAAACTGTCCCTGGTTTGCCCCCTCCTTCTGTCTTGCTATGTGGTTTTGTTTTTGTGTCTCTCTCTTTTCCTTACTCACTTTCTGTCTCGGTCTGTTAATTTCTAGTGATAATGATTTTACTGTTAATAAGGTTTATGATATAACTATAGACTGAAATATAACTGAATGATGTGTGTGATGCTGTGTGCTGATACACACACACACACCTCTAGGGGGCATGTGCATCGTAACTAGTACCTTGATTGCGCTTGTATCATAAGAGGTATGTGACAGCAATCTGAGTGGAGCTTCAGTATGACTCCTCATGCGTTATGTACACACATACACACATAAAAAAGACCCTATGAATTAAGTCCAAATAAAACTAAACTAAAAACAAATACAGCATATAAACTTGTATTATGTCATCACAAGCTGTTCTATCGCATTTGCTTTATGCCTGTCTGACTACAGATTGAAAATTAATAATGTATCATTTGAATTTTTTAATCAGGTCCACCTGAAGCTGCCAAAAGCAAGTAAGTAGCTGTTACATTCTTTTATTTATGAATTATAATGTTACTCACTGTGAGATGGTGGTCCATAACTTTACCAGTTGCTGCAATGTTGACCTTGTTTGACTCTCTATAATAACTGAGATCTTGGTTGATTGCAGATTTTGTTTTAGACCATGATCTTCATCTGTGATGTTTACGAACATCCATCTATCCATCTATCCATTATCTTCTGCTTAATCCACTACTAGGATCACAGGGGGAGTTCCCCATCCAGGGGAGAACATTTCGGGCGCTGGGCAGATACACCCAGGACAGGGCGCTGGGCACACATTCACTCACTCATTTACTCAGACTCACTGTATATGGGGTAATTTGAAGAATTCAATTGACTTTCAATTTTAACTTTAAATTAAGTTAGCTGAACCTTCACCATCAGCTTTTGTTTTAATCTGAAATGACTCTTTTAGGGCACTTTGTCTTTCAATAAAAGAAATGCAGTAAAATAACTTTCTAAAATACTTATGCAACACAGTCAGCCTGCTGTCTGCCTTGAGTGGCACATTAATCAACACTGCACTCAGACTTCACACTGTGTAAAATAGAGCCCAGTTCTTTAAATCAACAAATCAAACCACTGCTCTTTAAAATCAAACTAGCTCTTACTTCACTTCCTCTGTTTTTAGACATGATGAGGGCAAAGAAATTCAAGACATTTACTGATATGCTGTTAAGCTGTCTGTCAAATCTTTAAACAAGTAACACTAATGACGGGACAAAACAAAGTTCTTTATGAATAAATTGTGATTTACCTCAGTGATTCACAAAAAGCCTGAATAAATGATCTGAGCATTAACTAGGTATATATATATATGTATAAATTAAGAGTGTTGTGGGTGATTTATTCAAAATCCCACAAATTAAACATGCATATACTAATGTTTACAGTTTATTGATGCTTTAGCTTGTCTCTCTAATTTAAACTTGACTTGAGTTAACAATAATGTTTTTTTTTTACCCTATTCTGTTAATGTGTTAGCTTCATAGACAGCACTAGGACTGGAGAGAGGTCACCAGATGAAAAGAGGAAGGACTATGGAGGAGTATATGTGGGTTTACCTGCTGAATTCAGCAAAGAAAATTCAGGTCCTACTCCTTCTGCACATAAAGGTGTGCCTCCTAATGATTAAATAAATGATTTATTAAAGATAATGCAACCTAATTGTAACATATAAATTATAAATATAGAATGAATGTTTAAACTGAATAACATAAGTACCTTAAATAATTTATATCATACAATTATTCATTTTTTTCAACTGCATGTGCCAAAAAAAAATCAAGATATGATCTTCAAGTTCCAGGCCATATTTAAGAGACAAAAATATTTTGGAAGAATTGCAGGACGCTTATTACACAGAATGATGAAATGCTCAAGGGTTCATCTGTGTTTGCTGATTAGACCCGTGAGACTTCTGTTCAGGGATTGAAATATGTTAATTGCTTTCTCTACAGAAATGTCATGCAGGATGATAATTAAGCTCTGGACCTAATTGTTTGTACATGTTATTTTTTTATAATAGACTTTTTAAATTAACATTAACAGAATGATGTGTAACCTGCGTGCTGGCTGCTCCTCCTCCACTTCTTTTTTCTCAGTATTATTGTGAGTAATGTCTCCTTTTCACAAAGTTTATATAATATAGCTAAATATCCATGGTTAATAAATTATAAACATTAAAATCAGACAGTGTTTTTTTCATAGCTGCTGTTTCTTTGAATCACAGAATCCATAATCATTATTCTTCCTGTTGAACAGGATGAGAATCATGAGGCAGCAGCCATTTCTTACATCACCTTAGGGAATGAAAACAGTCTGCTCTGTTAGGCATGTTGATGGATGATGCTGACTGAAAGCAAACAGCCTTTTGATACCGACTCAAATCATGACAGCAGTTCTTGCATAAGGAGACTATTCTGGTCACAGAACAACATCTCAGGACTCAAACCTGGTGTCCCTGAGTGCACAGGGATTGCTTACATTCCTGTCAAATAACACCTGAAAGAAACAGGACATTCTTCTTTTTACTGATAAATCAATCAAACCTTAGAGACTCCGTTGCTGTACGTTAAATTCTGTAAGCCAGAATTTGCTGCCACTCTAACCTCACACTTAGCAGGAGTATTGAGAATGAACTGTAAATCCAAATGGAGTTTAAACAATACAAGTAAAAGCAATTGGATTGCTTGTACACACTCCAGCAATATAAATATAATAATGTTTGCTTGAAGCTAGAACCTCAGTTTCCTTCTGAAATAATATGAATAAAAGGCTGATAATAAAATGTATGTTTGTATTATACAAGTAGTATATTTGCATCATTTAATTTGTCTAATAATTAAATATTGAACATGGTAAATTAATGCAAAGTTATTACATTTTTAAAACTCTATTAAAAGGGCATTTGGTGGGATGGACTGGACTGATTTTGCTTGAATATATTAATCTTGTCCATTTTTGCTAATTATCTTTAAGCCGATGCTACTTGGTGGTGAGAGAAATTTCACACTTCTCAGTCTACTGATTTCCTTTTTTCGTCAGATATAACATCTGTTATTGGACCCTGTATTTAACCTACAAAGTGACGTAGATGCTTAGATGTGGTACATTAAGTGTAAGGGTCTGTTGCTGGATTTGGCCTGAACAATGTGAAATGGAATAAGCTGATGGAACAACATTAAACTGCTTCTCTTAGTATCTAAAGCTTTGCATCCGGTGACAGCAGCAGATTGCCAGAACTCACAGAACGCCCAGCAATGTGATTATTGTGTTATCACTTAAAGGTTAAGGGATAAGAATGCTTCCTGTTCAGTCTGCTGCTGGTAGTCATCCAGAGTGTCCTGTGAACAACTGTCAGATAACCCCCACCCAAAACCACCTTGTAACATTCATTATAATATTAATGAGAATATTGTTTTTATTTTTAAGAATTTAAGTTTACATACTACATTCTGCTCTCTAAATAATAATGTGCTTTAAATCTTTATATTCTAAAACAGTATATTCATAAACAATCGTTTTAATGAAAATCGGCCCAAATGTTGATATTATTATGGGAACAATTCAGAATTTGACCACAAGATGACAGTATCTCTCCTTTTCGCTGCTATTTTATTAGTTTATTAGTTATATAGATTATTGTGGTCCTGCTGAGCTAAACTGTAGTTCAAGTTTTTACTGAAAGCATTTGTTTGATGGATAAACGTTCTCTTGGAAAACAGATTTCTTCGTAAGTGAATGTTTTTGCAGTTTCTGAATTGCATAACTATAAAATGAATAAATTATATTGGGAAATAGTCTTGTGTGCAAGCAGTCTCTCTCAGCAACTGTTTATTAGTCAGACACACAAGGTGACTAAAAAGTGAGAAAATTGATTCAATCAGAATTCCATAACTGGCTCTTCTTTATCAGCTGACCTACATATCCACAACAACACTACTGGGACATTCAAGTGGCAGAGCAATGTCCCCCTCCAAAGAGATACAAGCTAATTTTAGTTTCCAGGCTACACAGTCCTGTGGAGAATATGTCTCAGAGGATGGGAATGAAAATGGA
This sequence comes from Corydoras maculifer, assembly GCA_019802435.1. NCBI lineage: Eukaryota > Metazoa > Chordata > Actinopteri > Siluriformes > Callichthyidae > Corydoras > Corydoras maculifer. The sequence continues at coordinate 1,099,144 of JAFMOD010000998.1, forward strand.
CATGAAAAAGTGACCCATTAAAACAGGTTTATTACCAATTCCATAATCAGGGCTACACTTATTTACTATCGGAGGGGTAATCTAGGAAAAGAACTAAACAAAATCATAAAGAATGAACAGTGTCAAACAGCCTCATAGGGGTTGTTGTTTGGTTTATCATCAGTTAATTTAACAGTTACTGTAAACTACATACAGGCAGTAACAAGGCTTTTCTAAACCTGAAGTGGCCTAATGTCTTTGCTTTTATGAGATGTACAGTATTTGTTAAGTCATTTACTAAACACCATCAATATCTTGTTCAAGGGGCAGGGTAGATCAGTAGTTAGGGTGTGGGACTATCCTTAGTGCTTCAGGGGTGCTGTATCATGGTTGACCTCTAATTTGACCCTCACCATTAAATAATGTAATACAAACCTTAGACACCATGAACTCTCACATTGCTAGATATATTGCAATGCAGTCAATACCAAATACATTAATGGAAGAATGTAATATAGTAAATGTAGATGTTTACATTTAAACCACGCAGCAACTAATACAAACAGAAATATTAATATTGTGGCTTATAATAATTCCTGAAGAAGCTAGTCAGTAATGCATATTAACTTAATATTAAATTGTTTTGGGTTAAATTATACTTTGGTGACCGTTGCCTCTTTGCCATGTGAAAGGTTTCTAATGCCAAGTGCTCCAGGGTGTGCATTCATGGCACCCTTTGCTTTCTTTTCCCAAACCTATTAACACATTCCTTTTGCTCTATTATATGCCTGTAAATGTTTTTCATGGCAAACTTCCTAGTAAAATAATGGTTAAAAAAATGCTGAAGCCCTGTGCTACACAAGTCTACAGGTATCTTTTGTGGCCCATGTACGTCTTTCACCAATCCATATAACTGCTGATTCTACAGATAATTCATCAGTCAACACAGAAACACTTAGTCAGCAATTCTAGGAATCTTGGGTATATTTCGATTTCTGCTGTTAACAAGCGGAGAGTTTACTGAGGTCATTATATCTAAAATTACTCCCAACATTAATTGAATTACTCCAGAAAGTAACTGACCATCAGTGTGATGTTAATCTGTTGTCTTTATCTTGCAGAACAGTGCAGTTTACTCACAGCAGGGTGACCCTTGTTCTCCTGGGTGCTAGGTGCCCAAGTGACCCGGGGGTTGGGGTTGGTGTCAGGTTTTTAATAAGTGGTGATTTATTTAATTATCTGTGAATGAACTTTTTAAAGAAGTCCAGCCTGATTTAAATTTATTTCTTTGTCTTAAACCATTTCAGAGTGCTTTTGATGAACGCTGTGGTTTATTGTCCAGCATAAAGAACTTGGACTTGAGCTGGAGTCCAAGTTTACTGACACTGGCCTCAAGTTCTGCGCTAGAATTCTTCATTAGTGTTTAGATTTTGTGATGCCAAGCACACTTTTGTTTCTAGGAGCAGCAAAGCACCTTCTAAACCATCTGAAACTCCTCATTGTTTTCTCTATTTTAAATGTTTTATTTAATGTATTTATTCATTTTTATTATTTTCTTGTATTTTTATTATTTATCTTGTACTCAAAACCATAATACACTCCAGTAAATGGAGGCCAGCTGTTTACAGGATCTTGAGGAATGAAGCTTAGGTTTCTTTAGGTATGCTTATTAATCCTTTTATTTCCTCATCTTTTATTGGTTGCTCGATTGATTGCAGATTTTCTGGTTTCATGGAACCCACTTCTGTTCAGATGAAAACAGATAGTAAGATAAATTATGTGTGCTTTTGGATCTTGTCTGCAGCTCAGTTTAAATCTGTTTGGAAGATGTTCAAGGTTCTTTCAACACTCTTACTTCATCAATTTTTCCGTTCATGAGCAGAGACTTTAACTGTGGTGTCCCGAGCTGCACGATGTCTGCAGTGGAAACGGGGAAGTTAAGTTCTCTGTATATGGACTTTGATTCTCAGTTGTTTATGCTCAGAGTGATTCACATGTCAGACACCATGAAAGCTGATTAAATTCTCTCAGAACTGCAAATTAGAGGAGCTGTTAAATAAAGAAGTAAAGTTAATTGTCTATTTATACTCTATGTATTGTTACAGATAAGTAAATTTTTTGTTCATTATGTTCCAGTGTTATGTTCTTGATTGCCGGTGCGGGGTTAAGTTTATTTAACTCTCAACATTTCTGATCCGTCTCATTATGAGGTGCTGACGAGCTGGATCAGGTAGCTTGAGAGGAGGACATAAATATAACCAAAACAGCAGGGCAGTGTGGTTCATCTTCATGCATCCTGTCTAAACCTGTACAACCCATCCTGTGACATTACACTGCCTCATCCAAGTGATTCTGAATCTCTTTGACCGCTGTAACTGAGCACTGACCACTAGGCCAAGATTTTGCGTCATCCGCATTTTTTAATGTCCTGATGCATTGACTTCTTGTGTGCCGGTCAAGTACAGTTTGACCTTTGGTTCTGAGTGGACACTCTCTCTCTCTTTGTCTATCTTTGTGTGCCCTCCTGTGCTAAGGCTCGTATGTAATAGGGAGGACAGAACATTTCACACCAGAGTGGAGTGTCCGCTGATTTCCTGAGGATACGGCCATGAACTGCCCTTTTAAATAACACCTTTCTGTGCCTGGGGTTTTTCATTCTTATAGTTCTGGGCAGAAACTAAATGCACACATTCACATGGATGTGCCTGCACTGTGTGTGTCATCAAGAACATCAGATGACATCATAACTGTAATGTAAGGCCACCTATGAGGGTGTTTTGTATTCAAAACCTTCATCTTGTCTGTGATTTATGACTGTTTTGTATGGTTTGAGAAAAAGTAAATGTTCTTCTAAAATGCCCTCTTCAGGTCATATGGCATTAACTCTAATTGTGATAAGGCTTATTTTACATGGCTTTAATCCAAGACAATATGTTCTAAACCATTTTTTGATGAAAGACCTGTATACTTGCATAATTGTTTTATTGCACTCACATTTATTAACTCTGTTCTTCTGTAGACTAACAGCCTCTCTAGAATTTTTCTCGGCCTTTCCTCTTTTGAGAGCCACAAGGGGCTCCTACAATGCAACTCTAAGATAAGCACCATTAAGTGTATTAAAACATATTATTCCAAGTCACAGGTCACACCAAAAAGTTTAGCAACCTGGCAGACGGTGTAATTTTGCCCATCAGGTCACACTGCTATTACCTACATTTCAAAAATCCAGGGAGTGAATGATGAGAAAAGAGTTAAAGCTCTAAGTAATTTGTAACACAGAGAATAAACATTAGTGCAAAGGTCTTCCCTCATGTGCAAGGTTGTTCCAGATGAGTGGTACAAAATTCTCTCTGAGGGAGGCCTGCTACCTGGGAGGTCTGTGTAATCACTCAAATACTCTTAGCAGCAGATCATTTACAGAGCATAGTAAGTGAAGGATGGGGTGAAGGAGAGTTAATGGATGGAAAATGAAAAGGCTTGAGTAGGGTGTGAGTTGAGTGTTGTGGGAAGTAAGTCCATGGGATCCATGAGCTGGAGGACTGGTGTGTTTCAGTGTTCAGACATGCCTCATCATAATCAGCTACAGTAATATATATGGTATTAAGATAAAATGTGTGTTGAAAAGCTCCATTCATTAGGGCACTAGGAAACTACCCAATACCACTTACAAATAACAGATGCAGGATAAAGGAGGCATTTGAGAGGAGCCTAATCTTCATTTATGAACCACAAATCATCTACTAATGAACTTAATTGTACTACAACAAAGTTTATTATTTATTCCAATAAAACAGATCATTGTGGGCATCGTGGGGTTGCGCTGTGTTATTTTTTTATATAATGACAGGTTTTTTACAGTCATATGATTCTGATCAGGCTGAATGGGCAAAGCAGGATGGAGGAGGACCGACGACCATACGTGTAAACAGGTAATTAATACACGTTTGTATGTAATGGTTTTAGCTACAGCCTCAGAGTAAAAAAAGACTCACTGATTCCAGTCAAGGTATTTTTAATATTATTAAATATTAATCTATATTAAAGAGTTTGCATGTTCTTCCTGTTTCTGGGTTAAAAAAATTTAAGAGTATACCCAACAGAAATTACTGCCCAACACTGTAACTGTACACTGTGTTTATATAGAAAACATCACAGGTCGATGCAGCTGACTCACTTCACATGATTCGGCCTCATATGATGGTTTTGTTAGTTAGTTTTCTGCAACAATTAGTTCATCACAGTCCTTCTATGAAGTCTTTCTCAATAATTCTAATGTTTGGACATTTGGAGATTTTTTTTAGATTTTTCATGGGGTTTCTCCACAGGGGTGTTATTAATGTAAACCACATTGCTTGTGACTTTTCCACACTCCAGCTCACTTCAGTTGGCTCCAGTTGAATTCAAGGTTCCCCTTCCTTTTATTCAGGATGTTTAAGGGTCAGTTTGATGAGTCTGAATGAGTACGAGTACTAAAATGTTGCACATGTTTTTCTTTCTAACGCACTACAGTTTGAACACTAAAATGATGAAGGCTAACTAACTGGTTTCAGTAGAGTGTATTTTGAATATGTTTTTGTTGCTTTCCCAGCACTGACTATCAAGCCTTTCCAACATCCATTGTGTTTTAAAGAGCTAATCCAGCACAGATGAAATCAGCAACAGACCTGACACCACTTCAAACCAAATGAACCATTCAGGTAAGTGTGAATGCAGGTGTTGACTAGATTCTGTGTTTATTTTTTTCTCCAGGATCTGTCTTCTGTTTGCAAAGTGTAAAAGTCAACCCACTTCATTAAAGAAAATCATAAAACATTGTAAATACACATCAAAATGTAACACCTGGAAACAATGGGCTATAAACCATTTGTTGTTTAGTTCTCTCAGTTGTTTGATCTCATTAACTGTAATGTTGATGTGGGTTTACAATACCGGCTGAATGTGGGTTACACAAGTTTGATGGAAGCCGCCTTTCCTCTGTGTGCGTCACCAAGCATGCATGTTTTTCTTTCTTTTAGTCAACCCCTTGCTGAAAATGCATTTGCATTCCTTCACCCATTTTCCTATGATTACATGAACCATACCTGTGTTTACACCTACAGCTGTCCTTCATCTGAACTCACCCCATGAACTTTATCTGCAGTTTTTACCTAACAATTGTTATTAGTGTTGCGTGATTATATGTGTATGTTTGCTTCCATGGAAACGTGAAATACTAGATTTTTTACTCTGTGTAGATTAATCTCAAGGTGACATTAATTCCAAAACAGGGGGAACATGTTTAATATGAGTATGACCTTTGATTTAAGTTGTAAACTCAGTCTCACCGTTCTTATGAAAAATACATTTCGGTCTTTGAAGTAGTTTTGGTTCAAGCTCAGGATCAGTTCTGGTTTTCTTGTATTTAATGTCTTTAAACTGTGAATATTGAATCTTGAAATTTATTACAATATAATATTATTATTTAATTTAGTATTGAAAATTTGGGTTTGGCATGGTTGTTTTCCTGATTACAGGAGCAGTGTTTGTGCCACACATATCTCCCATTATTCATTTTCTTTTCTCAAAGGTAAAGTGATAAACAAAGTAGAATGCTTACGCAAAATCCATGTCGAGACAGGTCAGACCAAGTTCACAGCTCAGCTACAAAATTTTTAAAATGCTGTATATAGACAGCGAAAGAGAAATAAAGAATCTCTGCGTGCACAAATTAACTTCAGTAAACCTTCAAATGGATGTAATAATTTTAAATTATGTGTCTTAAATTTTATTCAGTGGCTGAACTTTTAATTATTGTGTTTTAAAGGCAGAAACCATATAAGAGAAAAACAGGGTGATGTTCTTGTCATTATGTCCAGAAAGGAAGTAAAGCAAGCATGTAAAGTAATTACTTGAGGACCGCCAAAGAAGTTCACTCATGCTACAAATTCATATGTTTATGGTTTGTATTGAACACTAATTGAGCCATATTTCCCTTTTTTTCCAACAGTTATGCATCTGTCTTTCAAGCATTATATTTATATTATAATTGAGGTGTTTTAAAGTAATGTGTAGTCATTCATTTTAAATTGTCTGTAAATTATTCCACATCATCACATATACTGTATGTTCATTCCACTGATTTACTGTTAGTGCATGTAGAAAACCTATAAAGATAAGCATCTGCACCTTGTCTCTTAACCAGATTTATAGCTAAACTACATGGTTGCAGCAATGTACGATTTGTCCAGACTGTTTAAACTCCTCTGTTTGCATCATTACCTCTGCTGGACAATAAGCATTTAAGGTAACACAAAATAATTTCATTATTTGACTTAAGTACATACATTGCTTTGATTATGATGTGTATATATGTACACGGCAAGAGATGTGGGAGGAGGGTGAGGATTAATAAAGTGTGTCTCCCTCAGAATCCTTTCAAGATGAATGGAAAGAGTAAAGTGTCTTGAAATTACATTTATTTAAACTAAAAGCTGTGAAAACAAATATGTATATATATATGTGTGTGTGTGTGTGTGTGTGTGTGTGTGTGTGTGTTTTACAAACCTTAACAAATTGTTCTCAACAACAAAAGCATGTAATCCATCAACCGATAGTCGGGATGCTGTTATGTTCCTAGTTTGCATTGCTTAAATAGTTTGAGGTGTATTTTGAGAAATGTTTTGGATAATTGCTCAGTTATCAAAGCCTGTGTCTTTTCATCTCAGTTTCCTTTCATGACTTTCAGATTTGTCTTTGGAATTTGCTATATGGTAATATAATCAGATGTTCCATTTTTCTGTCCAACGTTCTGTATTTCACTGGTTTAAACAAGCATGAAACGAGAACTCCGAGCCAATTTATTTCATCAAATGTTCCATTTTCTCCAAACATACCTCTGATGATTGTTGACCTTTCTTTTTATTCTGCTGTATTAACGGTATGATGCTGCACAGTACCATCAGTGGAAGCTCATTAATGTAAGCAGCATTAATCAAATGTCTAGAGATAAATGTCTGTTTGAATACACTTTCGTAGATCTTCAATGCCCCTTATCCTAATTAGGGTCAGGGGGAGTTCTGATAAGTGGGGAAACACACTGGACACATCACCAGTCACAGACTTCCACACTCATTCACACATGGAGGCAATTTGGTGTCACTTAAAGGCATGTTTTTGGACTGTTGGAATAGAATAGTGTGTCCTAGAAAATTCAGACTGAAATCTGGAGAAACTACACAGAAGGTTGTGGGTTTAAATCCCAGCTCAATTGAAGTTGCCAATGTGGGCCCTTGAGCCAGGCCCTTAATTTTCATTGCTCCATGGGTTCATCATGGCTGAGCCTGTACTCTTACTCCAAGTTGCAATACTGACCTAATGTAACTTACACACAATGTCTGGTATTAGTGAATGTAAACGTGTAAAAAAGAGTTTTGCAGTTGTTTTTACGATCTTTTCTGCATTTATTTCTGTACCTCCTGGGTGTTGAGTCCAATCCACATAGCAAACAGTGTGAATAATTTTCCTCAATAATTCATCATTATCTGCTATTTCAACGTAAATAGAGTTAATCTAATGAAGCAGTAAATGCAAAGGAGTTGTTTAAATTGTCATTAAGCACATTGTCGAAGCCAAGGTAAGCCTCATATTTTCACTGATAACGAATGACATGTTTCGAGCATTCCTGGAATTTCCTTCTTATTTTCCCCGTCCTTTATCTTTGTTCAGGGCTTGAGAATTGTTTTTCAGTTTGCCTGTAAGATTCCATCAGGTGGACAGGCGGGGGTGAAGGACGGAGGTCACAGTCTCTCATGCGTAAGGAGATAACACCTCACCTGCTTGCCCTGGCCTGTGCCCCCTGTCTCTCTGAGCTGTAAGTGTTCCAGTGAGACATACCACTCATACCACAGGAGCAATAAACATAGTTTAGAAAGGATTAGTAGGAGACTGGAGTTTAGATCTGTTGAGTGATATCCTTGCAGTTGACACTTGGGGATTGTGAATGAAGGCGTAATGGTTTCACATGTTTACCTGAGGATCTGTATTCCTCATTGTGTGAGTGGAGAATCTTTGGAGCCACAACTTTCATAAAGAGCTTGAGAGATATGTTGTCTTTCCTGAATCTACTCCTGCTCTGAAATGTTCCACCTTGACTTGAGGTCTGTGAGAAATCCACTGGCCCTCTACAGGTATAAGTTGCTAAATAGCAGGATGCAATATTTGAAACCCAGTCTAACTGTGTTTTGTCATATGAGGCCTTGAAAAATGATCCAGTCTCCTCGGGCTGTTCCTGTCATTTTTCACATCAGAGTTGGACTGCAAGGCAGGCACGCAAGGACTAGGAGGCCGCAGTTCATTAAACCTGAACACAGACCTAGTTAATCACTGCAGCAATTCCACTATGATTGGGGCACAGGTGCTATGAATAAGCCCTTTCACTGGTATTAATGTGAAATAGCCCTTTGCATGCTGTGTGTAATCAACAGCCCCTCTGTAGGACAAAGCGAGACACACTTTCAAATAGTAACTGTTTTTTGTTTTGCAAAAACTATTTTGTTGGATTGGCTGGATAGTCAGGGCTGGGAAAAATAAAAAAGGAAATCATTGTTATTTATAAGTCACTTGAAGTGAAGTCAACTGAACCTAGTACAATTTAGTTAATTGTGTAGCCAAATAAATTAACAAAGGTTAAATTAAACAAAGCTGAAGTGACACAACTAGCATATGCCATTTAATATGTTATTTATTTTTGCATGTAAGTACCAGTCCTTAAGACCTTTATGCTTTGTAAATTGCTGATGTCAAATCTGCTTCAGTTGACACAATCAGTATGTTGCAGCTCTGTAAAGCAATTCTCCAAATTGCTCAGTTTTAGGCCGAATATTAAAATCAGACATGTTTATTTTGCTAATTATGAAAGGAGCCAGTTAAATTAGATGATGTTGCTGAAATAGATGACTCACTTAACTGCAGCTTCGAATGTTTGCTTGTAAAGGCTTGATGACTATGGCCCAAGGTAAAAATTTACCCATATTAAAAATATACATACCTTAAAAACAAAGGCTCTGATTCGGATTTTAAATATTACATAAAGAAATCCACTTTCAAAAGGAAAAGAGAAAGTTTTGAATTTGTGGAAACAAATTCATTTATTTATTTTATTTTTCAACTAATTTTATTTAATTAGATCAGTCCATAGTTTTCTTTCATTCCTGATGTGTAGTCTCATTCATGCTCCAATATACAAACTTTTAAAAAATCCTTTTCTAAGTATGCCAGTACACTTTGAAAATACACCCTTGAAAAACCTTTTGGGTTCTACAGCAACATGTATATAAATATACTATCCCTTTCTCTGCCTGACTTTTCTTTGTTTCCTGCAAACTATGTAAATGTTCATTTACTTATAGTGATGATTCTGCATTTTATTAGTGCTGCATTGATGCTGTCTGCATGCCTGAATCTGTACGAGCAAAAAAGCACTAAATTTTTCTTTACACTAATTAAAGGCTATAGAGGAAGAAAAGCAAGCAGGAGAGAAAGCAAGTGAATATTTCTGAGCTGATTTCACCTCCCAGGGGACGGAATAATGTTACACTTAAACAACAGCAGATCTCACACACAGGATATGTGGTTAAATGCAACCTAAGCCAGATAAACAAATCAACACGCAGACCATAAAGTCCATAACTTAATATTGTATGATTATTAGTTTATAAAGCCCATTTATTTAGTAAAGCCTTCTAATTCTTGTTTGTTGTGTTGGTAATGCAAATATGACTGCAACTGGGCATATAACATGTAACTTTTGTTCGGTTCGTCCTACTGATGGTGGTGCCACCTTTTGGATTTTTTTTTCTGTATTAAAAAGTAACATGCAATATGATTATCATCTAAATAATTATGAAAGAACAGAACATTCCTTAGCTACAATATTTCCAGTTGGTAATTACACCCAGTGCACAAATGGTGTGATGGTAGATCATTTCTATTTTGTGGTAACATGATACAACACATCAGCCCAGATAATGTCAGGTTCTGAAAAGAACATTTAGGAATACAGTGTTCTTTGATGTTAATGACATGGGCGCTGTTTGAGACAGCTTTCCCGCTTTCTTTCAGGATTTATGATGATAAACATAATTTCCAATATTGTTATCAAGAGAAGAGTTGCATGAACCAAACATATGATCTTAGTGAACTCTATGTTAATAGACAATTCTTTATATTAAGGAAAATGTGTCTGTTTTTCCTTACGAAGTATGAAGTCATTGGTGGTGAATAACCACAAGGCCTGTTTTGTTATTGTGCCGGTCTGATGAGTTGATGAGTTACACTCTGCTTGCATGTGTACAGAAAGCAACTATTTGGCTTTACCATTCATGGCCAGTGGGCACAGGCATAACAAAATGCTGGAATAAATATAGCACATGTTGAAAACCTGCATTCCAATGTCTTTACTTTCACCCCATTAGCAGACAGCATGCTGACATCATGGTGAACTATGTTATGAACAAGAAAAAGAGTAAAGAATCAGAAAATTGTGATGTTCGTCTGTGGTTGGTAAAAAAGCAAAGTTTGTAAAAAAAAAAAAAAAGGAAAAAAAAGAAAAAGCATTTGGGGCTCTAACCTAAATCAGTTAACAGCTGTGACCCCAGTCAGAGGGCAAGGAGTGTTCCCATTTCAGCTCATCAGTGCAAAATCTATACTTCCTTTTATTCCCAAAATAAATAATTCATACATAATTAGATAAATAGTTGGAAAGAAAGATTGTTGCTGATTGTTGTTTATTTTAAACTCTTTAGATTTGTAGTCCTACCCACCCCCACCCCATCCCCCTTTACTACTCCTTTTTTTCTTGGACACTCAGGCCATTTGTATGACCCACTCAGTAGCCACAAAAGAATGTTTGGAATTTCTTATTTTTCTTTTTTCTGATCTCTGTGGGACTGCAGAGGGGCTTGGGAATTTTGGGACAAATCCCATACGTCCTGTGCTATCTTAAAAAATCTTGGAAATTGGACTTTTGTGGTTTAAAGTGTCCTTTAGATCTGTCTAAAATGCAAAGGTTTTTGTCCAGCTCTGGCTTCAGGACATGTTTGACCAAACAGAGTGTGATATTAGAAACCATGTCTGTAGTATGTACACACACACAAATACAAACACACAACATACATATGTGCACCTTAGTGCTAATTGATTATCTTTATTCATCTGCTACCATGTTTTTGTATCAAGCAGGGAGCCCTTATGTGTGAAGAACATTATGGAGAACATACAATGGCTAAACAAGGCAAATCTTGTCCTCCCTGCCCAGTAATCAAACCCACAACCTTTTGGCAGTGAGGTGAGATCATAACCAGCTCCGCCATACTTTCTATCCACCATTTGCACTATAACCATTTGCAGGCTTATATATTTATATTAATGTATTTGTATTGATTATCATGCAATGTCTTTATGTAACTTCTCTATAAAATCTGGATAACAACTATGGTAGCTATAGCTGTATGCAAAAGTTTAAGCAAATTTATCCAACTTCCATCTTGTTATTCCAAAGAGTTTTTTTTAATTATTGGTTGCTAAGGAAACAAACGTGCATGTTTTAGCTTTCAGAACATGATACCATTTAGAAAAGAAGACATATATTTTATGGACCCAAAGTTGACACTAGTCTTCAACACATTTAGTCTAGCGGTTTTCCACAGCATTTCTTTGTGTGTACAGACTACATTCCAAACAGCATGTCACGTCAAAACAGGATCACCACTGTTGGTTGCATCTAATATAACATTCTCTTGCTTTTTATGTGGTTTGAGACAAAGCCACATCACGTTAAAAGTACTGACCGTGTGTGCGTGAGTCAAATTTATCTTCACTTTGATCATAATAAAGTACAGTGAACAGGGATTTATCTGCTTATGAAAGGTGCTATAGAGAACAAAGTTATGTAACTGGTTGCTGTCCCAAAAGCCCATATGCTATTTTAATTCCCATTTACAGTTAACATTGTTCCTGTAATTAAATTGTTTTGCATTTTGGTTGACTTATTTAAAAATAACACAGATCTCTGTCCTGATTGGCTGTTGCTGCTCACTTTAAAACGGCATTGACTCAGAAAAGCATTTTTTTGTGCTTCTCATCAAAGCGATTTCCCACAGTTATTCTACAGTTAGGGAAAAACAAAGCACAAGTAACTTAATGCTACAAAGGAAACTTGGTTATGCTCAGGTGCTTAATAAGTATAACACAGGTAGTCTTTCTCAAAATTTTTGAGTTTATAAATACAGATTATGGGGCAAATCCAATGACTGACCAGTGACATTAAAAATAGTCTGATATCTAAAATTAATCTTTTATCTCATATTCAGTACAACGCATCCCTTATAAACATGACTGGGTTGAATGCCTTTTGTATTTTTGTAACTGAGATAGACTGGGATTTAGATATGCATCTGTACATGCCCAAACAGTGCAATACTGAATATTTCAATTATGGCCTATTTGGAAATCATGTATCTTTAATTAAGATTCATAGCCTGGAAGAAACACAGTTCCTAGATCTTAGATTCATTTGAAAAATTCCATGAGTGTTTAAAGTCCAGAGTTGGGTAAAGGTGGTGATGGGGCCAGTGAGGATAAAGGAATGTAGTTAAACTTCATGGATGGAAGAATCATTAGCATGTCATTACATTATTTAAAAACAGTGAGAGGGAAACCAGTGAGAGGGAAACATTGTGCGTTATGTTGAATAAAGCATAAAATAAAAAGATAATCTAATGTTTAATGGAATAAACATATGTAATATTTAAAAAATTATATATTAAAAAAAGACATACAATTCAACCCCTTTGCTTAAAGTCTTATAAATAGGTTATATAAATAATTGTCATTCAATTAACTTAATAAGTCACTTTATTGACTAAATAACTTCCACCTGTGTGCAATTAAAATGTCACATGATGTGTCACATGATGTTAATTTACACACACCAGTTCTGAATGGCACCATGAATGAGCAACTCAAAGATCACATCATTACCATCAGCAGCAGCAGCAGCATTGTGAAAAGGTTTTGGTTTAAGAAAAAAATCCCAAACTTCCAACATTTTTTTTTTTTTTTTTGCCATCTTAATCAGTGAGTACCATGATCAGTGACGTGTGGCCTATTTAAGGCACTGGGCATTCTCATTCTAAGGCACCTCACATTACGTTATTTTTAACTTGTACTATGTACAACTAAGGCTAATTAATACATTTATTTATAGTAATCAATCTTTTTTTTTAATGACAGGTGGAGGAACTGGATTACCCAACGGAAGATGAGGGCTACATATAGAGAACATGCCCTTCACAGTCCAACGTTTAAGTAAGGATCAAATCCGGTTTTATGGTGCTGGGCATCATTTAATGTAGTATTGTATATGTTTTAATGACGAAAATCTGCAAAAAAAAAAAAAAACTCTGGAAACTTCCTGTCCAGACTCTAGACTAAATGGACATGATCTCTCAGAAGCAGTGTATTGTTTTGCTTACTTAAAACATTATCACTGCAGGAAAATCAACACCTTTTAGATATGAAGAGACAAATAGCTAAAAGAAGAATTAGGGGAAGTGCAATAAAAATATTTAGAGAGGGCAGGGATACGGGAAGAGAATGGCAGCACTTATCTTTCCATCGTCTGGTCTATCCAAGTGAAGCATAAATAAAAGTAAAAGTGTAAGACATTGATCTTACTTTATATTGTTAAAAAAAAGAAGTCAAATTGTTTCATTTCATTTAAAATTGAAAATTTTTGGTGCTTGGCTTTAAATTGGGTTTTATTGTATAATAATACAATAAAGGAAAGGAAGTGTTTTTTTTTTTTTTTTTTTTTTTTTTTTTTTTTTTTTTTTAAAACAGCTGATTCGGTTCAAACAAAAGTCTTTTTCCTGCTGCATGAAGCACCGGAACTTCAGGTATTCAAAAATCAGAACCTGGATTTTTCTCCTGGCTTCATGCCAAGTACTTAAATTTCCATTTAAGGTACTCAAGGTGATCTGTTTGCATTCTGTTAGCCTAAAGCCGTGTGGGTGGGTCCAACAGCAGCCAATACCACAAGCACTTTTACACAAAAGGAAAGGAAAACAGTCAGACTAAATGAATCCTTCCCATAGTGGCTTATCCACAACCTTTTTCTTTCACACACAACCTGCCTGTGAATTTAGTTAAGTCATTGTGCTAAAATATGCTCTGACATCATCTGGCTAACTGGAAGTCATGTCACCTCTTTTGTCTAGACTCCCTTTCTGTGACTTTCTTTTCACTCTGTGGATTTGTAGGGGCTGCTGTGCCAGGAGTGCACATTCCTGTAAGGCCAGTGGGCCTGATTTCTAGAGAAGTTTAGAGAGGCACATTGCATACCCTCTGGAGTTGGTGTTTGGGTGTGTGTATGTGAACTTGTTCGCATGCGCATATGCAAAGTTGAATCTTTTTACCTTTTGATACATTTATGTTTAGACTCACATTGAATTATTGAACTAAATATTAGTTTGTTATAATAACAGTAGTTTCCAGATTTTACAATTTATACATAAAAATTAGGTTATAGGTTAGGTTAAAATACTGTGCTATTTTAAGCTCATAATGATCGGATATGATCAGTGAACTTAGTATTTAGTATCTTTAATTTACTCATTAGCATGTCTTTGGAATTTGAGAGGAAACCCACTCAAAAAAAGAGGATGATGCAGTCTCCACACAGAAAAGACCCCAACTGACAATCAAGCCTAGAAGTTTCTTTCTGTGACATGGAATTGCTAACCGCTGCTCTAATGTGCCACCCCAAAATGAGTGTTAAGGGCTCTCAGAAAACCCTGCATCCCAAAATTAAACTAAATTTTAAATTAAATCCCATAATTGTAAATAAATTAAAGACTTATTATCAAATACACAACATGAACATGTCTTACTCACTCGTGTGCGCGCGCGCTCTCTCTCTCTTTCTTTCTCTCTCTCGTGCTCTCACACACACACACACAGTCCTCCACAAGAACATCCTTCTTTATTGAATTTCCTTTTATTTCACACTGCAATATTAAGCTATATTTATTTCTTGTTTTCTCCTTCACCCGCTGCTCTGACAGGGATTATTACCTTGTCTTCATTAGGTGCAGAATTGAGAAACAGAGCCATGTGTCAGTCACTGTTGGAAAAGTGATCTGTTTACATAGTATATTGTTTTATGCAGGTCTAATCACTGAAAACAAATAACTGTAGTGCAACAATATCTATATAATATACAAAAGAGTTTTGTAGAGGACACACACACACACACACACACACACACTTACAAATGTACAAACCCAGGATACATTATAGGTTTTATTAGGAGTAGCCACATTATCTTTATCCAAAAACAATTTATTTGCAATTATAATTATTGTTTTTTTTCTTAATACAGTTAAAGTGCCAGTTCTGAACATCACATTCAAACCACAAGTATTAATATGGATTAAGCCCCTTATTCATGGCTATAAGTCTCCATTTTGGAATTTTTATAGATATTAATTGTACGCAAGCAAAGGAATTCACTTTCAATAAGCCACTTAAGCCTCAATGAGATCGGTCCCTGTTTATAGTTTTATAATATTTCTCAAATGTCTATTAATAGGTTCAGATCAGGATTTTGTTCGGATGAACCATCTCTTTATTAAACATATCCAGAGCTTAAGAGTCCTTACAGCCCTCATGCCAGTGTTTGGCATTGAGCGTGATATCTTAGGCATGTGTGCTGCTGCCTGGCCAAAAAAATCCAATCTACTGAATATCCTGGCAAATAGTTTTAAGTCTGACATTGAGCAATGATGATTTTAACATATTATGATCCTTGTCCAATTCTTACTGCTTCCCAACAATGCAGGTGCTGCTCTTGGATGAATTCACTTTGCAGTGTCAGTATATATTTGACATAAAGAAAACAATGTGGTTATGGACAGTTTTCTGTTGAGTTGCTGAGTTGGTGTAAGTGATCGAGCTGTGTGTACTGGATAGAGGAGGTGAATTTATATCTCTGTCTCCATTAACACTGTACAATCATTTCTAAATGTCATCATCAAAGGCACAACACAAGACATTTGCTCTAGGGTCAATATTAACATTCATTATGTAAAACATAATACATAAAAGATTTAAATAACAGTGAATTTAAATATATATATATATAAATACAAACATAATATCCAGTTAATTTTTGTACAATACCTTAAGTGATAAATATGCACGTTGATTTAAACATTTTTTTTCCAGTTTGGCAGAAATAGAGGCATAGCATAATTTTTTGAAGTTTTGAGCCTTTTTTATATAACACTATTCCACAAATCTCCTTCTGCAGTCTGTCCTATAAAAACTCTGTGTTCAGATGTGGCTTTGCCCTTACCGAAGGCATCTATTTGAATAACTAAGCATATTGTACTGGAGCACACTGTAACAAATACTACCATAATATATTACAACAATTAGCTGTCGGTCCAGTTAAAAGTTTTTTTTTTGTTTGAAAAATAATACAACATTTAAAGCATCTATTGCTCTATTATGTGTAAGTGTCTAGTTTAATTCAGCTTCATTTAAAAAAAAACTCTATTTCAATGACCTGGTTCATGAAGTGCATACCATTTTTGACACATTCTGAATGCCTGTGTTTAACAGCGAAAGTCTAAAACTCTTCATCCCTTTTCAATGGCAGCTCTTGTTGGAATCCAGGGTGTTTCCACTGTGGATTTTCTCCACAGGTTACACCCTGTTTAAATGGTTAAGAGAGCCACCAATGGCGTGCCAGTGTGTCAACACTGTCACTTGACTCTGACTTGACCTCTGACACTTATTCATAGCCTTTGTCATCTCATTAGAGTAGTGTTTCTTGACCCTGGTTCTAAAGGCCCACCATTGCCCTGCACATTGGAATTAACCGCTGAAATGAATTGTGATGCAGTGTGTAATTACAACACAAATGCACATTCCAGTTAAATGAGTGCAGGGCTTTTAGGCCTCCAGAACCAGTCATGGGAAATACTGCAATGAAGACCTGAAATACTTAAATATGTATTCATAATTATTATTATTTTATTTAATTATATAGATAATTATCATTATTACTATTGAACTGTTTTTGTGCCGCAAGTCAGTAATTGGTTTAATGTGTTTTGGAGGACAGAGTGTCAATAAGGTGCTTTTTCTTTTCTTCCACGGTCATAAAAATAACATGTAACTAAGAATCCCACAAATATCACATTGCATTGTTCAGATTTCCCTTTTCTTTGGGTGTAAACAAAATAAAGCAATAACCTATCAGCAGTGGATGATTGCTGGATCACTTTTCTCTGATGGGTCCAGTCACGTTCCCACATGTAGTCTTTTACATTATGCACATTAGATTTGTACATCAGTCCCTCATCTTTAATAAGTCTCGCTCCCTAATTCAGATGATTGCTGATGCTCAAGGCCTGCTTATACACTTGGGTCACATCATCCAGATCACCCAGCAAAGAGAAGCTTCCATTGTCCCCTGGCGACCCAGGAGGGCTAAAGGTGACCTTTGATCCGTGAAATGGCGTTGCTGGCTGCAGTCCCCTAAATCCTGCCATCTGCAGTAGATCTTCAGCTGAGAGGCTGCCCCTGATATTGGGTTTGGGAGAAGTATGGGGCCAATCCACTGCCATACCGGAGAGCCCCCTCTCCTCCCTTATAATGCTCGAAGGTCGGTTCTGGCTGTGTGGGTTGGAGTCCTGTGTGGATGCTGTGTGAGTTGAGTACTTTCCATTCCTCTTTAGTATGCCCTTTCTCCCTGCCACTCTTTTTGCCGGTGACCCATTAGGTGGTGGTGCCACAGTGTTTCCTAAAAGCTCGGATGATTTGCTTCGCTCCGGGGAAGAATAGTAGCCAGATTCGCGCTGCTGGTTGTTTTTAAGGATACCCTTTTTTGGCAGGGAGGTCATGATTTTGGCAGGTGAGCCCCCTGCTGATTCCTCTCTCTCTGGACTGGAGGTGGTCTCAACATCCTGGTAGCATATAGAGCGCCGCAGCTCAGCCTCGCACAAGCTTTGTGAGCGTTGATCCCCAGTGCTTGTACGTGTCTTCAGGATGCTTTTGGGTCTCTTTACACCAGCCTTCTCTTCTGGAATGATCCTTGTGCCAAAATCATTCTCCTTTGAGGACTTTCTTAGGCGACGGGTTGGAACTAGTGCAGTGGTGTTGGGGCCAAGAGTGGCACTTGTATCAGAGTGTTTGCCCGGCTGTGTCTCGGTACGGCTCTGCCAGTCGATGAAGCGTGCAAGCATGGGTGAGCTGTTTTCCCGCTGAGTCTGGCAGTCACACACACTAGTCTTCCAGCCCCAGTTTACCCACCAGTGGTTGGCAATGTCTTCCACGGTGGCGCGACGATCCGGATTTACCATCAGCATCCAACGGATTAGGCCCCGAGCATCTAATACACAGAGAAATCCAGACCAGGAATAAAGACACATCATCCTTACTTTTATCAGGATGCCTGAGGGTGTTTATAATCATACCTGATGACTGAGGTGGTTCCCGGTATTCTCCTTTACTGATTTGGCGTATGAGTCTTTTGTGGTCTCCTCCATCAAAAGGCATTGTACCGTACACCAAGGTGTAAAGCAACACCCCAAGAGCCCAGCTATCAACCTGTCAGCACAGAGCCAAATACACCTCATCAGTCATGTTAAATCAACAGTTCACATGGGTTTACACCTTACACTTTTTAGCAGTTTTTGTTCCAATTTGCACTCATTGTCCTGCCCTGCTGCCCCTAATGCGTTAGAGGAAGGATTTAGCAAGCAGTCAGTGATAAAGTGTACAATAGCTGATTACTGCACAGGAAGGTCCACTCCTGCATTTGCTGATCTGTGTGACCCAGACGAAATGGGAGGACTACTGTGATCACTGGCACAGAACAGCAGTATGGGGTCTTTCCCATACACCATGAAGAACATTATGTAAGAATGAATTCCATGGTAGTGTGTGTTTTTGTGTGTGCGAGAGAGAGAACTGGAAATAATTGGCTTCCATATGTGTTTACTTCATTATGTAAGAAGCAGGTGACATGGTTTGGGAATTTGGATATTGGACGGATTACTTCTCCTAAACAAACCTTTTTTTAACCTGCTTGTTCATGAATATGGGGGACTTTGCTTTGATGCTTCATCACAGAAGTTTGTAAATGGCTAAGAGATTAATCTTCTTTCCAGCTGGATGACTGGGTCCTTGTATGAACCTTCCACCTCCCATTTATGGAATTTAAACCAGTTATGTGTGTGTGTGTGTCTCCACTTCCTCTGACACACTCCAGAAACAGAGTCTTTGTCTTTGTTGTTTGGTTGTTTTGGGGCTTTTTAAACTGAAGTGCTGATGTACAGTTTTGCAAGTTTAATTGGGTGTTATATAAGGTTCTTTCAACACCTTGATTGTCCTCTTCCTGAAGTAAAAATGCTTAATTAAAAAAATGTGTTTACATTATCGTTGACCCTTTGACAATATTAATCATAATATTTAGCACATTTTGCACCAATTACTGCAACCCTACATCATTCTAAGATTTCTTAAAAGAGCAGCTTTATTCTGATTAAAAAAATATCCCAAATTTGAAGAATGTTTTCAGAAGTATGTCTCACCTCTGGGCCTCGATATGGCCTTCCATTTACAATTTCCGGTGAGGCATATAAAGGACTGCCACAAAATGTTTGAAGTAGCTTGTCTTTGTGGTAAAGATTGGACAACCCAAAATCAGCTATCTGGAAAAAAAAAAAAAAAAAAAGGTAAATGTACAATTTTCTTTTTCACACGTTTCGACTTTAATTGGAGTAAACTTGTTTGTTGCGTTACCTTAATATTGTAATTGTCGTCTAGCAGCACATTTTCTAGTTTCAGATCCCTGTGCACCACTCCTTTCTGGAAGACATTAACAGTGTTGTAAGCTGACTTTTGTTTTCCAAGCCATCCTGACAAATAACACTGCCGTGACCTACGTCACATCTTCTATCTGGAAAGCCTCTTCAAGGCACATTAGGTTTTTCATACTGACAGTTTCAGAATACAAGCTATTAATTAAGGTGACATCTCTCAATACAAACAAATCTGAACATGTTCTGAAGTGCAGGGTAAAATCTGAACTGAATCCTGATTTAAATATATCATTATGTGTTCCAGTATGTGTGGGAAACTGAATGCATGATTTAGCAGATTTTATTAAATCCACAAGGATGACAGGAACAAACCAGCATACACTGTTAAAGGGTGTGTTGTCTGTCATGTACTGATCGGTATCCTGTATAATTACTGCAATGTGCTGACCTCTGCCTGCAGAACTGGTCTGCTCTGATGTAAAGTTGCTGTGGTCAGCAGAGCCATGGTTGGATTCCCTTTGCACAGAAGATCGTGGCGTCATCAGCACAGCTGTGTTAGTCCACACATAACCTGGTTCAACCAGTGGCTTTCCAAAAGTCACCTCTTTTAGAACAGGCTGTCCGTTTAGGGTAGTTGAGGTCTCATGAGAAAGTCTTAGTAATCAGAGCTTTGAGAAGATTTTGAATTAAACCTTTTAATGTTGAACCCAATAACAGCGGTCAGTAGAATTGGAAAATCGACACAAAGGGTAACACTACACATGTCTGCATGAATACTGTAGACCTTTCTGTGGATCTTGGATTTGCTACTACATGAAAATGGTTGATGAAGTTTTATATGACACTTACATTTACATAGCACTTTTTACAATAGCACATCATCTAAAATCAGATTTAGTGTTCCGAGTGGCAAGAAAGTGGTTTTGGGAAGACCAAGGCTCAGTGGGGGACTCTATCTAATCTAATCTATCTAATTCATCAATCTAAGTCATCCTCCAAATTGGGAACTCACATCTGTGATTAACCACAACCATTATAAATGCCCCAAGTACTCTGGCGGAAGTGCCTCTTTTAACTGCACAGATGAATGTGGTGTAAAAGAAACTGATGGCTTGATCCTGCCTTCTCCTCTCACCTTGTGACAGTGATGCACAGCTGAAACGATCTGTCTGAAGAAGTGCCTCGTTTCCCTCTCGCTCAGCTTCCGGCGCTCACTGATGTAGTCGTACAGCTCCCCTTTGCTGGCGTACTCCATCACAATTATAATCTTGTCCTTATTCTCGAACACTAAAGAAGTTCATGCACAAATTATGAGCCCTGTTGTGTATTAAACTATGATTTTCAGCAGTCTAAACACTGATATGTTCAACTTTCCAAGCTCTGAAAAGTTCTGTCCCTGAAACAATTCAAATTAACAGGATAATTGACCAAACACCCAAAATCACTTTTTATAAAATGCTTGTCATAATGCAAAATGTTAAACATCTCCAGTATTAAATAAATGAATCACTGAAAACATAATGATTCACAGACTTTAACAAATTAGAGCTTATGGCTGCTAAAAAAATCATACTGTAGCAAACAGCATGTAGTGTTCAGGACTTGAGCTTCATCGCTAGACATCTCGATAGAGCGACCTGACACAGAGGTCAGCAGTTTATCGCAGCAGTTTAAAATTTTAACATTTGAAATGTTTGTGTTTAAAATTGACTGTGCACTAATTTGTGTTTATATCACTGTGTCTTTAAAGAAAGGAATTCTCTAAAGTTTACATACAGAACAGAATCAATGCCACAAGTTTGCTTAATGTCTATTCTATATGATGGAGTGGAATAGTGCACAATAACTACTTCACTGAAGCTAATCCGTATTAGATGTGGCTCGCTGGACACATTCTGTTCCACTCAGTCTGCTGGCTCAGACTGGTCCTGCCTCCAGAATGTCTCCCTGCCTCAGGGAAGAGCAGTACTTCTTATTCTCCGTCAGATCTCATTGTAGACTTGTCTTACATAAATGTTGAACTGTCGTTTATGGGATAGACATTGGACCACCACAAAAACTTCACCTGGATGAGTGAATTAAGATTTAGAAGGGTCTTAAGCTCTGAGTGCTCCTTTTTTATGGGGTCAAGTGTGGAGCAGATTCGATCTTGTTTATGATTCAGTATAATAAACATGTCACGGTGTCTATTTTTGTCAGCATGCTTTCACCGCAGGAGGAACTTTTAAAGAGTAAATTGCTTGTTGCTTGAAATTGTCCAAAAGACAATAAATTTGAGATACAGCCTACGTTTAACTTTTAAAAACAAGCAATATAATGTGAGAAAGGATGTGTAAAGATTTACTACACACTTCTAGTTTAAAGGGTGTTTAGTGTAATGTATGTTTTGTAAAATAATCCCATGCAGATAAAAAAAAAAAACTATATATGTACAGTTTATGTACATACCCCCACCCACAGTGGAGAGGCTCTTGCTTCTAGTGCAGTGCATTTGTATTTCCACGTACCTTCATATATTGAAATGATGTGTGGATGGCGCAAGGATGACATAATTTCTATTTCTCTTCGTATGTGAACCATATCCTGTTCATCTTTGATCTTCTCTTTACGGATGGACTTGATTGCCACCTAGGATTAAACGCACATACAATGTAAGCTTTTTATGTTTGTCAGGATTAATCAAGCCACTAACCGATCCTTTCCTTAAACAAATGTACAGGTTTTATTTCCATCCATTTATATTAATTATAGATCATTTTCGAATTTAAGAAATTAAGATTTAAATTATTTTAAAACATAGAATTATGAACATAATAAAGACTTAATATATGTAGTATATAGAATAAAACAATCTGAAATAATTAGCTGCACAGCCCCCACTCACTGTTAGATACACTTTGTTTTATTGTCCATTTAAATTTCTCTACTTTATTTAATTTATCAGCCTTCTTGCAGTCCAGTAGTAGCAGGTATTGAGTTAGAAAGTTTCAACAAATGCCTGTAACCTTGAGAAAGTAGGTTATTAAAAGGATGAAGCACCATCTCAAGAGACTTTGCACCACAGAATTTATTATTAGCCCACTTGATTTCTGCACTCTCAGAACTGAGGCCATCGCAGATCTTCATGCGCTCGAAATTTAGTGCATCACCCAATTCAGTCTTCCATTCATCAAAATCATCACCTCGGGATTTCTATGCACAGACGAATATCCTAATAAAATGGCACTCGTTGTTTCAGTTTGTTTATTGTGAAAGCTTAAGGGAGTATAGGGGCATTCCGGCTTTTTTGAGCCACAGGATTTGGCTGTTTGCTGTGGGATGGGTGAACTATGAAGATTATGACTACAGGAATTGTGTGCATGTTCCTCTGCTGAGTCATACAGTAGGTGTAGAATAAATGGTGCTAATTTCCTTTCCGGTCAGTGCAATTCACAAAAGCATACAGCTTTAGCCTTTTATGGAAAACCATATGATAATTTAGATGGTGAGTGACTTTCTGTATATAATTCATAGGAATTTAATGATGGCTTTATAATATCCAATTAATTTCCAACCCATATAGAACTATATAGGACAAGAAAGCTATAACTATAATTTAATAGGAACTATTAAAATGCTTGTACGGAGAATGAAGCTTAAAATGTCACGATCACAACCTCCTGGAGGAACAAAGTGCAGTCATTGCTGTTGGTACAGCCAACATTGCCAGTAAATCTACTCCGATCTGCAGATTTGTTCTTATTTCGTGTTAATTAATTACAAACCCGCTGGGTCAAAAGTCACTGTTTAAATTTGAACCTTCTGATCCTGGGCTGGAGTTTTCAGGTTCCAGAGTAGATCGCCATCAGATGAAGTTAAGAAGCAGAATGTGTTTCCTTCTTCTCCAAACTATTTTCCCCTAATAAGGTTTGTGCACTAATTGGATAAAGGGCAGGAATCCACTCTGAACAGGTTGCTAGACCATTAAAGCTTATTCACAAACACATTCACACATTAAGGTGAAGTTCAGGGAGCAGAGGGATTCATTTAACACATTAATTTACCATTAAAGAGCCTTTAATGTCCTTTATGGGTTGGTTCAAGTCTCCCTCAAGTCCTTAAAAGCACCAGCATTGTACCTGGATTTGGCTTCTCCATGGACTAAATGCACATTATCCTCCGTATGACAAAATACACGTTCACTATAATTAGGGTCAGATCCCTTTTAGACCTGACCTTAATTATAGTGAATGTCTAAACTCATTAAAGTCATATAATAAAGCACCCACAGACACGCCCGGGCATGGTTTTTAGTCTGGGCACTGGCTGTGGCTCATTAAGCATGTCTGTTTTTGATATATTTGCCAGCTGGCTTGTGGCTTTTCCGTATTCTAAGCTCCTGCTTAAGGAAGGTACCATGATGCTGATGCAAGCACAGGCTAGGGCATTGTTAGAAAGAACCCAACAGGTGTGCTGCTTTACTTCATTGGCTGTAATGTAAACTGATATAAGTTGGTGCAATGGGGCACATCAGAGGAGTGGATTAAGGATAGAGGCTCAGTTATCTGGCCAACACTTTGTCTTCAGTATGAGATAAAAGCTACATGATTCAAAACGCTGAATTCATTTCCTTTGTGATCCTCACATACAAACATCTGAAATCTATGTAGAATGACTTTTTGTATCTGTTCACAAAACAAGAAAGCTGGTGATTTGATGTTGGTATTACTGATAACAGGGTTTGTTTTCCAGCATTACTTGTCTTTAGGTCATGTCCCATCATCTCTTCCGAGTTATGGTTTAAACATTGACATGGTTATTTCAAAACAAACTTATTTTAAACCATTCAGCTTTGATTGCATACAAAAAGTGGGTGTGTTTTGCCTGGTATTGCATCCTCTATTTAAGGATGTACCTTTGTAAACTCCTATCTTCCTATTCCTAGCCTTTATCCACATTACGGATCTGTACAGTACTGCTGTAAACATTGTATTCTAACTGGGACAGAAGTTACATAAAAAGATAAATACAGCACTGACACCTAACCGACTGTTTCTATTTTACCATCCCATCATAAAGCTGATCTCTCAGCTTGACACTGCGTCACTATGTCTAGCTTTGAGGATTAGTGACTGACTTACTTTTACTGCAGAAGTGGGTTATGCTAGAAGTGGGTTACATCTTTTACTGGAGCTTAGTGTTAACAACTGGTCATGTTTTATAATCCTGTTTTGAAGCTCAGCAATTAAAACATATGCATTACAATTACACACTGCATCATAACTGAATATGCAGAAGCCTAACATTATTTTACTTATTTTATCTCTTTGATGACCAGCACTAAATTCATCAGCATTTTATTTTTTGTCTTATCTAAAAGCATATTGATGTGTCTCTGGTTCACAGATGGGACAATCAATTTTAGTTACAGCTCAGTAGTGGTGCTGTATGTTTACTATCCCATGATATGGATTTATTGAACCATACCTGTAAGACAATATGAAAATAAAACTTATCTGAAAACAGACATTTTAATTAAGAGGATTTGCAATGATCTGTTAGTGTCAATTCAAATAAGAAATAACCTTCAATATGCAAACTAAGATACGAAAAAACTTTCATTTAATCAGGTATTGGTTTGAATATTTAATTGATATTAGACATTTTATTTTCATTTATCTTTCAGCCTCCTGTTTTCCATGGACTTCACACGTCTGGTCATTTACGTTTAAAGAATCAGTAAAGAGTAAGGTCCTGCAGGTTCTGTTGACTCGGCCTTGGTCTGATTAACACATCTGATTACAGGACGCTGATATGTCATTATTCAAATGAATCAATTTTCAGAATCATCGGGCGACTGGCTAGACAGAATTTCCCTGTATCAATATGTGGGTTATGTGTTTGGTACGTGTTTTATTCTAGCCTAAGACTCTCAGAAAAATCCCAAATTTTCAGCAGGTGTTTTAGTTCAAGTGTCCCAGAATTAAATACGTGGATCCCTCTGATAACCTGGAACATAATAATGCATTCCTTGTAAACTTTCTTTATTGTGTATACAGTGTAATAAATGTGTCCATTCAGAGAAATGAATAAATGACAATAGCATTGTAAAATGCAGTCATGCAACAAATAAGAAAGTATGATGTTATTATATGACAGATTACTCCGATATACAATTCAAGATTCAAGTAAAATACTTTAGTTGATTTATTATAGTTTTTAGTGGAAACTCACCACGCGGCCGGTGTGGTGCTCCACAGCCTTCTTCACTTTGCCGTACGTTCCTTTTCCGAGCGTCTGCAGCAGCTCGTAGCGGTGCTTCAGGTTGTGCTTGTGCTGATGCTTCCTGACGCTGGAGCTTCCCGGCGCGGTCGACGCGTCCACCGGCAGTGGTGCGTCTCCGGGGTGAGCGAGGTCCTCCAGCGCGCTCTTCCCCTGCGGCTCCATCAGTCCAACAGCTTCAAAGAGCCGCCAAGTGCGACCTGCGCGCGCTGCACTAACTCAGTAAGTTCAAAGTTCTGCTCTGGTTCTGCTCCCGAGCGATAACGAGGCTTCAGTCCGTATCCCGCTGTAACTGCAGTCCCCTCATTTCAATGCGCATTTACGCGGCAGGAGGAAGAACCAGAATCTGGAGTTACTTGTCTCTTACACCTGAGGGTTAACTTTTGAGAGTCAAGGTGCCATACGCGCACCACCACCCGTCTGAGGCTTCATCATCCTCCTCCTCCTCCTCCTCATTTCCACATGTGAGCGCCAGGGACGAGGAACGTAGCCTGATGGGCGGGACATGGAGTCCCCACTTCACACGCTCGCCTGCGCCCGTGTGTGACGGTGCCTTTCTGACAAGCATCTTAAACAGAATTATGAGACTTTGCAAATAAGAATATTTAAATGATCTGGAGTCATTAGATGATGATGATGATGATGATCAGGGGCTGGATTCATTTAGATTGATAAGCACGTTCTCCTTTCAGCACTAGGGATTCCCGGTTCGAATTCCCATCGGGGTGGAGTTTCCATGTTGTCCCTGTGTCCGCGTGGGTTTCCTCCGGGTTCTCCGGTTTCCTCCCACAGTCCAAAAACATGGATCAGGTCAATTAAGTTAGAGTGTGTATAGTGTGTGTCTGTGTGAGTGTGTGCCCAGCAATAGATTGGCGTCCTGTCCTGGGTGTATTTGCCAGGCGCCCGAAACGTTCTCCCATGGGTGGGCATGTGGAACCCCCCCCCCTTCCCCGCGACCCCAATAGAGATTACAGCGGAAGATAATGAATGGATGGGTGGATAATTCGTGAATAATTGATTTTTTTTCGGTATGTGGGATTCACAATCTCTGAATGATCAGTTCATTAGAGACAGCTGCTCATTAATGATTTGTGTCTATATTTCATTTAGAGAAACTCCAGAGTGCAGCATTCTATTAGTTTTCACATTAAAATCGGAAAATCCAGCAATATTAGAGACTTTAAATAGTGGTGTCAACAAGTCAGGTTGGTGGAGGTGTTGTAGTGGTGTTGTGAATCCGTTCTTGGCTTTTTGCAGGTTCTCTGATCATCACTTAGAAGTCTAACACATGAGCTCATGAGGGCCCTGTTAAATAAATAAATAATCATTTATTATTATTATTATTATTATTATTATTATTATTATTATTATTATTATTATTATTATTATTATTATTATATAATTATAATTATTGTTATTATTTATTCAAAAAATATTTTTTGAAGTAAATAATCAGAACAGTTCAGAGAAACAACAACATTCTTTGCAATTTAATGACACATTTATATACTTTTTGTTTTGTCCAGCTGAGTTTTGGCGTACAGCTAATACAATAGTGTTCTGCGATTAAAAAGCATATTTGGGGATCTGCTGCCATCCTGTGAACGAACCACAGCAACAGCGAATGAGTCCAGGGTTCAATTAAATTAAATGCTCATCTATGAACCACTAGAGGGTGCTGCAGGTTAAATTTAAGTTTGATTCTGAAAATCTAATAATAATAATGACTTATTTTCGATTATGCTTATCATAATTATTTACTAGGATAGCGATGGATACTATTCCAGAAATTAAAGTCTACGTGAGAAACACTCGAGGCAGGTTGCCATTTATGACATCTCTTGGGGCAATTTAGTATCTTGAGTTAACCAGATTTCACAACACATACTGATTCCATTGAGTTCTAGTCCAGTGTTTTTTTTTTCCAGCCCTCTGGCTTTTTAATACCTGGCATAGTATAAATATATTGTCCACCTCCAGTGGAACTGATGCTATAGACAATATTGCAATCCATGTCTTCTAGATAAAAGGTGTGTAGCCAAGGCATTTTTTAAAAATAGCCTGCTTCATTTTTAGCTGAATTAACAAATTCACTTCATACCAACAACAGTGTGCTTTTTTTCAGACTGTAGTCTCTTAAAAATTATAAAGTAAAATAATGGTAATTCCTTCATCATGTACATTTGAATGACTATGTTATAATGTTAAAAGGTTGTAAAGGGCACATGAATAGTTTAGCTGATGCCTAAGGCTACTGATGAACTATGGTTCGTTCCTGTCTCTGTGCTGTACTACTTTATAGAACACGGACAAACTGCTCAACAGATACATCTCAAAATTATATCTTAGAATGCAGAATTTTTTAAACTAGGAACTTATTAACAAGAACTAGTTGCAATGCATAATTTTTATTCGTTTATTAAACAGACAAAATACATTGTACAAGCACACACAGCTTTATTGTTGTCATTTATTTCACATCATTCCCAAAGTATTTACAAAGTACACAATATTATGACAAAACTTTTTAAAGCAGGCTTTAGGTTCATATTGCAATTCAGTATGTACATGGATCTGATGAAAGATCAATAACTATATTAGAATAGAATAGAATTCAACTTTGTCATTGCTCATTATAAACAACGAAATGCAGTAATTATGTAATTATGCAGTTAAGTTAAACATGTAGATGCTCTCAGCAGCCGTGTTCAGGCACCATTCTGCATTTAAGGATCTTTAAGTAGTTCTGGACCTTGTCAGAATCACGACGGAAGCAGTGCAGGAGCTCATAGTCACTCATGGCTTCCCTGCTACTGAAAGCAGGAGGTAGGTCATCAGGAGGGAAGAGATCATTTGCTGAGTGGCTGATCATCCCCAGTAGCTGCATCTGCATTGCAATGGATGGAGGATTATCTTTAAGCACAGTTATTTTATTAACACAATGCAATAATGTTATGATGTTGTATTTAAAGTCTTAAAAACTTAAATTCTCACTCTTTAATGTAGTAAATGCTGACTTGCATTTAGTCACCTATGCTGACTAAATCAGCTAAATCAACTAAATCAGCTGTCGTCAGCATCGCAAATACACAACAGAAGCCTGAAGTTCCTACTATTATTGAGAATGTTGTGGGTAATTGATCTTACTGTATTGAGAGTCTGGTTTTATAACTAATCAAAAATTATGAGGATCCAAATTAATACTGGCCTATTGACCTGCTACTTAGTATTCTGCATGTCACCTACCTTTTCCACCACTTTCTCTACTCCTTTACTAAGATCATTCACCATGTCCCTCATCTCCAGGGCTTTATTGCTGCTAAAGCTGTTCAAGTCTTGATAGTGTGATTTGCTTTGGTGCAGCTGGGACAGAGGATACTTCCAGGCCATTAACAACTTAAGAATGACCTCCACCAACCCTTCATGCTGTATGAACGATGTGGTAGAGAGGTTAGATTTCTAGGGTCGTCCCTTTTAAAATCGACTTTTCTAAGCAAACGTTCTACCAGACAGACCAGAAACTTAATCAAGTACTACAAGCTTAGACAGAGAAGATGACAGAACAGTGAACTCACCGGCAGCTTCTGAGCATTCTCCTTGCCATTGGGAGTTAAAATGCTGGATGTGTGGCACTTGCGATAAACTCTACCAATTTGGTTTTTACCAGGCATGAAATACTGCTCCTTAAGAAGTGAGACAGAATATAAATATTGTACATTGCGTTTTGGATGGCGTCTGTGCAGAACAATTTAGGGTTGCTTTTTTGTTGCTTTCAAAAGGATAGAGCTGGAAGACTCGGCAGTGGAAGTGTGAGTAACCCTGTCCAGCAAAAATACCCTCTCACTCCTTGTTGAAAACCAACAGACCATTTCAGTTTTTATTTATAATCATATTTTAAAGAAAACAACATTTTGACAAAAATAATCATAGACCTAAAAATCAAGATCATTAATTTAATGTTCATAAACATTAATTAATTTATGATTTCTGCCTCAATTTATATAACTATAAAGTATAAAATAACTGACATAACATAAACTCAATTATTATGCAATTTTGACATTAAATTAAACTTATTTGGGAATTATTAGTTATATGCATGTATTCATATTTATTTAGATATAGTTCAGTAAGTCAATGTAAACTTTAAAATAAATGAAAAATGTTTAGAAGTAATAAAAAATTGCATTTTACAGAAATGACAACATAAATTTGCAGAAAAATAGTCTTTCTTCAATGACTTGTGATGTTTTATTAAAACACCAGCTAAATTTCTATTATTTAAAACTTCCTTTTAATTTAATTTTAGTAAAGTATAAGGTCTAAAAACCACACTTTACTTAATCCAACTTTGTATATGTAAGTAACTGAATGCCTGATGTCTTGTCCTACAAAAGTACTTGTCTTTATTTTGTGGGTTTTTATAAACTTTGCCAAAATCATGCCCATATCATACATATATATATATATATATACACACACACAAAATGTATTGTCTGTGTTTAAAAAGCATGACCTTGTATGAATAGCAGTTAAACTCTAGTTTATCCAAACAAACACTAACATCGGATTTAGGATGGTATTTATATGGCTTTGATCAGTGAGTACAGAATGGTTTCTATTCACACAGATCTATGAAAAAGGCAAGTGAGCTACTTACAAACTCTGAATGAAGATCATTAGACAGTCCGTGTATCCTGCCTGAGTGTTGGATTACTCTGTCAAAGAGATCAGCCAAAGAGAGGATTTGGCAGCCCGTGAGCCGGTGAGCACAGAGTGATGCAGTTTCCATGTGAGTACATAGACTGAGGCACAGAAGCACCACAAGCACAGCTACAGAGCAAAGAAAAAAGTTAGGATCAGGTAATGAATCAAATTAAATCTGAAGAGGGATTTCTTCTTTATAAAAAACGTTTTAAGAAAAAGACCACAAAGACACAAAAGATCAATAAAACCCAGAGATTAAACTGATAAAAAGTGAAGCATGAGAAAAATGGAAAAGTAATAACATAATCTCTGAATCCTCAACCAATACCTCTCCATTCTAGCTTTTGTGGAATTAAACATACCTTGCTTTTGCATCTTAGACATTTTGAGAGTTCCTTGGTTGTGGTGCGGCTTCATCTTCTATTTAAAGTGGCCACAGTAAAGGCACAGTAGGGGACTCTGTCACTTTGTATTGATCATGTGATTTTGGTAGAACGAACACAGACCGCGGGCAACCTGCAGGCCAAACACGTGCTTTGTAATCTGACATGTCTGGTTCCAGATTCTGCTTGTGACTCTACATTAGCTTCATGCCAAAGAGCAGCAGCATCTTTTGAACTGCTTCTGGCTCCAGCATCTCCTGGGTTGATATCTTCCATGAACCCAAATATGACCCCAAAGCTCATAATGGCTACTAAAAACGTCACTACATGTCATAATGAGATTAAATGTTAAGTTCTGTTCGTCTTCTTTTAATTTTTGACGATGATGAAACAAAACGTCTTGCGTCATGTGTTGTAGTTTATTATCATTCTAGTCGAGTTTCAGTTAGAAAAGAATAGTCTTAAAGCAGTTCTATATTACACAATAAGCGTACACAATGTACTACGGGTGGCTTTAGTGCTGCTGGAAATTTGATGCATCTCACACAGCGAGTAAAGACAAAAGTATCTGATCCAGTTGTTCCAAGATGAGGAAGCCTTAGTTCTCTTGTGTGAGAATTATCTTGTGTACGTGTATGTATTTAAATAACTTCTTATTTTCATTAAGTAAAACTTATCTCGTGATTTACTTAATTTTTAAGAGTAATATTCCAGTTGTATTAAAATATCACTCAGTGGAATGATGTGGAATGATCCTGGAATGATCAGATTATTTGATGCTATTTAATATTAATTAATACAACATTTTATGAAGTAAAACTATTGCTAAACAGATTCTCTAAGTTTCAGTTGATTCTCACTAAACATTAATACAGGATCATCCTGCAACGTCAACTCGGACCTTAGATTTACACAACACTGAGACCCGACACAAAAATGAAAACCCTCTCTTGTAATGAAGCCTTAAAGCTATATGTAAAGTTCAGGTTACGTCATCTCTGAACAGCTGTATTGGATTTGATTTTCCACCAGATGGTAATATTGTACTCACAATACACAATAGATACAATAAGTACAATGCACAGAAATGCAGACATCGTTTTAAAAGTTCCCCCCTCCAAATTCTCCAAAGAGGTTTTTGTTGACTGTTCTTGGACATCTTGGTTCCACCAGTGAACCTCTGAGATGTTCAGGTTTACTAACTTATTTATAAACTCATTAATTTATTAATTAATTTCATTAGTTTCACTTTTATAGATATTCAATTTGTGGTTCGCCAATTACAGGTTGCTGTCCATTGCAAACTAGTTTATACAAAGTACAATGAAGTTGGTTGGTCGTTTCTTTGTATATATATATATATATATATATATATATATATATATATATATATTCATTCATTAATTCATTCATTCATTATCTCCCGCTTATCCTCTATTAGGGTCGCGGTGGGGTTCCCCATGCCCATCCAGGGGAGAACATCTCGGGCGCTGGGCAGATAGACCCAGGACAGGGCGCCAATCCATCGCTGGGCACACACTCATTCACACAGACACACTCTAAACGGGGCAATTTTGAGAACTCAATTAACTTGATCCATGTTTTTGGACTGTGGGAGGAAACCGGAGAACCCGGAGGAAACCCACGCAGACACGGGGAGAACATGGAAACTCCACCCAGATGGGGATTCGAACCGGGAATCCCTAGCGCTGAGAGGCGAACGTGCTAACCA